>OZ023314.1:33620749-33817208 GCA_964007375.1 Ophion obscuratus
ATTTGTCGATGGCTGCGTCACATCTGACCCGACGACAAAATATCCAAGGACAAAATATCTGAAAGATAAAATATCCGAAAGACAAAATATCCGAAAGACAAAATATCAGAAAGACAAAATATCCGAAAGACAAAATATCCGAAAGACAAAATATCCGAAAGTCAATATATTAAATCTCGTCCACCACATCAACGGGGTCGCGCGCAAAACACCTTTGTGGGGTGTGTGAGATAGTGGGGTGGGGACATAATACGAATTTCTTCATTGCGCCCAAACAAACAAACCCAAACGAACAAAACAAACAAACAAACCCAAACAAGCAAACCAAAACAAACAAACCCGAACGAACAAACCAAAACAAACAAATAAACCCAAACATGTCCGTCACATATTAATAATTTTCCTCCTTTGTGTGATGGAATAAATTTCACCGGCATGACTGTACACTTGACATGGATGAAATTTCAACGGCATGACTGTACGCTTTAAGGCGTTACCCCCACTTGTAGCGCAAAAAAGGCCTTTTTCATGAATTTTTTTAAAGAAAACTACAAAACTTTTTTAATCGATCAATATACCATCTTAAAGAACACATCTTGAAGAACTTTCAGTATTTTTTTTATTGAAAAATATTACATTGCTTAGTGGCAAATAGCCGTCAATGAAATAATGTTTTTATATACACGGTTTGCGGTGACCAACATTACGGCGAAGTGGATCATCTGAAAAAAAAATGCGGATGGATTTAGTCAAACATAAGTATAAACTAGTCTTTAATCGAAGGATTTTAAAAAATATTCATTTTTCACAAAATGGCGGACAGTCAAAGTTAATGGTTCGATTTTAACGAAAAAAAAACGGCCGTTTTTTGGCTATAAAACGGCCATTTTTTTCGAAAAAAAATCGAACGATTAAAGACTACATTTTTATGTATTAAATAAGCCTGCAAAATTTCAAGAAGATCGGTTCATTAGTGTTCGAGTAATCTTGGTCACCGACTTCAGAAATGCCATTTTGAGAAAAACGCGTTTAAAGTTTCAATTTCCGGTCGTTTACACAACGGATTCTTCTCTTTCAACGCTCATATCTCAGTCAATTTTGTTCGGATCGACTTGAAATTTTCAGGACATATTCTCAGATACTTATACTTCAAAAAAATGCAATAAAAAAATCGATTTTTTCAAAATCGCAATTGGGGGTAACCCCCTAAACTGTATATAATATCGGCAGATATTTTGTCATGAGGATAAAACACCTTTGTGGGGTGTGTGAGATAGTGGGGTGGGGGCATAATACAAATTTCTTCATTGAACCCAAACGAACAAACCAAAACAAACAAACCCAAACAAACCCAAACATATCCGTCACATATTAATAATTTTCCTCCTTTTATGGTGGATAAATTTTAACAGCATGACTGTACACTTGACATGGAATAAATTTCAACGCCATGACTGTACACTTTAAACTGTATATAATATCGGCAGATGTTTTGTCTTGAGGATATTTGGTCATGAGGGTATTTTGTCGCGGATATTTTGTCGTCGGGTCAAAACGCGTGTTACCGTGTCGATATATACAAAAAGAAATAGTATGAAGAAAAAATACTAAATGGCGGCTCAGTCGTACCAGTGCAGAAATTTGAGTCGGGAAAAAGTACTGCCCCTGATCTGCCTTCCCTAGATAATATCAGGCCCTGGTCGGGCCTTCCACGCTGGAATAGGTGCGCAATGTAACGGGTCCAAGGCCAGATCCGCCGTTCCCTTTCTGGGGAACTGACCAGCAACGGGCCGGAAATGAAGCTGTAACTGACCAGGAAAGTTGAGGGAATAGATCGGGTAACAACCAGGAACAAACGAGAAAATTAAAAATAGGGTTTCAGCGTTTTTGGAATCCTTGGGGAGGTAAATTCGGTAGTGTATTCAATTTAGGATATATTGTTTTGACAATTTAGGACATATTGTTCGTTGGTTATCTACTTGCTAAGGTAGTATATGAGTTTATACATACGCTTGTTTACATTTCCTAATAGGCAGAGAGACAGAAAAACGTACACAGATCACTATACGAGCGAAAAAGGCCTAGAGTGCAAATGGTTACTTCACAAGTATCGCAAAATCATAAGCGTAAGTGCACGCTGTAAGCATAGCACTTCTGTACGTGGTACAACTCACAGGACGAACTTTTATCCTCGTACGATGGTGCCTTGCTTGCGCGAAACGCTTCGCTTGTAGCCACCTGGCGGATTGTTGGCGAAATACATTCAGGTAATGTCCCCCGGCCAGAACATTGATATTACACAACATGGCGACAAGGCTTTCAAAAACCACGAGTTATCTGCTTTGCTTTTTTGCCTCATAAAATAATTTGGCTATTCTTTATGCTCAAATCATTAGTTATCGTAATCCCCGTATTTATGATAAGCGTTCTTATCCTCGTCGATTATCATTGATGAAATGAATGCTTTCAGTGATGAATGGAATCACAACAGATGTATTAATTTCATCCCAATCAATTATAAATATATTTGATGAGGTGAAAAGCAAAGTAGCTTTTCTTTAGTTCTTAAGGGGCCATACCAGTGTGAACGCTGAAAATTTGGGTGATTTTCGGGAATTTTTTGGAAGAAAAGTACTCAATTTAATATTTCGAAAAGTTAAGAATATATTTGGCTATATTTGACCTATATTACATAATTTTTTCATAGAAAAATATTGAGATCCAAGCGACTTATGCGCTGCCTTCGGAGGCGCAAAAAAAAGTTCCTCCACTGCTGAAATGATTCCGGCCGATTGAGTAGCTGAAACCGAAAAAGAAAAAATGTCGTTAAACTGGAAGGTATTTACTGTACAATGACGCAGGATTTTTGAAAAATATCAAAATCTAACAAAATGGCGTGGTTATGAAAAAAGTATGTTTTCTTGCCTATAAAATGGTCGTTTTTTTTCAATGCCAAATCGTTAATTTTCATTCAGTCAAAATTATCTTACATCATTGTAGAGTAAATATATTCAAGAGTACTCAGTTCAAATTTTGAGTCAATCGGATAATTGCTCTTTGAGTTTCAATGTCAGCAAATTTGAATAATCTCATTTCGAGAAAAAACGCGTTTAAAGATTTAACTGTCGATGTTTGCAAGATTAAATGATATAGATGATAATGATATTCTTGAAAATATAAACTGTCGAAAAAGGCAAAAAAAATCGATTTTCTGAAAGTGTCACACTGGTATAGCCCCTTGAAAACAGACTCCACTTTTCAGAACTTGTCATTGTTCTGGCCAAGTAGACGTTACGTGACGTACTTGCTCGCAATGTATCCCTGCCAGAAGATTGCAATTTCCAAACATAGAGGGTAAGCCGTAAAAAAACGAATTTGCGATCTTCCCGGTTTGTTCCATGGGAGATCCCGGTTAGGTACGAGGGTGGGGTGAAAAGTTTCCGGCCTGACCAAGAAAAACGATGTTTAAAATTTTTTTTTGCTTTATTTTTCAACATAATCTCCATCAACACTGATACATTTCTCATAACGGTGTTCTAATTTAGTTATACCAGTTTTAATCGTAGATTCGTCAAGCTCCTCAAAATACTGATTTACAGCTTCGATAACTTCTTCGTTGCTCTTAAATCTTTTTCCGCCAAGCCATTTTTTGAGGTTAGGAAACAGTTAATAGTCGCTGGGGGCTAAGTCTGGAGAGTAGGGAGGATGCGGCATCAATTCAAACTTCAATTCGTGGATTTTAGACATGGTAACAATCGACGAATGCGCTAGTGCGTTATCGTGATGAAACAAAACTTTTTTCTTCGACAAAATTTGCACCTCGTGCTTCAAACTTTGCAATAACTCTGCGTAGTATTGACCAGTGATAGTCTTACCCTTTTCAAGGTAATCAATGTATATAATTCCTCTCGCATCCCAAAAAAAGTAGCCATAACCTTGTTTGCCGATAAAATTGTTTTTGCCTTCTTTGGGGTTGGTTCCCCTTTTCCAACCCACTGTTTTGACTGTCCTTTATTTTCAGGAGTGTAGTGGTGGACCCATGTCTCATCAACAGTTATGAGTCGACGCAAAAATTCGTTTGGATTACGCCTATACAGCGCCAAATTGTCGGTAGAAATGGTTTTTCGAAGCAGTTTTTGGTCGAGCGTTAGCAAACGCGGCATCCACCTTGCACACAGCTTTTCCATGTTCAAATGGTTGTGCAAAATATTTCGCACACGTTCAGCTGACATCCTACAGGTCTCAGCTATCTCATGCACTTTCAACCTGCGGTCTTCCAACACTATTTTATGGATTTTTTCAATCATCTCTGAAGTTGTGACTTCAACGGGCCGTCCTGAGCGAGGCTCGTCAGAGGTGCTCACACGACCCATTTTAAATTCAGAAACCCGCTGCTTAATAGTTGAATATGATGGGGAGGAGTCTCCTAGTGCTGAATCCATCTCTTCTTTTATTTGTTTTGGTGTAAAACCTTTCAAATGGAAGTATTTGATGACAGCACGTTTTTCCAATTTTTCCATTTTTACGAAAACAACGGAAGCGTCTCGCACAATGTGCTCTCAAACGCAAACTAACGTAGCGATTGGGCTGAAACTATACATACAAGCTCGGTAGGAATGGTACTGTAGGACGCCGCTCCAAAACTAGACCTAGTGGCACCATCTCTTGGTCAGGCCGGAAACTTTTCACCCCACCCTCGTATATCAGACAAGGCAAGTCTGGTCAGGACCGGACACAAAATAAGGAATGCCCGGTCACATTTCTGCACGGGTAGCTACACTAAGAGCATCGTTTTTAGGCACTCTACGTGACGATGAGGAACTTTTATGGATCAGCATTTAGAAGTGAAAAAATGGTCATTTACATTAGATTTGCTATGGAAGTGCACGCAATTATTTAAAAATGTGGTTTTCTCGCAAAATGGCATCATTTAGAATTTTTTTTAATGTCCGCTAAATAATCGGCTCTAAGGGAGGCCACTACTGTGACGAGCCGAAAAAAGATCGTCTTTCGGATTTTTTATTGTCTACTGGATGATTTATTTGTTACTCGGAACAAAGATATGTTATTAAGCATACATTGAACTTATTTCGTGAGAATTGTGATTTTTAAAAATTGAAAATTCATAACGTTATTTAAGTATAAAAAAGCCTCTGTTTAAAAAATGGGGTCCAACGGCCGGACCAATAACTTAACAATAGTTGGTCTGAAGAATAAAAACAAAAAAGTTTTGTAATCTATATAAATGTATTTCACGTTGTACATAGCCGTTTTACGTGGGGGGGGATCACATAATGCGGGGTGTTAAAAAAGTGTAATTTTGGCAAAATTTTTACTCATACTCGAAAAAATACTAAATTTAAAAAAAAACGTCTACGTACAACGATAGCTACTGCAATTACGGAAATGTTGGTCATTCTGAATTGAACATCGGACAATTATAGCTAGAGTTATTATTCCGGCCAGGTCGAGAAAAGTCGTTTCAAGAAAACCGCGAAAGTTTTAGTATATGGAAATCGATTCATTTTTTTCACATAGGTATTCTTGAATATGTAATACTTTGAAAAAAAAATGCAGGAAAAATAGATTTATTTAACCCGCCACGATCATGTCTCGCCTTAATTTAATTATAAAAACGAGAATTACAGATGAATCGTCAAAATCGTGTGTACTTAATTCGACGATCTATCTGGGCAGCTATAGTTAGAATTTCACGTCAATGGGATGAAAACTGCCCGAATTATGCGTTCTCCCGATTTCAAGAACGTAATTTTGAGAAAAAACGCTCTGCAAGTTGCGAAACTGATTTCGGAGCAATCGTCCACACGACGGAATTGGCGCTCTCATTTGAATTCTGCGTGTACCCACCAAGGCATTTCGATAGCAGGTCTTCAGTTGTTAGGACGTCGTCTATTTTTTGTACAACGAGTAGACTAAAAAATTTGTTCAATTTTGCCGCCTAAACTTCTATTTGTATATCATTCTTGCGATGTCTATGCATCATTCAAGCCAATAAAAAAATTCAACCGCTGAAAAAATTCAAACAATAAACATTCAAGTGTTTTTTTCTACTCAGACGTAACGCCTCAATGGTTTTCAATTCCGTACTAGTACAGTCGTGCTGTCGCTGAAAAAACCCGGAATCGGAGAAAATTAGAAGAAGGCTAGTTTTTTTACAGGTGATGTTGTAGGTGCCGCGGGTGCTAAATCCAAGTTTGCCTAAAAATCGGTGTGTAGGGTTTTTTTTCGGGGTTGAAAGGAGATGGGGGTGGATTAATGCCAAACTACAACCCCTAGGAGGTCGGCGCCGTGAGACAAAATGTTCAGAAAAATCCGGGCTTTAGTTTTGTCCACAGGGCCGAAGTCGTAGAAGTTAATTTTGAGGGTGAAAAAGTGGGGTGAAATTTTGAAAAATTAGTTTTAATTCAATAACTCTTTAGAAAAAAAATCGTACACTTTTTGTTCAAATGGGAACGTTGTAGCCCTTGAAAAGACGCGTCGATCGAGTATTCGATCATCACTCTCCGATAATATCTTCACCCCCAAATAATGGTTAAAAAACAAAACAAAAAATAGTTTATTGAATAACTAAAAAACAATCGGTTTTTCTGGTATGGTTCAAATGTACGAAATGTAGAGAATAATTTTGTCCATATTTTCGTTGCTATGGTCCACCCTTGAATTTTGATTTTCCAACCCCTCTCGGGGGTTGAATATTCAAAATGAAATTCTGGGAAAACTATTGACCGCACGAATTCGCCGCCGTGGAAGAATTTGTAGCTTGAACCCTCAGCTACAATTTGTCCACTGTGCCAAACTCGTATCTCTTTAGTTTCGGTCAATAGTTTTCCCAGAGTTTCATTTTGAATTTTCAGCCCCTGAGAGGGGTTCGAAAAAGCAAAATTCAAGGGTTCTGCAGAGGAACGAAAATACAGAGAAAATTATTCTCTACATTTCGTACATTTGAACCATCCCTGAAAAATCAATTGTTTTTGAGTTATTCAATAAACAATTTTATTGTTAATTCTGCAACAATTCTTTTGGCGGTGAAGATATTATTGGAGAGGGTTGATCGAATACTCGATCGACGCGTCTTTTCAAGGGCTACAACGTTTCCATTTGAACAAAAATTGTATGAATTTTTCCTAAAGAGTTATCGAATGAAAACTGATTTTTCAAAATTTCACCCCACTTTTTCACCCCCAAACTGAACTTCCACGACTTCGGCGCTATGGACAAAAATAAAACCCGGATTTTTCTGAACATTATGTCTCCCGGCGCCGACCTCGTGGGGGTTGTAGTTTGGCATTAATCCACCCCCATCCCCTAAAAAAACCCTACCCCCCGATTTTTAGGCAAACTTGGTTTTAGCACCCGTGGCACCTACAAAATTACGTGTCAAAAAACTAGCCTTCTTCTAATTTTTTTCGATTCCAATATACAGCACGACTGTACTATACCTATTGTGAAAAAAAGAAAAATTAACGGACCAACGTCAGTGGATCTAGTCTGCTTCGTACTGGCTCGGACAAGGATCTTCGCATTATTCCCCTCTCTAACAAAATATTCACTCTTTCTACGAATGTTTTTGAAGTGGTTGGGGTTGCAAGAGGCAGCCCTGGCTCAAACGAGAGAGCAACAAAAAGTCCCGTTCAAGTGTTAATATCACGCGAGTGTCTTTGTTCAAGGACCATCTCTTCGTGAGGTATATAATCGTTATACTTATACAAATACAATCATCAATATATATGTGTATATATATATATATATATAATAAATATATACAATAATATTATGGATAAAATTAATTATGGAGAAAAAAAAACAAAAACATAATCGAGCTGTGATGTAATCGTTCGTTGTTAAGAAAAAAGTGGTCAAAAAATATACAACTGCAAATATAAAAAGTACGAGTACTACAGTAGAATTGGGTCATGGATGAATCCGAATTGTTTGAACCTCAATGTATAAATCATCGATCCAATGACTATGATGACTGCTTGTTAAATGTGATCTATGAAGGAATGCACGATCCACACTCGTGGAACGAATGTGACGAGCGTGCTCTTACGACCGATAACAATAATAATATCGCGAAATCAAAGGAGAGAAAAAGAAAGCGCATAAAAATGAGATTTTATCGCTGATGCAGCTCAAGGAGCAACGTCATTCAGATCGTTGTGAAATATTTCTCCGCTCCTCCCGATCCCCCCGGTAAAATTGTAATCAACCCGCATGCTCATTGTTGTGACACGTCAATAAAAGAAGGAGGCCAGTTGTGAGCCTCGTTCACGTTGATTTCTTGTTGTATTGTTTATTAATCGGTGAAAGATCATCAGCCGCTCGAAACGTGAGAGTAAGTTGTTCTCAAGGGGGTGGATCTACCTGAGGCACGGAAAAATGGCCAAATTTCGGGAAAAAAAATGTGGGAAACGGTTGGTGAAAAAGAAAAGCATTTTTTTAACGCAAAGGTACATGTATTGAGAGCCTTAAAAATAGAATCGTCAAACAATCTAGAAAAACAACAAAAAGACGGCCACCGGCATATGATGAAATTTTTTCGCGTTATTTGGCGGTGGACACTCTGCAGCTTAAACGGTCCATTCGAAATCTAAAAGCCAAATGGCTTATTCAAGTTAACAATAAATACAAGTCGTTGACGAGCGTTGATTTTTAAAATATATATATTTTTTTTTTTTTAATCGTGGCGACGAATTTAAACTTGAGCATACAAAATCTATGAAAACGTCGTCTTTTTACATAACTATTAAAAAATGGAGGTCGATTTAAAAAAAAGTGAGATCGTCAACGACCTTTAAATGATTCTTGTCGTATCTTCTGTGAATTTGGAAATAATCCATTAAGTGATTCTCGAGATATCATGTCCACCGACTTTGAAAACAGTGTTTCGAGAGAAACGCGTTTAACGAGGTATCCCTCTCTGGAAGCCCAATTTGAAGGGTCAGAATGATGATTTTTTTCTAGTTAAACATTGGGTGAAATAAATTAATTTTTTTCCAGCATATTGTACACATGTTTGTGGCTACAATGCAATTTTTTCGGAAGAAAATCTTTCAACGTGTTGGTGGCGCTGCAGTTGGCGTTGCAGTCCTCCAGCGGCGAGGCCCAAAACGGCGGGATACTCTACCAGGCTCTAATGTAATCTGAAACGAAAACAAAAAAAATGTTATTCAAATATATCCAACTGGCTATGGATGCACGATCCACTTTTTGAAATTTCGAAAAATACGAAAAATGACAGCTTCTCCAAAGAAAACCTGATTTTTCTCTTGAAAAACGGTATGCTGAGGTCATTGCTATTAACAAATGGTTTATCCAATTAAAAAATGCGATCGTGAACCGAAAATGACTAATGTTTGAACGCTAAATGTGCAAATTCAAGGGAAGGGTAGGGGTTTCAGCGTGAAAAAAAACACTTTTTTGCGAACTTTTTTCAGCTATATGGATAGAGTAAATTTATTAAAACCTTGTGTACATTGTTAAGTGTCATTTCAAGAACATTCCGTGAAATGTGTACGTGAAAATATCCACAAACAAGCCGGTGACAAAGCTTTTTCACGAACGCCTTTAGAAAAACACGATTTGCGGTGTTCACTGTATCTCAGCTAGAAATTATCATTAAAAATTAAAGTACCATTAAAATTTAGTCAAAGTATCATCAAATCCTCCCCCCAACGGTCTTTGATCATTTTTTTTTTCATTTCTAAATGTTTGGTGGTCATGTAAAGTGAAAAGTGCTATTTTTCACGAAAAATTCCGCCATTTTGGGGGTGGAAAACCCCCTCAATGTAAAAAAAATCTCAAACTAACCGTTGGGGGGTGGTATTTTATATGTAGAAAGTGTGTACCAAGTTTGAAATAAATCGGTCATGTAGTTTTCAAATGGCAGTGAACACGGACTTTGAAAAAGTGGTTTCGAGAAAAAACGCGGCACAGGCTTGTTTGTGGATATTTTCGCGTACAAATTTCACGGAATGTTCTTGAAATGACACTTAACAATGTACAAAAGCTTTCAATAAATTTACTCTATCCATATAGATAAAAAAAATCGCAAAAAAGTTTTTTTCTTCACGCTGAAACCCCTACCCTCCCCTCAAATCAATAGTGTGAAAGTTACTCAAGATATCAATCCCGCCGTGTCAAGATATGTATTTTCGAGATAATTGCGTACCAAGTTTTGGTACATATTTTACACGAACTTGTCACATATTGTCGTCTTACCGCTAGTGAAAGCTGCAGGCAGTTCGGGCCTCTTTTGAGTGCTCTTGTGCTTTGATGTCCGCTTTCGTTACACGCGAATCATCCTCAACTTTACACACTGTTCCACTAACAAAGGTGTAACTTCGTCAATTTTTAGTAATTCAGGGTCCGGCAGGTCTTAAAATATTCTTGGAAGTTCACACTATAACAATATGCACGAAAACGATTTTTTTAGATTTTCCGGAAAGGGTGCCCCCTTAAAGTTTGCATTATGGTGCTGCTACCGCTCGCCTGGCCGACTGTTAGAAGCTGCAATTCACTTAATTTTATGAATATTTCAATGAAATTTTTAGGGAATTTAGCTAAAAGGTGATGCTATCGAATAAAAATATTTTTGGAAAATGCAATTTTTTCCCCACTTAGGTAGATATAGCCCGTTCAATGATATGCTATGTATAATTAATTTAGTGCCAAGGTAATTTAATCTACTTTCGTCGGTGGGAAATTGACTTCCGGTTTCTTGATAGATGCATCGATGGGCTGTCACAAGTTTGATGTTCTATGCGCCTGTGGTTGAGGACCCGTGGGAGATACAATCGGAGGCAGTGGTGGACTTTTTCTATTTCGAAATATGTGTCCTGAGGTAAACTCAGTCGAAAGTGACATCAGCTTTAAGCCGAGCCTGAAATTTGCAGTTGAAGTGTTTTTTAAAATTGTTTTACCTGTATTTATTGAATTGTTGAAGAAAAACTATTGAAAATGCATATAGCAAGTATCTTTGAGCCGCTCAAGTGTTTAGAGTGTTGCCATAGAGTTTGGTAAGGATCTATGGAAGAGCGGAACGAAACAATAAACAGAACTTCAGATCTTTGTGATTCATACGACTCGAATTATGCAGTGAAAGATTGTGACATTTCCCAAAGAGCTTTTTTCTTAGATAACTTGACACTGCACAGAAAAATCTTAAAAAATACGACGGAACTTTTGCTACACTTTTTTCCATTTTCATCGGGTGTGATCATAATGCTTCGGGTATAATTATAATTCTCCGGGTAGAATTCTTTAAAAAATATTAAAAAATCAAAATCTTAAAAAAGCAAAAAAATCAAATCTTAAAAAAGCAAAAAAAAATCTTCAAAAAAGCGACGGAATTTGTGCTACACTTTTTTCCATTTTCATCGGGTATAATGATAATTCGTCGGGTACAATTATAATTCATCGGGTATAATTATAATTCTTCGTGACTAGTCATAATTCGTCGGGTATAATTATAATTTTTATTCGAGTTTAATTAAAATTATTGTTCGGGTATGGTTATAATTATTATTCGGGTATAATTATAATCGTTTGGGTGTTATTATATTTCTTCGCGTATAGTTATAACCTTGCGAGCATAATTATAATTCTCCGGGTAGAATTACAAGTCTTCGTGTATAATTGTAATTCTTCGGCCATAATTATAACTTTTCGGGTATAATTATAATTCTTCGGGTAAAATTATAATTATTATTCTGGTATACCCATAATTATTTTTCGGGTATAATTGTGGTTCTTTGGGTATAATTATAATTATTATTTGCGTACAATAATAAGTAAAATGCGCAAATAATTATAATTATTGTTCGGATATAATTATAATCCTTCGGGTATAATTACAATTATATATCTCCAACGGATGAGTAAATCGATCCAATCTTTGCATACGACCTCAATGCACCCAAGCATCAATGCACCCAATTTTTATCGCCGTTATACAGTAGAGCGTCGGTTATCCGAATCAATTGGGACCCGGCGCCATTCAAATAATCGAAAATTCGGATAACCGAACAGCAATATTCCGTGGGCGAAAAAAAACGATGATTCTTTCAATATGATAAAACATATATATTCAAAAATACAATGACCATTAATATGTTAATAATACAAGTACATTTTTGGTGAATTGCAAATAACCATTGTATCATTTAATGATATAGAGCAAAGTTAAATATGTGTTTAAAAGTAATCAACATTCGTACAGTTCTTATGTACTTATTTTTCAAATAGTCGATTTTATACTGCTTCATAACGGAAGCTCGTTTCTTCGCTGCCAAATCTCGACTGCTAGCGGAAAGCAAAGTGCGCGCGAGCGCTGACCAAGAAAGTGGAGGGGACGTGCAACAATGTGTACATCGTGCAACAATATACAGGGCGTAATTGTTCGAATAACTGAGCATTCGGATAAACGAAATTATTGTTTAGATAATTGACATTTTGGATAACCCAAATCGCCATTCGCATAATTGACGTTTCGGATAACTGACGTTCGGATAATCGACGCTCTACTGTACCATTTTTTCAAGTCTCCCACGCGTCTTTAGCGAGAAGCTGCACGATAATTCCGCCTGAGCAGAAAAAGGAATTCCACAGTAATCTGATCCCAAGTTCATTGCAATGGTACTCGTGCTGCTGATTTCTCCCACAAAAATTCCAAAATTCTAGCAGCAGGGCGAAATGACCGAATCTGCATTACCGTAGCCGGGTAAAGGGTTCAAGAGAGTGTGTCGGCAAACGACGGGAATGGGTTTCCTAGTTATCGTGTTACGTTTGTACACGGGAGAGCAACGCTGACGTCAATCGGTCGAGTTGCAGGGCAGGTGCGAGAGAATCGCACAGGTGAGCCTCGAGTGAGTGCACGCGGTGCGAAGTGGCGGGGGGCAACTGGAAACGAGTGGGGAGAGCTGGCAACGGCGGAGTTGTAGGACGAACCTCCGTACAATAGAATTCACCTGAGCGAGAAAGAGACACGATACGAAATTTGCTGTCCAGGTGGATCGAGAGGGAGAGAGAGGGGGAGAGAGAGAGAGAGAGAGAGAGAGAGAGGGAGGGAGGGAGAAAGAGAGAGAGAGAGAGAGAAAGAGAGAGAGCGAGAGAGAGAGAGAGAAAGAGAGAGAGAGAGAAAGAGAGAGAGAGAGAGAGAGAGAGAGAGAGAGAGAGAGAGAGAGGGAGGGAGAGGGAGAGAGAGAGAGGGGGGAGGGAGAGAGAGAGAGAGAGAGAGAGGGAAAGAGAGAGAGCTCAGGTGAGTTACAGGGCGGTCTCGAGGAACTATCGCGGAGGGGGCTCTTCACCGAGAGTTCGTTCGGTTCAGTCAGTTCGTTCACTGGTGTGCTCTCCTGCTGCTACGTGGTCGCCATAAAAATCACGACGTCTCCGATTTACAACAATAATTCGATACCGCGATATTTTTCATTTACGCCCGCGATACAAAGACGATTTTACCTCATCGTTTTCTTTTTTATTCACTTTTTTATCGTGTCTCGTCGATTGATTTTAGTTTGGAGAATAAAATTATTGAAAAATATCGAAAAAATCACCAATCGATCGATCTGCCTCCAGTCTCGTCCGAATCGCCGATCGCGTCGATGACCCGATCCCCCCAATGACGCATACTCCAATTTGATCCGAAACTCGAGGACTCAATCCTTCCACCGGATAACGTGCGCGACAAAAAATAAACACCCGGTCGAAATGTCCGAACGATTTCACAAGTAAGAATATTTTGCTGGCTTTTATTTAATTTGTTTACTTTATCGGGGCTATGGAAAATGTGAGAATTCTTTCGAAAACTCGTCGTCGACGATAATTCCTCGGGCTGACGGGAATTGCGCGCCGTTCCCGCACGCGATCAATTATACCGAGTAATTATGTGACGCGATGACAATATTTCAAGACTCGTAATTTGAGGCTTTGGCGGATCTAAAATGATACATGCATTTACCCGCGTGTACATCCTGTAGGTGTTCGCTGACACACTCGTTTGTCATTAATCAACGACGCGTTTATCCTTCCTCCGGTATATCAGGATTGTGCAATTTTTGGCCGAAACTTTCGTGAAAGCGGACAGATCTGCACTCCTCTCTTCCCTTGCTACTTTTTTCTGAGTTTTCGGAATAAAATTACTCACGCTGAAAAGAGTAGAATACTTTTTTTCTCAATACTTTTTAAATGTTATTTAAATTGATAGAACATTTAACTTTGTTACAGTATTGTTAAAGTTAAACATTAGATGTATTTAAGTTTAAATACTTTCTGAATATATTTCTTGTTTTTTACTAGTACTTTTTGACTTGTGAAATATTTATTCATGGTTACGGGACAGAACTTCCCACGAAAGCTGCAAACTGCCTTAAGGTTGCAAGAGATTGTATATAATACGTTCCCGCGATTCTTGTTTTTTGCACGCCTATTTTTTTTTCAAGATTTCGATACGAAGACGTTCAAAATATTCTCAAAGAATTTATAATGACAGTATTTTTTCTCCAGCCTCGACACATTTCGATATAGCACGATACGATTTTTTACTCCGCGTTTTTTCTACTCCTCGAAGACTGTTCGCATTGCGAGCGAAATACAGTGTAAAGGGCCAGATTTCGTAGAACTTTTTGATTTTCGAGAAAAAAAAACGTAAAAGGCTCCAACTTTTTCAAATTGAATTTTATTTACTCGCGGATAATTCAAGGACGGCAGAAATTAAATTTGTGAAAATTTGATGTCAAGTTTCCCGATTTTATAGAATATTGAAACGTTCAGATTCGAAAACCAAGCTTCAACTGTCGCAAATTTTGACATAAAAAAGATCAATGGAATCTGATTCTTTACACTGTATTTCCCTCGCAATGCGAACAGTCCTCGATGAGTAGAAAAAATAACGAGTAAAAAATAATATCGTGCGAAATGTGTCGAGGCTGGAGGCTTTTGCGACCAAATTGTTCGTTAATTTTTGCTTGCTTCTTTTTTCCACGTTTTCATAGAAATACGTTTGAAATATACTCGAAAATTTGAAAATCACATTATTTTTTCTCTCCAACTTCAACAAACTTCGAGATAGCAATATACTATTTTTACTTTTAGATTTTCTAAAAATAAGAAAAACGGAAACGCTTCAACTTTTTCGAATTTTGAGATAGCGGGATGATTTTTTTGTACTTGCGAATAATTAAAGAACGACGGGAAATAAATTTGTAAAAATTCGATGTTAAGTTTTCCGATTATACAAAATATTGAAACTTTCAGATTCGAATAATTCACCAAGCTCTTCAATTACCACAAATTTTGAGATAAACGATTTTCTTGCATCAAATTATTAATTGCTTCCTTGCCACATAATTTCACTCACGAACTCATATTTCAATGCTGACGGACTTGTGGCCTTCAAAAGTCCGTCACCATTGGAATATGAGAGAGTCAGCGTTTAAAAAATGAGATCGAAAAGTGCAAGTTTCATTTTCATTCGTATCATTCGCGTGCATTTTATTGACCGTAATCGGTTCGCGATGCGTCAGACTTTCCTCAAGTGCCTCAAAGTCAAAGCCATCGATGGTCGTCCCAACGAAAAGCGTTTCGATATTATCGCTGATAATTTTATCGTCTCGCGTATCGCATTCCCGTTATCGATTAAATAAACCTTATACGTCCGCATGACGAACACTCGACGCGATTTCTCGAGGTCTCGCTCGATGCTCGTGGCTCCTTATCGGAAAAACTTATTTTCACGCGAAAACCACTCCGAGAAGGTGAGTTTCCTTTCGTACGATCTTTTTTTTTTTTTTTTTTTTTTTTTTTTAAGGCGAAAGAAAAACTCGTACGAGCCTATGCGGAGTGTGACACGCGCGCACACATGCAAGGACGTACACGTGTTTCCGTCCGTATACGTACATAGGTGTACGAGATCGCTGACCGTGGAGAAAATCAATTAAAAAAAAGAAAACAAACAGCGGTGAAATTGTCGCGGTAAGCAATGCAACGTGGACCTTCTTCGCTACGCGTTTAACGTATATATGAGTTAATTAGCGAATTATTCGACGTGCCTCGCGCAAGCGTGACAATCAACGTGTTACATTAGAAACGAGACATTATTAACGAACTGGTGGACAATTATTTCATTTTAAAAGTTAAACCTGTTGGGCAAATTTTCCGAGGAAATCTTTCGCTATATTTTAGACTCCAATGTATATCAATGACTGGTGATGTTCAATGACGTATGATTGAGGCGATTAACAATCAGTAGGAATTTGGACAAGTTGTCTGGCAACAATGACGAGAAAGTATGCACTAAACAAATGATTTGATCGTTCAGTACTTACGCTTTAATTTATTTATTTAGTGTGTACGATTTTATTTATTTAATCAGTACATACGCGTTGATTTATTCATTGAGTGCATGCGCTTTAATTTATTTATTTAGTGCATACGGTTTAAGAGAAGACCACTGTGATGCGCCGAAAAAGTCCGTTTTTCCGATTTTTTTTCGTCTACTAGATTATTTGTTTGGGATTTGGAAAAAGGTATGTTTTTAAGCATACATTAAAATTGTTTTGTGTGAATTTAAGGAAAAAATGAACTTAAATCAATTCAAAATAAACAATGTTATTTACAATAGAGTACAATAGAGCCTGTATAAAAAATGTGGTCCCACGGCCGGATCGATAACTTGAAAATGAGTAGTCTGAAAAATAAAAATTTAAAAGCTTCATAATCTATGTGAATGCAGTTCTCGTTATACGTAAACGTTTTGATACACGTCAAGCTGTTGAATTCTGGCATAATTATAATAATAACTATTATTTGGGTTTAATTATAACTCTTCGAGTATAATTATAATTCTTCGGGTATAATTATAATTTTTTCTGGTATGATCATAATTATTCGGGTACAATTATAGTTCTTCGACTAAAATTATAATTATTATTGCTATATTTATTTTGTATTTCGAACTGCCATGTAAAGTAAATCACAAGTTAAATTAAACAATTATAGCTAGAGTTACGACATACATATTTTAATGTATATATAATTATAATAATTATTATTATTCGCGTATAATTATAATTTTTCTGCTATGATTATAGTTATTCGGGCACAATTATAGTTCTTCGGCTAAAATAATTATTATTACTATAATTATTTTATATTTCGAACTGCCAAGTAAAGTAAATCACAAGTAAAATAGAGAAATTATGTCTAGAGTTAGGACATACATAGTTCACTGTATATCATTTTATTATGTTGGCAAGAAAGTCTTTACGTTTTATCGCCAAAAATAAAATAAAAAAGCAGTCTTGAAACGAATGAATCATTTTATTCTGTGTATCCACCATCGGATTTTGTCATCTTTCTCTCATTCGTTTCAAGACTGCTATTTATTTTCTTTTGGTGATAAAACGCACTTTCTTGCCAACCTATAGGTTGTTAATAGAAGTATGGACGTAGCCGTTTTTGGAAAAAAAAATTCACAAAACGGCGGGTGTTCCAAAAAAAAGTCATTTTTTCTCGAAATTTTGACTTACATTCAGGGGCGCAAAACATACTAAATTAAGGGGTCTTCTCACTTTGGACGCGAAAAAAGAAGGCTATTTTCATTAATTTTTTAATAGTTTTATATTATAGATATTTATATAAAAGTTGTTACACTTAATAAATACACTTTCGAAATACATCAAACATTTTTTCAATGTATTTATGTAACCCAAACAATCTTTCAACGCGTTTTTTCTCGCAACAATGTTTTTCGACGGCTTGTTAATAAAATCTTCGAAACTACTGATCCGATTCTTATGAAATTTTAACCACATATTCTTTACTACTATAGCTATAGCGCATATCAAGGGTTTAAAAAATTTTTGAATTTTACTTTTTTTCCAAAAACGGTGAAAAAAACACTATTTTTTTTCGAAAAATTTCCGCCATTTTGTTATTTTTGCATATATCAATAATCATATGATATGCGCTATAGCCATTAACATACTGAATCTAAAACCGTTTGACTTTTTTTCGGCTGATCCATCTCCGAGATTTCACCAACAGCGCAGACCTAAAATATTTTTAGGACATTTTTAACTACCATTATCGTCTGTGAATAGATATTTTTCAATATTATTTAATGTTTTTATTTTTATTAATATTTTTTAATACTTTTTAAAATAATTTAAAAAAATGTAATGTATTTCGAACGTGTATTTATTAAGTGTGACAATTTTTACATCAATATCTATAATATGAATGTATCAAAAAAAATCACGAAAATAGCCTTTTTAACGTCTAAAGTGACGTCTAATTGCCACCCTCAACAATAGCTATAGCAATAACGGAAATTATGGTTTTTCAAATTGAAAATCAGACAATTATAGCTAAAGTTGTGATGCCGACCGGATAGAGAAAAGTCGTTTCGAGAAAAACGTGATTGAAGTTACAGACACTAAATCGTCTGTAACTTGATCAATTGTCAATATTTTAACTTGATTTTTTTCCACATATTCTTGAATATGTATACTTTGAGAAAATGCGAAAAAATCGATTTTCTCACCCGTCACAGTGGTGTCCAGCCTCAGGTTACTCTCGTCTTTGCAATAACTAGTCGTCGATGTTTGCGCAACTTTTGCGTTCACCCATCAGCATCGTCAATTCACAATCGATAGCTCGAGCTCTGCAGTAATTCCCTGTTATTACCGTTCGGTTGAATAGCGACAAAAAAAAAGTCCGCAAACATGATTTTTCGCAACGTAACGATGATTCAAGGAGCGCAATTACCGCAAATCGAGAGGTTCGAATGATGACGATGATGAGGAATAATTTCGCAGGGATTATTATATCGTAAAGACATACAGGTTGAACGATCTGTTCAAGGGCCGCGCGGGACGGAGCCTTGGAAATTCTTAAGGAAGCAACGCGAAAGGACTCTAACTCTCGAGATGAAGGTGGAATGACCCCGACACTATGGGCAGCCTTCGAAGGTCACTTGGATGCGCTGAGACTGCTGGTCGCCAGAGGGTACGTCGGTTGTTAACGCATTCGCAGACTGCTCTGCTATTCTCTTGCAAATATTCGCCCGAATTTACGATCCATTTGTTGCTTCGAAATCAATTTCTATATATTTCAGACATCTTTTACCATTTTTTACTGTCTTTTTCGCCATTTTATTACCATTTTTTTGTTTGGTATTAGCAACTCATTTACATGAGTCGTTGGTACCACCCGCCCCCTTCATCTGGTACTTGTAACCCTTAAGGCAGTATAGTTGTCTAAAGCGCTGTCCTAGAGGCTATTCATAGAATGGAATAACTTAAGGGGCCAGTCCACTTTGGAGCCACGAAAAAAAAGGCCATTTTCGCGATTTTTTTAAGGACTTTATAAAAGATATGAATATAAACGTTGTTGGGCTTGATGAATAAAATCTTGAAATACATTTTTTTTTAATGTTGAATTCATTTTTATTCACTTTTAAGTACAAAAACTATAGTTTAACGTAACGCCTCAAAAGTAGGTGGGCTAGGTAGCTCCATCACAACTCAAGTTTTATCAAAAAATAAAAAAATGGCAAATGAAAAACGAAAAAAGTAAAAAAACGCGTTTTTCACAGTTTTTCACAAAAAAAAAGAGTAAAAATCAGAATTTTCAAACCATCGAGGGTCATCTTGATGCGAATCATGTTTACAATATGTGGTTCAAATTTCAAGAGAATCGATTTATTAATTTTAGAGCTACGATGGAGCTCGATTTTGAAAACGTCGTTTCGAGAAAAACGCTTTTGGAGTTTTTACTATGAAAAACTCTTACCGAAACTCAATCGGCAATTCCTGCACCGTACAAAATCCCTTCTGATTGCTCATCGTCGTCGATTTCTTCAAGTATTGCTTGCTCTCGATTTTTTGAGTTTTTCAAAGTGGACATTTTTCAATGTGGCCCCTTAAGAGGTCTTCTCACTTTGGACGCTAAAAAAGGCTATTTTCATGATTTGGTAAGGAGGTTTATATCATAGATATTAATATAAAAGTTGTTACACTTAATAAATACACTTTCGAAATATATAAAAAAAATGTTATTATTTATTTAAGTCACTATTTATAGACGAAAATGGTAGTCAAAAAAATGTCCTAAAAAATTGTAGACCTGCGCTGTTGATGAAATCTCGGAGATGGATCATCCGAAGCAAAAAAACAAACGGTTTTAGATTCAGTATGTTAATGGCTATAGCGAATATCGTACGCTCTTTTATATATGCAAAAATAACTAAATAGCGGACATGTTTCGAAAAAAACAATAAAAAATACGTGTTTTTTCACCGTTATGGCAAACAAAATTAGTAAAAATCAAAATTAAAAAAAATCCTCGATATGCGCTATAGCTATAGTTGTAAAGAATATGTGGTTATAATTTCATAAGGACCGGTTCAGTAGTTTCGAAGATTTTATCAACAAACCATCGAAAAACGTTTTTTCGATAAAAGCACGTTTAACGTTTGTTCGGGTTACATAAATACATAAATCTTTTTTTTTAATGTATTTATTAAGTGTAACAACTTTTATAGCAATACCTATAATATAAACCTATCAAAAAAAATCATGAAAGTAGCCTTTTTTAGCGTCTAAAGTGAGAAGACCCATTTTAAAAAAATACTATGTTTATCGATCCTTCAAGAATATATACAAATAGAGAACAAAATTATTAACTATCATGTCCTTTTGTACGTTTGCTTACAACGGGGTGCGAAAAACGCCTGCAATTGGCGACCGTTGTACGGAAAAAAAAAACAAACATATTCAGACGAGTGTTGTGATGTTTGGTACCAGATTCAGCAAAAAAAAAATACAAAACAGCGGCATGCTAAACTTTGATTATCAATTTTTTTCTATATTTCCGACAATTCTACGAGTTATATAAATTGAAGAAGATTATTTCGACTCAACTCTGCTACTAACTCTGAAAAATCGTGTTCTGAAGGTGTATGCCAAATCTACGCTTAATCGGCCAATTGGTTATCGAGAAATCGCGGTTGTCAATTTGAAAAGCATTGTTTCGAGAAAAAAAACGTTTAAGGAGGTTGGAGACGTCGAGTTGAGTCAAACGACAGTACATGAATGTTATTCAATAAACCTCAAAAAAATGCATACGAGGTATAAATTTATCCTGCAGATGCTAATTTTTCGATAAAAAATATAATGAAAAGGCAAAATTAGGCATTTTGTATTTTTATTACATAAATGATAAAAACTTTTGTGTTGTTACCAACTTGAAAACGTAAAACATTGTCGATGATTATTATGGAAAAACTGCGTCAGCAAATGTTTTATACAACTCAGAATGCCTATTTATATCTATGTCATAAGAATTCATTATTACCATTAGTTAACATCAGGTATTGCCGAAATACGGCAACTTCGCGGACATTGAGATCGGCAACAGTTCTATTCATTTTGCCAGTCAAAATTCGTAATCTTTCATCAAAACTTGATAGTTCAATATTGAATATATATGGTTTACGATGGGCAATCTGGTTTTTTTTCTCAACGTTTACAAAGGTTTAGTTTGGGTTAATCCGTTGTTAGAAATCGTTATCTTTGTGCTAAATAGCAAAAAAAAAAATAATCACCCGTACCGTGAGCGACTTGCGCCTCTACCCGCACGTAAAACTACATACAAAGTTCCATCTGCCATATTATCGATATTATTTTTTAAACGTTAAACGTCAAATATTAACACAAATCGGCGTTCGGACAATACTTTCGTTT
Organism: Ophion obscuratus; assembly: GCA_964007375.1. NCBI lineage: Eukaryota > Metazoa > Arthropoda > Insecta > Hymenoptera > Ichneumonidae > Ophion > Ophion obscuratus. Next base: position 33,642,514 of record OZ023314.1, read on the forward strand.
ATTAACAAATAAACGACGCATTATTGCCCAAACTTTTCAAAAGTAACCACTCGAACTACAAAAATCTACAGTCTACAAAGATTCCAGATTTGCACTCCACACCTTAAAATAGATTTTTTTTTGCAAAAACATTAAATTTGTACGCGTAATTTTATTTTCTACAAAATTACGTTTAAAATTTAACGTTTTTGCTAATAAAAATTATTAATCGTAGAAAAAAAAAATGACACTACACTTCATTCAAACATTCGCCATTCGTAAGTTTTTTCAAGTCCTCAACCCGAGTAAAAATGAATATATATAAACATATATAATTGTATATTAATTGATCATATACAATTGTATTCAAAAATTGGCCCGATAGAATTTTTTATATTTGTATATAAACGTATACAATTACATTTACTAATATTCAGTTATGTACGATAGTATATGAATATATATATGTGTTCATATACTATCGTACATAACTGTATATTAGTATATACAAGTGTATACGTATGTATACGTTTATATCCAAATATATAAAAGTCTATCGGGCCAATTTTTGTATGCAATTGTATATGATCAATTAATATACAATTATATATTTTTATATACATTCATTTTTACTCGGAAATGCAAACGCCCATGGGCTGGGAACGAATGAAGCGAGGACATGACCATTACCTCAATATCATTCGATATCGCATACATCATACATCATCATGCCTTCACTTCTGGTACGTCCTCAATAGATTTTTTTTTCCATTATTTCACTTTTGTTATCAACGAACTTTGCATTTCTCCACCAACATTTATTTTTGAGAGAAAACCGTGGGCATCGGTGAACATCGATCTTTTTTTAAAGAATGACAGGTGGCCCATGGACAGGAAGCATGCAATATGGCATCTGCTCATACCGAATGAAACCAAAATATAGCTGTTCACCGTACACTTATATATATGTGTGCGTGGGCGCGGGTGTGTGTGTGTATGTGCGCGCGCGCATATATATACATACCTGTTACATCCTAAATACGAAGAAAAGGGATGGACGTACACGCACGCATGAAAAGCAACCCCACGGAAATAGTGGGTGTTCTGCGTTGGGGGCAGCCCAGGATGAAGAATAAAGAAAAACAATCGGACGAGCATGAAACGAAACCGGGCCAGACTAAACGAAACGGAACGGAGCGGAATCGAGCGATAGGTGGCCAACTGAAGTATACTTATGCACGGGAAAAGGATATTTTAAACCCGTTATGACGACACAATATTGGCTATCGGGACATATTGGGCCGTTTTGAGAACGGTCCTTAAATTTTTTTCCCAAAACGGTCGTTGAAATAATTTTGACGTAAATTTGCTTACGTACCTATCTGGAGGTGATTTTGAAGCCATTAGGGCCGAGGCTGACTTGACGTTAAGTATGGGGACAATCGGCTACTATCGGCCACTCTTAGAATTGTTTGGAAATTGCCGATTCCGGTATACATATGTGTACACGCTGAACGCAATGTTATACTTGTTAGGCCGAGCGAGTACCACCACGTTGAATCTGACGATGCTGTAACGAATGTAGTCGCGAATAATGAGATAATATTATCCAAACGCTTTCAAGCCGGCCACGTGTTTCTCATTGCGTAAATATTTGCCGATATTTGAGTCGCAGGTTGCCGAATCTAGATATTTATTTATATCGCGTGAAATTATTTTCCGTTTAAAGAAGGACAACGCTATGACGGACCGATAAAGGTCGTTTTTTCGATTTTCTTTGTTTGGGTTTGTTTGGATTTTGGAAAAAATGGTATATTATCAGGAATACATTAAACTTATTTCGTGTAGATTTTTCTTAAAACAGAAATTAATTAATTTAACGGCCGGATCCTTAACTTGACAATGGCTGATCTAAAAAATGAAAATAAATAAGTTTTATAGTCTATATTAATGTAGTACTCGTTTTACGAAAACGTTTTTCGAAAGGAAGAAAATCACAAAATCGCGGGTTTAAAAAAAAAGTAAGTTTGGCGAAATTTTCACGTAATTCGGACCCTTAAGAAATAATATGAAATTTAAAAAAACCCGACCAAGAGCGAGTCGAGCCTTGCTCAACTAGGGTTCCGTACATATGACCAATTCGCTTTTTTTTAAACTAGATATTTAATTAGGGAATGCTTTTTTCTGCCTTAGTTAGGTAGTAGGTACTAAACTGAAACCATATGGGGTGATGATAGCTGAAGAAAGCTTTGTATACTCCTGCTGTAGGCTAGAAGGTCCAAAAAAAGCGATTTTTCGGCAATTTTTTTAGAGGGACGAAAAACAAACAAACCCAGCAAACATTGAGGTATCTTTTCATGTATATTTTAAGGCCTTACCCCCACTTGTAGCGCAAAAAAGGCCTTTTTCACGAATTTTTTAAAAGAAAACTACAAAACTTTTTTAATCGATCAATATACCATCTTAAAGAACACATCTTGAAGAACTTTCAGTAATTGTTTTATTGAAAAATATTACATTGTTTAGTGGCAAATGGCCGTCAATGAAATAATGTTTTTATATACACGGTTTGCGGTGACCAACATTGCGGCGAAGTGGATCAAGTGAAAAAAAAAATGCGGATGGATTTAGTCAAATATAAGTATAAACTATTCTTTAATCGAAGGATTTAAAAAAATATTCATTTTGTACAAAATGGCGGACAGTCAAAGTTAATGGTTCGATTTTAACGAAAAAAACGGCCGTTTTTTGGCTATAAAACGGCCGTTTTTTTTTTTTCGAAAAAAAATCGAACGATTAAAGACTACATTTTTATGTATTAAATAAGCCTGCAAAATTTCAAGAAGATCGGTTCATTAGTGTTCGAGTAATCTTGGTCACCGACTTCAGAAATGCCATTTTGAGAAAAACGCGTTTAAAGTTTCAGTTAGCCGGTCGTTCACACAACGGATTCTTCTCTTTCAACGCTCATATTTCAGTCAATTTTGTTCGGATCGACTTGAAATTTTCAGGACATATTCTCAGATACTTATACTTCAAAAAAATGTAAGAAAAAAATCGATTTTTTCAAAATCGCAAGTGGGGGTAACCCCTCAAATATATTTTTAAAAAATTTCATCATGAAACAATAATTAACTTCAGATTTATCAGCCTATTCCATGTGCGCTTTGCCACTGCAGTCCCCAATCGGCGGGGAAGATGCAGCTCGTAATTCTTTACTAAACCAAATAAACCAATAAAATGTTTAATTGCCATATATTTTTCTTTTCTGGCAGAATTAAGAAAACGGAGTGTCTCTCCGTCCGGATATCGGACGAATAAGCGTATGTTATTCGTCCGGATAGCGGCTCAGTTCACGCTGTATTTCCAGTAGACGTACATATTATTGTGATTCGTGCCAGCTGGTATTCGGACGAATAGTAATAAACGAATATATAATCGTCCATATAATAGATGTAAAACGAATATATAATCGAATAAATGAATAATAATAAACGAATAGAATATATGTAAAACGAATATATAATCTTCCGGACAGAATGTGTTAAATTGTTAAACAAACTATTCGGACGAATAATTTACACGTATTCGTCCGAATAAAATCTTTATAATTTTGTTTGGGTTTGTTTAGTATGGGTTGGTTAGATTTGTTTGTCGTGTGTGTGTGTGTGTGTGTGTGTGTGTGTGTGTGTGTGTGTTTGGGTTTGCTTGTTTGGGTTCTTTTCTTTGGTTATGTTTGTTTGGGTTTGTTCGCTTGGATTTGATTGTTTGGGGCGTTATACAGCATGAACTGCATGAACTGAGCCGCTATCCGGACGAATAACATATGCTCATCCGTCCGATAACCGGACGGCTAGCCGCAGCGTTGAGAAAAAGTTGAACAAATCGTAAAATTATAACTTTTCTCAGGGTTGGAAAAATGTGTTTAAAAAAAAACATTTTAACGTGCTATGAAAATTACTTAAAAAGACTTTTTCAACGACTCTTTTGAATCACTTTAAAGAGATATTCATACTGAAGAAAATAAACTTTGGTTTGTTTCAATGGGTCGTTTAGGTTTTTTTGCTATCACGCCCGCCAATTTGGAAAAATCGTGAAAATATAAACAGGAGAAAACGCGCTTCGAAGTTTTCAATAGGAGAGAATATCAATATCAAATATCAATCGCTTCTCTGTTTTTGGCCTTGTATTTTCAAAAACATTTACAATTGGCCTCTGTAACTTTGTAAATATATTCTTGTATAGTTTATCTATCGATTTAAGCAATAAAAAAATGAGTTTTCGGACCTTCGAATTCAGGCCTTGAGTACGAAATCTTAAAAACATTTCTACAGTTATGATTCGAGCCAGGTCGAGAAAAGTCGATTTGACAAAAACGCGATCGAAAGTTTTAGTATACGTAAATCGTTGCACTGCCTGCTCTCACTAAATCGTCTGTAACTTGGTCAATTTTTAATATTTCTATTCGAACGTTTTTTCACTATTAATTGTATATATATACTTTGAGAAAATGGAAAAAAATCGTTTTTTTTACCCGTCATAATTATTGAGGGAACCGGAAGTGAAGTGGCAAAAGTCTCCGCGGATAGAGCAACGAATGCATTGAAGATCGTTTAAGATCAGAATTGGGATAAAACCATTTTATTTATTGGTTAGTTCATAGGTTTTGTATTTTTTTGTTCTGCTGTATCTCTCGCAGCGGAGATCCGGACAAAACGGACTATTTTGGTAACACCGCACTTCATCTGTCGTCCGCCCGTGGCCACGAGTACTGCGTCAAGTTTTTGGTAAAGTTCGGCTGCAACATATGGTCCCTCGACATCGACAGACACTCGGCTCGCGAATTGGCCGCGATAAACGGCCGAGAAATGATCCTCCAGTTCCTCGATCTCGCTCAGGTCGAGCAGGAAGCGACGAATCGCAAAAAGTGCAAAATGCTCCGGGAAAAGGCGGAGAAAGATGCTGAGAAAAGGTACAAAGTGTTCGAGAATCGTACGGGATCTTTGGTGAATGGAGGTTTAAGGGAGAATATCAGTGTGACAGGCTGAAAAATAAAGTATCTTTTGGAATTTTTTTTTAAACGACTCGATCAAATTATTTGAAATTTTGTGTATTAATTATTGAAGTAATGAAGCATACAAGGCAATTTTTTCGTTTTTATTTTTAGTACATTTTATTAAGCAGAGGAGCGGTCGCAAAATGGCGTCTCAAAAAATGACTCCCCGACAGTTGAGAGCATAAGTGCCACAGCAAGCATGTGAAATCAAAAATTCAAAAAGATTATTAAATTATAATAGTATAACTATCGCAGCATCGTAGGAAATTTGAAAATTTTGATTAGAACAAAAATAGCGGCCATTTTAAAAAAATCGAATTTTACACAAAAATTTTGCAGTAATTTGTTAATAAAAAAAAGTAAACAATTTTTTAAAAATCTCTACGATGCAACGATTGCGATAAGTTTTCTGAAGACAATCCTTTTTGTAAACCAGGTAAAAAAACATGGTTTCGAGAAAAACGCATTTAAAGTATAGAAAGGCCCGTATAGAAGGCTCTGAGAGCGTCGACGCTGGGCGCCAATTTCGAATACTTCTAAGCCGAATATTGTTTTGAAAATTTGTAGGCATATTCTTAAAGGCCGAAACTATCGATTTAAAAAAATCGATTTTTTATCACACTGATATTCCCCCTTAAATGTGTGGCAATGCATAGAAATGAAGAATGAATGCACTTCGTTGAATGTTGCTTCGTTTGTTGTTAGCTTGTATGCAAAATTTCGGATCGATCCACTTACATGCTGAAGAATTATAACACTTTTAATTTGCAGAAGTTGCGCCTGCACTCTTACGGTGCTGAAGTATGCATCATTGGAATGCAACGAAAGTTCTTTTTTATTTTGCCATTCTCTTATTTTTATTATAAAACAATATTTTTCGGCAGATTTATATTGTATTTTGGAATGCAAAATAAGTCACTTTTATTATTACACAAAATCTTCTTCTGCAGATTAATATTATTCGTTGGAAGGTAACGAAAGTTCTTTTTTATTTCCTCATCCTCTTTTTTCATTATTACACAAAATCTATTATGGCAGTTTTACATTCTGCATTGGAATACAACTAAAGATCTTTCTTATTTTCCTCTTTTTATTATTATACAAAATGTTTTTCTGCATATTCATATTTTACGTTGAAATGCAAGTTTTTTTTATTTCCTCATTCTCTTCTTTTTATTATTATACAAAATCTTCTTCTGCATATTCATATTATACCTTGCAATGCAACGATTTTTTTTTTATTTCCTCATTCTCTTTTTTTTATTATTGCACAAAATCATTTTCGACAGATTTATATTGTTCGTTGGAATGCAACGAAAGTTCTTTTTCATTTTTTCATTCTCTTCTTTTGATTATTACACAAAATCTATTTCGGCAGTTTCATGTCCTACCTCGGAATGCAACGAAAGTTCTTTTTTATTTTTTCATTCCCTTCTTTTTATTATTACACAAAAACTTTTTCAACATATTTTTATTGTACGTTGGAATGCAACGAACGTTCTTTATTTTCCCATTCCCTATTTTTTATTACTACACAATCATTTTTCGGCAGGTTTATATTGTACGTTGGAATGCAAGCAAAAGTTCTTCTTCATTGTCTCATTTTCATTTATACATTACTACTAAGGATCTAACGATACCGATACGACACCGATAGATTGACAGGACCGATATATCGGGATCGACGATACGTTCTTCGCCGATTTAAATATCGCGCTCTTTGTTGCGATGGCTTTCGCGCGGCACGATTGGCGCACGAAAGATTGACGAAAGATATCTATCCGATCAATTGACCTCGGTTGATTCAGAGTGACTTTTTTCAACTACGGGTCTTATTCAAAATGATATGCGCAACCGATTGTCAGCAAATAACCTTAATGAGCTCTGCTTTCTTAACAAAAACCTCCCTAAGGTCAAGTTTTGATTATTGACTATCTACGTCACAGCTAAAAGCTACTTACGTTGAAACCCTGTAGAAACCTGTCTTTTCAGAGTTCAGTTCAATTTCAAGTTTAGATTACTTCAAGCACTAAACATTAAATTAATAATAAATAAGTGAGTATAATTATATTTCTGTTTGATTTTAACACTCCTTTCGCTCCTGGAAGGTAGGTAAATAATTGTTCACATTTTCATCCTCTTGCTTAAGTACCTTGTTAATGTTTAGGTCATTGGTTAGTGAACAAAACGAACAGTTTTTATTATATCAAGTTGTCTTGTAAATTGTATCGGGATCAGTATCGGTGTCGCCGATACGTTGATACAATTATCGGTATCGGTATCGTATCGGCTAAAACAAGTATCGTTACATCCCTAATTATTACACAAAATCATACTCGGCAGATTTATATTGTGCGTCCCTCAATAAACATCTTTAAAAAATGGTCGAGGCATCCCGAGCATTTTTATAGAGAACAACTGCCTCGAGGAATCCAAGCGATGCAGAAACATAAAATTTCATTGAGAGGATAAATGTCGAATAAGCTGTGAACGTAAAAATCGCGAGCACCCCGTGCAGGTGAAACAATACAATTGAAATAATAAAAATTCCATTGCATTCAAACGATGCAAACTTCAATATCATACGCTTTTACGAGCCGTTTTCTTACTCCCACATATAACGAGAAAAAACGCAAAAGGTATATAATGTTTTAGATTTTTCGTGTGGGTAATTTATATACGATAGAAAACTTTGGACAAATTCCCGAAAAGCCCACACCTCCGAACAATTTAGAACTTCGTGTACTTGTGTATTTTGACTCGCTGATCACGAATATGATAGTGAAAATACCCGCAAATTTGATTTTCAAGATGAAAACTGAAAAAACGCTTTTTTTGTAGTTTTTCTATTTTATTTTAACAAATGTCGATCGTAGAGGAAAATGTTTTCTACGAAAGTTGTAGCCCATCAAAAGACTGATGATTTATGTTGTATACAAATTTGTCTAAAATCATTATTTTTCAAGAAAAATGGGATAATAGTCCAATAAGTATATTTTGTTAAACTCCATTAGTTTTAGTATTATCTACTTACGCACTTTAATGCATATGGGCCCAAATAAACCGAAATAAAATAAACACAAACAGCAATTTAAAAAACCCAAACAAACTCGGGTATGTTGAATCGTGGGGTGCGTAGAACACTGAGGTAGGCTTGTTGGGCAGCTTGGATGGGCGTTGGACGCGTCGCTCCCTAACGCGAGGAGGAGTTCGTAAAAATAATCTCGCCGACCATCCTTGCGAACTTTCGTGGCGCCGCCGTGTAAAAAAATTAAACATAGATCCTTTCCCACAATTTATCGCCAATCTTAAAATTTGCTATCCCCGCAAAGCCACATAAGTTTTTTGTTTTTATATTGCTTAACCTTCAATATTTTCCTTTTAACACTAAAATCACAAAGAATAACAGAAAACAACATAACATAAAAAAACAGACTGACATACAAAAAAAGCAAAAAATAGAATCGAAAACAAAAAAGCAAAGAAAAATATGCACTTTAAAGACTAAACTGTAACCTCCCCGTGGTAAAGTGCGTAAGTACATAGCGTCGAAACTAACAGAGTTTAGCAAAATATACTTATTGAAGTATTATCTCATTTTCCTTGGAAAATAATGATTTTAGGCGAAACCTATATAAAACATAAAATATCAGTCTTTTAATAGGCTACAACTTTAATGGAAGACACTTTCCTCTAAGATCAATATTTGTTAAAATAAAATAGAAAAACCACAAAAAACCGTTTTTTGTTGTTGTTTTGACCTTCAAAATAAGATTTCCGGGTATTTTCACTATCCTACTCGTGATCAGCGAGTCAAAATACATCAGTACGCGAAGTTCTAAATTATTCGGAGGTGTGGGCTTTTCGGAAGTACACCCGAAACTTTTTTCACAATTTTTTCCTGACAAAATTAAACAAAAATCAAAACAAGGAAAACAACTGTGACAAAAAATTCATCTGGAAATGTGTGAATCAATCGAGAACTGAATATCTCGCCCACTTTTGCCTGTTACCTCCCACAATTCCTAACATAAAACTCCTCCAGTTTGTCCATTTTATGCAAGAATTCTCCAGATTTTTTATTTCTCATAAGACGTGCGTTCGCAAGCTCCGACCTTTCTTCGAATCGAAGCCAGGTATCGTAATTCTTTGTTACAAAATGTAGCTGAAAGTACGTCGGATCTGTTGCAGATTGAAGGAGTACGTAAAGAGACAAAAGACCGCGGACATCCGGGCGGAAAAAGAGCAAAAGAAGTTGCTGAAGGATCGAGCGAGGATGGACATAGAGTCGATGAACGAGAACAACGTGTTGCCTCACAGACCGAGCGTTCTCACGTTCAAAGGGAGAGTCAAGCCGTCTCAGACATTCAGCGATATAGTGGGCACGATCTCGACCGCGAACACCGGAACGACCAAGAGACGAGGCAGCGCTGGGTGCCGGAAAGCACTCGCGAGAAAAGCGGTTACCGATGACTTCAAAGTCGTCGAGGTGAGAAATTATCCGCCGCGAGAATTTGCATCTTGCGGTCGCTTCTATGATTTTATTTATATATTAACTCGATCGGTTTTGTCGAATTACAGTCCGACCTCCGAATAAGAAACCAAAAGCCCCCAAGGGAAAGAGTTTTTCTTATATATCGCACACCCCACCAAGCGCGAGCTCCGCGCTCACTACCTCTGTCTGTCTCTCTCACTCTTTCCCGCATGCGATCCTCTCAACAAGAAACTCGCTCGAACGAGTTGCAACTTAGTATTCACATCGCCCATGCAAAAACGTTTTCGACTGCGCGTGGACATTTATTTAGCAAATTTTTGTTTCACGTTAATATAGATACGATTGAATATTATTGTGTACTACTGTATCTGAATTACTATTAACGGTCATAAAATAACCGAAACTGTAAAGAAGCGTAAGAGATCAGACTGTAGTATACAAGCCGAAGAAAATATTACAGAATCTGCGCCACAAGGTGATAATTTAGACAAAGAGCTTTATGCCCATATTGTTTTATCCCATTTATATAAAAGAAAAAGTCAATATCTCTGAAGATTCATCTTCAATGACAGAGCTCGACTCTCTCGAAAATATTCCACCGTCAGTTGAGTGCGTTGCGGATCAAAATAATACGCAACAAGACGAAAACGCTTTTCATTACGTCTCGGAAACTTTTGCTGTTTTATATAAAAATCTTTAAACGCCCTTATCTTTGTTTTTATTTTATATGAAATCTTGTCAACACATATATGTATCTTTTTAACGAATACAAAAAATTTCTAATAAACTTGCAGATTTTTTGTTACTTTCACACACGCACACACACGTACTCAGGCACGCATGCACACACCAATTTACAGTACAACGTTCACTCTATTTTGCCCGAATAATCTCTCCCAGGCTGGTTTCTTAATCAGAGGTTCTGCGCACAAAATTCTCGAGCTTGGAGTTCGAGTCAGAGTGGGGGAAGCGCTCGAGTGAGAAACTGGGGAAAGTTTCTTATTGTCGGGTTTCTTATTCGGAGGTCGGAATGTAGCAATTTTCTAATAACGAACAATCCAAGTTTCGAAACTATACGAATTTCCGGATGAAAACGAAACTATAGTTTACACCGTGGCCACAATTAGTTCAAGTGAAATTGCTGATATTGTTGTGTTAGAAATATCTGCAAAACTGTGCGTGTATGCAAAAATCCGTAATTATGCAAATGTGTAATTAAAATTATTATGTATACACATTAGGGTGGCACAATTTTGAGCTCTATTTTCCACCCTTTTTCTCATCATCCAATTATCTTTAAAAATTGTCCAATTGTCTTAAAAAAAATGTCGCAGAAGCTGCGAGCAGTCGACAAATATTTTACGGTCGCTCAAGCCTGCCAAATATTCAAGTTTTCATTAAAAGGACGATCTTCTTCCGTCCACTTCTCACCCATGAATTTTTCGCTTTATAATTTTTTAATTAACCTCGCGAAAGCTCTTTTTTAGATTAGTATGTTAATGGCTATAGCGCATATCATACGATATTTTATATATGCAAAATTAACAAAATGGCGGACATTTAAAAAAAAGTATTTTTTCACCGTTTTAGGCAAAAAAAAAGTAAATGTCAACATTTTTAAAAATTCTTGATATGCGCTATAGCTATAGTTGTAAAGAATATGGGGTTCAAATTTCATAAGGATCAGTTCGGTAGTTTCGAAGATTTTATCAACAATCCGTCGAAAATCGTTGTTTCGAGAAAAAAGCTTTTAAAGTTTTTGGATTTACATACAAAAAAAAATCTTTATGTATTTCGAAAGCGTATTTATTAAGTGTAACAACTTTTATATCAATATCTGTAGTATAAACCTGTCAAAAAAAATCATGAATTAGCCTTTTTTAGCGTCTAAAGTGAGAAGACCCCTTAAGTGATGTTCCTTGTAAGTCTCAAAAATGTTGAAGAAATATTTTCTCAAAGAAAAAAAAATATGTAAATTTTGTTCTCACCTAAAGGTATCTCCCCCCTTAAAATCCTTAGGTCTATTTTTGAGACGAAATTCACAAGTGCATACAAACCTACGAGGTAGGTTGAATGGGGTTGACGGTACATGATAAGCAAATAAAAATGCAGATCGAGGAGGGCGGCAAGAGATCGGTGCGAAGTCTGACCGGTCTGAGACGAGATTCCGAAGTTATGTACGTGGGCACTTACGAGACTCAAGCGCAGCAACAAATCGGCAAGAGAGGCAGAATATCTGACGTCTGGGGGACCCTCAGCAAAGCTCAGAGCACACCGGATTTACTCGGGGACCGGGATTACGACGAGGACGAGATCTACGACGAGGAAAGTTTGCATCGAACCGGAACAATGAAGAACGTCGTTGAGGAAGCTGTGCTGCTTCAGGAGCCTGCGAGTATTTTCAACAGGCCTGGCTTTGGTTCCGTCGCGTTCAGGAGATCGGTTAGTTCCTGGACTCGAGTTCCTCCTACTGCACAACTTTATTGTTACTCACTACTGGAAGCTTGTTTGCGTTTATAAATCTCGCTTGGCCAATGGAATTTTGCTTAAGGGGTTAGACCACGGTAATGGGTATAAAATCAAGTGCGAATTTAGGAATTTTTTTCATATGCAAAAGTGATTCACTCATAAAATTAATTACACATCTATTTATTGGGAGTACAACTTTGCAGTGACCGTTTTTTTCAAAAGTGTAAGGCTTTATTATAAAAAGGTGGCTACATATTTTTTAATCAAAGTACTGCCCGTCGCTAGCTACGACCTCAGCCCATCTTTCAGGTAGCATTCGAATCCCGCGTCGATAAAAGTCTTGGTCCTTGGAGGCAATCCAGGAATCGACCCAATTTTTGACTTCTTCGTAAGTACCGAAGTGCTGGTCAGCCAAATCGTGTGCCATTGACCGGAACAAGTGATAGTCGGAAGGGGCAATGTCTGGAGAGTACGGCGGGTGGGATAAAACCTCCCATTTGAGCGTTTCCAAGTACTTTTTCACGACATTTGCAACATGGGGTCGGGCATTGTCATGCTGCAGTATCACCTTGTCATGTTTTTCGTTGAATTGTGGCCGTTTCTCTTTGAGTGCCTTACTCAAGCGCATCAACTGACGTCGGTAGAGTCCCCCTGTGATGGTTTCGGATGGTTTGAGCAGCTCATAGTACACAATGCCCAGCTGGTCCCACCAGATGCACAGCATCACTTTGGATCCGTGAATATTCGGTTTGGGCGTCGATGACGGAATATGACCAGGCAGTCCCCATGATTTTCGGCGTTTAGGATTATCGTAGTAAACCCACTTTTCATCTCCAGTCACAATCCGGTGCAAAAATCCCTTCCTTTGTTGTCTTTGGAGCAGTTCCCGCAAATGCTGAGAATTCGGCTCGTAGGTTGCCATGTTTGAGTGCCAATAACTTTATAATGCATACACGTATCCGTTAGCTTTTTTAAATTGTTTACATTGGCAGAGCCTCTAGTTTAAAATGCCACTTTTTTTTTAGCTAGGGCCACTACTTCAGCCGCAGTGGCTCTCTAAGTAAAACGGTCACTGCAAAGTTGTACTCCTAATAGTATAAATATCAAGCGGTTAGAAATATATTTTTTTTTTATGTACAAAATGCCCGACTACTAATGTTTTCTGGTGTTATCTTTTTTTAAGCGCTCCGCGGCGTGACATTTAGCATCCATAATTTTGTACCTAGAAGGAAAAAAAGAAATTCTCGTCAATCTACATTAGAATACCTAGAGAAGTACCTACGGAATTTAAAAAATATTGTTCCATTCAAAAGTTGTAGGTATTTGAATTGAGTTGTAGGTATTTTTTTTTTTTATTTTAATTTTACAACTACAATCTGTTATTGGTAATAACAATAAATAATTTTGGGTGATTTAGAGCAAATAAACGTGTGAGTCAGAGGGAGACCCATTGGCAGTACACTGGTTGTGCAATATTTTATTTATTTAAATTTTTTGATTTTTTGAAAATTTGTTCTATTTGATTTATTGATTGTTATTGTTAATTTATTGTTAATTTAATTTTTTTAATTATTTAATTATTATTATTATTATTTTCTTCTAATTAAATCGTCGGAGTAGATGTCCTGGCTTGTATATTTGGAGTCTCGTCCTTCGGAAGTTATTCACGGCTAAAATTGTCGCCAGCTGATCGGATGGGATTCCAGCCGGGTCTGATAATTAGTGCTCCATTTTGTGATTTCTTGTTGAACGGTGTTTATTTTGAAGTTTGTATGTAGGCAGGTGTTCTTGATATACCACGGTGCATTCGCTATCATTCTCGGAGTTTTCGACTGGAATCTTTGGATTATTTCCAGGTTATTGTAGGTATTCGAATGAATTTTCAGTGAAAAATTTCGTATAAAACTGCTCATGAAATGCAAAGTTTTCGATTAATCAGAAATTCCGTGCGTACTTCTCTGCGAAATGCAATTAGGAACATAACTTTTAAATTTGAAGTAAATCGAGTGAAAATTGTTGAAGTTATTTGTCACGCCAATTAGAAAAAAGCTGTTTCGAGAAAAACGCGTTTAAAGTTTTAGGTACTCTATGGCCGTGCGAGAGGTGGGCTTACGTTATACGCTCAAAGTCGGTGAAAAAAAAATTGTCTTGCTATAAATTGAATAGTAACTTATTCTTGTGATGATAAAGCACCGTTTTAGAGAAAAAAAAAATTCGATTTTTTTTTTAATTCTACTGTGGTTTCACTCTCTAAAAACTCGTCTCTTGCGTGTCCATACTTATCTCTTTTACGAATTTATCATGCTCAGTGTATTGGTCAATTGACTCGTGGCCGAAAAAAAGAGGAATTTACGTAATTTTTTTTCCTGGGAAAAAGTGTGCAGATTTGAATTTTTTTAAATGCAGACCGCTGTTTGAAAAACATCCTTCGCGCTGACTACTGCTGCTCGGAAACAAATTATCCGATTTAATAAAATATTGATTTTTTTTTAATGGCCGCAGTCCAAATTGAAGGAATCAATTTTTGGTCAAAGAACGCTCCATCGATTCAGTAAAAGAAAACTATGCATCGAAAAAACGATTCCTTTGTTCAAGCACTGCTTTTTTATGTGTAAATAAAGCTTGCAAAATTTGAAATTGATTCGTGCAGTGATGTTTTAGATATCGTGATTGCCGATTTTGAAAAAAATTATTTTGAAAAAAACGCGTTCAAAGTTCGCCGGTTCGCGGAACTTATAAACGCCCATAACTCTCTCAATTTTTAATGGATCGACGTGAAATTTTCCGAGCCCGTGGGCCCGTAAAAAAACAAAAACATTTGGCAAAAAAGGTTCTCCCGTTATATTTCTTATGATCGCGCGATAATCGTAGCTCACAAAACTTTTTGCCAAAAGATCTCAAAACTAGAAACTTGAAGCTTCAAAATGCTTTTTTTGCCATTTTGATGCGACCATTTTTCGCATAGATATAGCGCTTAAAAAAATACTAAAGAAACGGAAGAAATGTTCTGTTCCTTTGATTGTTTGGAGTAGTTTATATTATAAATACTCTGCGAAATCGCTGATCAATGTAAAAATTCGATACTTTTTTGGGCCGTCACAGTATCCAAATCCCTCACTAAGCAACATGAGTGCTCAATCTTCACGATATTAAAGTCTGCATCGTCGGAATGCAACGAAAGTTTACTAGCCCTGAGCTTTTTTGGCAAATTTGGCTGGCAAAAATCACTCACCCGTTTTTTAGAAGCCTCATCAGAAATCCGTAGCCCAAATTTACAGGTTAAGATGTTGGATGCTGAAGGAACTGAAGAAATAAATGAAAAAAAAAAAAGAATTTCCATTGCATTCCAACGGTGCAAACTTCAACACCACCAATATTTTATAAAGTAATTAAGGGGCTCCATCTACCTAGAGGCCCGAAAAAGGACAAATTTAGATTTTTTTTGGGACACGATGGGTGAAAAAGGAACGCATTTTTTCAACACAACGATACATGTATTGAGAGCCTTTAAAAAAATCACCAAAATACAGAAAAACAACAAAAAAAGGCCGCCGGCAGATGATGACATTTTTTCGCGGCGTTTGGCGGTGGACACTCTGCAGCTTTAACGGTCCATCTGAAATCTAAAAACCAAACGAGTTATTCAAGTTCACAATAAATACGAGTCATTGACGATCGTCGATATTTTTAATAATTTTTTTTAACAGAGTGCCGACGAAACGAATCTCGAGCATACACGATCTATGAAAAAAGTCGTCATTTTTACGTAACTATTAAAAAATGACGATCGATATTTAAAAAAGTGAGATCGTCAACGACCTCGAAATATTTCTCATCGTATCTCCTGTAAATTTGGAAACAATCCATCAAGTGGTGATCGACATATCATGTCCACTGATTTTGAAAACAATGTCATCTGCCAGCGATCATGTTGTTGTTGTTTTTCTTCATTTTTTCTTTATTTTGTTTTAAAGGCTCTCAATATACCTTTGTGAAAAAAATGCGTTTCTGTTTCACCAACCGTTTCCCAAAAAAAAAATTGGAATTTGTCAATTTTTTTCGGGCCTCTAGGTAGATGTAGGCCGTTAAGGGGCTATACCAGTGTGAACGCTGAAAATTTCTGAACGCTGTGATTTTCGGGAATTTTTTGGAAAAAAACAACTCGATTAAATGTTTCGAAAAATTGAGAATATATTTGGCTATATTTGACCTATATTACATAATTTTTTCATAGAAAAATATTGAGATCCAAGCGACATATGCGCTACCTTCGGAGGCACAAAAAAAAGTTCCTCCACTGCTGCCATGATTCCGGCCGACTGAGTAGCTGAAACCGAAAAATGAAAAAATGTCGTTAAACTGGAAGGTATTTCCTGTACAATGACGTAGAATTTTCGAAAAATATCAAAATCCAACAAAATGGCGTAGTTATGAAAAAAAAGTCTGTTTTCTTGCCTATAAAATGGTCGTTTTTTTCAATGCCAAATCGTCAATTTTCATCCAATCAAAAATATCCTACGTCATTGTAGAGTAAATATATTCAAGAGTACTCAGTTCAAATTTCAAGTCAATCGGATAATTGCTCTTTGAGTTACAATGTCAGCAAATTTGAAAAATCTCATTTCGAGAAAAACGCGTTTAAACATTTAACTATCGATTTTTGCAAGATAAAATGATTAGAGATACGGCCTTGAAATTTTTGTAGGATATTCTTGAAAGTATAAACTGTCGAAAAAGGCAAAAAAATCGATTTTTTTTAAGTGTCACACCGGTATAGCCCCTTAAGATTTGATTCAACATTACAATTTTGCCATTTACACTTTTTCCCTCAGATAACAGCCACCCTGGACAACCTGCCGATCAATCAGATGGACGGCCAACATCGTCAGAGTCACGCGTTCGCGAACGGTTCCCTCGACGACTCGATGAACGTTCATCGAAACGGGGCGAACGGTCACAACAACGAGGAGATCAGCATAGGAAGCGCCGGAAGTCTCGCGCGCAGGCAGAACATGTGGGACGACGATAGACTTTCCGGTAAACCAAAAAAAAAGCAGTGTCAAAACTTCTCTTATTTTTTTTTTCAATTCTATCGAACACTTAACCGGAGAAAACTTATTTCCTCTTTTTGGAGCAAAAATTAAGATTATATCGAAAAAAAAAAAAAAAATGTTCAAGGGGAGGACGAGACGGACGAGACCGACGAGGAGTGGACGCCCCTGCAGCGATTTCTCGTCGCCAACAATCTCACCTCGATTCAGAGCATCCTCGAGGCGGAACAAATAGATCTCGAGGCCCTGATGTTGTTGACGGACGCGGACATAGCGGCCCTCAAACTGCCCCTGGGCCCGAGGCGGAAACTGACCAACGCGATTGCCGATAGGAAAGAAGACCTCGAAGCTCCGGAAAAGATCATCAAGGATACCAGGTTGTGAGGGTACTTTGCGTCGCGTTAGTTTTTTTTTTTATCGCTACATTATTCGGAGGACCGAGAAACCATATTGATCTAGTGTACTGTACATCCGGTTGGAATGATCGAGGAATTATTCTTGCCTCAAAATAAAATAAGACAACACGAAGGAAGATGAATAATTTTAAATCGTAAGATGTGGTGTTGTGATTAAGAAAAATTCAATTATTTTGTACACCGCGTAAAAATGTTGTGGATCGTGCAGATATTTGACATTTCGAGGGATAAAGAAATTCATTTGGAGTGCCTACTTTTTAATCCTCGTTTGCATCATTTTTCGGAATATTTTGTTTGTTATTTTTATTTCCAATGTTCCTTCGTATGCGGACTTTTGCGGTCGGTTTCGCTTTTCGCCGCTTTACGATTTCCAGACCCATGGTCGTGCTGTTGTACAGACATGTCGTGCAGAAATTTGTTGGGGGGTGCCCAGATACTACCACATCCCTGTAGGGATTTCATAGGGAAGCCGCACGCAGCTCCGGATCTAGGGTTTTCCCGAGCTGGGGCAAAAACTTGACATTGGCCTCCAGCATTTGAGATTAATGATTTTTTTAAACTCACAAACCAAACATACTGCGTGGGATTTTTTATGACGGGGAGAATAAGAACCCTTAAATAAATTTGCGCTCTTTATTACCCATTTGCTAATAACTTTTTCTTATGTGTGACATTAAGGCCTTAGGCCACAGTAACGGGTATAAAATCACGTGCGGATTTAACCATTTTTTTTCGTATGAAAAAGTGATTCACTCATAAAATTAATTACACATCTACTTAGTATGAATATCAAGTTGCTAGAAAACATTTTTTTCGAGGAACAAAATGGCCGACTACTCGAAACTTCTCGAGACAGCTTTTTTCCAATTGGCGTGATAAATAACTTCAGCAATTTTCACTCGATTTATTTCAAATTTAAAAGTTACGTTCCTAATTGCATTTCGCAGAGAAATACGTACGGAATTTCTGATTAATCGAAAACTTTTCATTTTATGAGCAGTTATAACGATATTTTTCACGGAAAATTAATTTCTTAAGTTCAAATACCTATAACTTTTGAATAGAACAATTTTTTAAATTCCGTACGTACTTCTCTAGGTATTCTAATGTAGATTGCCGAGAATTTTTGTTTCTTGTTCTAGGTCCAAAATTGTGAATGCTAAATGTCACGCCGCGGCACGATTACGATATCTTTGGCGCCTTTATTTGACCCTGGTTCATTGATATTTGGCCCAAAATAAGACTTTTTCAAGAGTGACAAAAATTGAAATTCGGCGTTTAAGGGGGTGAAACAGGGGGTTGAAAGTCGAAGCATTATTATGTTTGTGGTTCCCAATTTTGACCATGCAGCGTCCATATTCGATAGAAAATGCGACTTGTGTGTGTGTGGAATCGTTGGGTGGGTCTGGAGCACCTTCGATGTGTGTGTGGAATCGTTGGGTGGGTCTGGAGCACTTTCGATATGTGTACGATACCGTTCAACATTGATTAGTCTTAGGTGCTCTTAATTTCATTTTTCCGGCATATGCTTGGGCACGATTACGATATCTCTGGTGTCTTAATTTGATCGTGGATTATTCATATTTGGCGCAAAACAAACACTTTTTTGAGAATTAAAAAATCGCGATTTTGGCTTCCTTTAGAAGATACAGGACATTTTACGAATTATTCGTTATTAAGCGATTTAGCTGGTTTGCGTTAATGTAGCTTTCTTCGGAATGCGCTATGTCGAGAAAATAAACAAGAACAAACCCAAACAAAGTACGACGTAACAATGTAAAACACGTGGAAAATTCGATTTACATAGAAAATCGGAAAAATACACTTTTTCTCTTCGAAGCGCTGTAAATCCAAAACTAAGGCTCAAAACGAAAAACGTTATTCTTGTTTTTCGTATTCTTTTCGGCCATATTTCATAATCCAATGGTCAAATTTAGGCGCCAAAGATATCGTAATCTCCCCCACGCCGCGGAGCGCCTAAAAAAAGGATAACAAAAGAAAATATTAGTAGTCGCCCATTTTGTACATTGAAAAAATATATATATATATATATATATTTTCTAACAGCTTGATACTCATACTAAATAGATGTGTAGTTAAGGTATTCCTTTAACGAACCCAAATATTTCACAAGTAACTGATTTTCGTCTATAATTAAGTAATAATACATCCCAGTATACCAGTAAAATTTTAAGCCGAGTTTCCGAACCTTTACGGAAAAATAATGACCCTAAATATCGTCTCATTTATACGGCGCTTTATGGAGATGTCACGCTGGCCACATTTCTATCTAATAATTTATACACTCAATAACTCTAGATGCCTGATATAAACTGCTAACAGGTGTAAAAAAGTCTAAAGATTCTGTAACGACAATAAAAACAGAGGCTCACCGAACGTTCAACGAAAATATCAATCTTAAAGGTTGGAAAAATGTGACTAGCAGAAGAATTTTCGTAGCCGTGACGTTTCAAAAATGTAAAAATGTCTCAATCTACTAAATTTGCGCGAAATTTTTTATTCTAGTTTATCATTGTGTATAATAATCCATTGTAACTTATTTTTTTTATTAAGCGCAATTGTAATTTACCGACGATTCAGAAGGCCCTGCTTATGCCCCCACAAAATACGGCCCTCCGCGAAATGAATACCTTTATTTTATGAATGAATCACTTTTTCATACGAAAAAAAAAAATTGTCAAATTCGCACATGATTGAATGACCCGTTACTGTGGCCTAAGGCCTTGATACAGAATACATACAACTAGTGGAGACAACGCACAAGCCAGACAGTCAAAGGCGGATTCAGGGGGCACAGGGTCCCGTGAGCACGGGGGCACGAAAGCATGGGGGCACGCGCCCCCCAGACGGTCCAAATCGGCTGTAAAAAAAACCCAAGGGGACCCAAAATAATCAGCCCCCCCCCCTCGCCATTCCGTACCCCTCCAGAAAGAAATTCTGTATCCGCCCTTGCAGATTGCACGGCACGCCTTCAATCTTTAGGTCCCAGCAAATTTTACTATCTAATCTTGATAGAGCTTTACACGTCGACCTATCCTTTCCGCGAAAGAATCTATTACCTCATCATAATTCGTCTCATAGGCGGTTTTATTTCCGATGGCTACACTGTAAAAAATGATATGAAATTTACAATACATTTAAGATACAAAGGAATTGAATTTTACGAACTCAGTAGATGGAATTAAATTTGAAACACTTGTACCGTAAATTTAAAACAGGATCATGAAAATCTAACGTGGATATAGAATTTAATAGATGCAACATGGAATTTCAAAAACAAGTTTGTAAATTTGTGGAAAATGTATTGCATTAACCCGTCTCTTCAATTGAAAATTACTACAGATGTATAATAAATCAATTATAAAAAAACAGAGCATTGAAAATACAAAACAAGTTTGAAATTTATTTACAGCAGCCTGAAAAATATAATATATGTGAGTCTGAATTTTACGATACGTACAATGCATGATCACAACAGATTTATTTAAAAGTGCGAAACTGGAATATAAAAAAAAAATCATAAACGCTGATGAAAATCACATGAAACAATGTGAAAATTATATTAAATTTACACTAGATTTAAGGCACAAAAGAATTGAATTTTGCGAACTTAATATACGAACGAATTTAATATAAACTCGTATATTGATATCAGCAAATGGTTGTTAATTTCAATATACATGGATGTGAACATTTTTTTACACGTGCATTATTTTTCAAACGCACACGTATATTAATATTGCGGAGCTACACTTTTATTTTTAAAATAACCTGCTTTGGATTTTCAAAATATTATCCGTAATTTCATAAACGTCGTCCGCATAAAATCATCATACACTTGTGTATTAATTTTTACACAGAAGCTTTTTACAGTGTACATTAAAGGTGATACTTTGTTTCCGTGAAATTAATACACACCCGTATGCTCATATTAGCAAATGGTTCTTGAATTTAATATACACTCGTATTTTGATATCAGCAAATGGTTCTTGATTTCAATATACTTGGATGTGATTATTTCTTTACACGTGCATTATTTTTCACACGCACAAGTATATTAATATTACGGAGCTACACTTTCATTTTTAAAATAACCTGTTTTGGATTTTCGAAATCGTATCTAAAATTTCATAAGCGGTATCCGCATAAAAACTTCCTACACTTGTTTATTAATTTTTATACAGAATTTTTTTACAGTGTACGATCGCGAGCCCATCGAAGGTGACTTTCACTAAAGTGCCCTGGATGCTAGGCCCTTTAGTGAAACCAGTTTTGTTTCAAAAACGTGAATTTGGCGCCCACTTAAATTGCCGCTGGGGGCAGGTACCCCGGTTTGCCCCCCCCCCCCCTTTAGATCCGGGGCTGGCGGCACGTAGGGAGTCCACATTGGCAATCAAGTGGATTTCCCGCTGTTTCCCGATTGCAGTCGTTTGAGATTTTCTGGAAATTCTCAACCGGAGTTTGTTGGATCTCCCAAAAAAAATATCCTCTCGCGATCTTGTGCACAAATTTTTTGGGGAGTCCCAAGATGCAGCCATATCTCTATAGGGATTTGTTTGGGACACCGCACATAGGGAGTCCGCATTGGGATTGAGTTGGATTCTGCACTGTTCCCCAATCAACGCCGTTTGAGAATTCTTGCCACGTTCGAACAAAAAATATGTGAAAAGTCACCAGAAAAAAACTCGACTTGTTGAAACAGAGCCTGCACGCTCCGCAAGTGTGTACGTGTGTGGTGATGTTATGTCAAAGTGCAGTGAAATAAATAAACAATCATTACGGTGGATTTTCAGTAACGTCACACATTTTGATTTTTAAGATATATATATTTTTAAGGGGTTAGGCTACTGTGAAAATGACGAACACTCGTTCGTAGTTTGAGGCAAGTCAACTTGAAGAGGAAGGCCCAACGTATGGTGCGGAAATCGCAAATTAAAGGTAACATTGTTATTAGAAACGATAGAACTGCTAGTAAAACTTTAAACACGTTTTTTCCTAACGGTTTTTAAAGGGGGGGTGGGGTACCTTTAGGCGAGAAAAAAATTGCTGATTTACATGATTTTTATTTAAAAGGAAAGCTTTCTTCACTATTTTTGAGACTTAGGGTATGTTTTATGACTACTTTTGGCTGTTACATGGTATTTTTTTATTAATCTTGAAAAATTGTGGAGGTTTGGCGCGGTCTTCTAAACGAGTTGGGCAGCTGTTGTCAGCCGGCGTGACACATAGCATCGGCGGGATTAATCTGAAAAAAAACCAACGAAGATTATGCTTTCATTAACACTCACACGCAGAATATGAACCAAGGAAAAGTGAGAAAAGGTGAAAATCAATGTAATGGTACGCTTTGAAACAGAAAGATTAAATTTTCCGAAAAATGGGTTCATTTTGCAATAAAGTCTTTTTTCATTTTCAAGAACATTTAGTCATGTTTTAGACAATACGGTGAGAAAGATTTATACCCAATTACACCAGAATCGATCGATCAGTTTTTTAGGTATACGTCACGTCACTTTTGAAAATGCAGTTTAGAAGACCGTGCCATACCTCCGCCATTTTGAAAGTTTAATAAAAAAAATACCATTCAACAGCCGAAAGTAGTAATAAAACATACCCTAACTATCAAAAATGGTGTAGAGGTATGTACTTAAAAAAAAAAAGGCAAGAAGATCAGCAAATTTCTTCCTGGCCTAAAGGTATCTCCTTCCAAAAAACAGTGTACACGATTTGTTAACATCTAACGACCGGATTGACTTGAAATGTGTTACAATTATTCAGTGTCATAGTAGTTTAGGCTTGACGGACGTTTTTCTTATCAACATTTTTTTTCATTAGTCATGAACAATAATATAATTTTTCACCGAAAAATCGAAAAAAAAATGAAATTTTTTTTTCGTTGATTGAAACACGATAACATAAAAAACTCAGCCAAGTCTTAGCCAATATTGTATATTTGAAGAAAAAAAAACTGGTTTTTTTGTTTCAGATCAACCGGGTGGCCGGAATCAAGTACACTGTCCAGCCTCTCACGTTTAAGGGTCCTTCACGAGATTGATTACAATTTCTTTAATTATCGATTTTTTAATGAAGCTTTGTACAAAACTTTGTCAATACACATACAAATAAATGTGCAAACGATTTTTCAATCATCTTGCTTATTTCTTCAAAATAAATTTTCTTCAATAACCCTGATTTTGGGTCTTAAACCTAAACGCAATAAACGATTTACACTTCTTTGCGATAAGATTGATACTTTTTGAAAATCCACTCATTTATGTATATCCATATATTTTCTTTAAAAAACACCAACATACAGAACGCGATGGAATCCATTCAGGAATATCGTCTTAAAGTTTGCATCGTTGTAATGCAACGAAAGTTATTTTTAAAATTTGTATTTCCTCATTTTCGTTATTCTACAAAATATTTTCATTCCAGAGTTGAATGATCGACCTCTAAATGAGCGAGTTAAAAAATGATCGATGGATTTTTGTAACGAATATTTCACAAGAAATTCGAGCAATTGAGAAATAATCATTTTCCTTATATTCCAACGATGCAAACTTCAACACAATTCAGGAATCGTGTTGGATTTGGTTCGATAATGGGGGAATCCTTAAGGATTCAAATCGGATTCGTACATGGGATTCCAGTGGAAAATCCCGATTAGAATCCACTGTAGTGACATTCACGTATCGGGATGTAAGGCGATGAGCCTAGAGCTTGAACCATCGGAGCTTATTGTCACCCGTATTATTTCGATATCAATAAGTTGTAATATTGGAACACCGGTATTTCTATATTTTCCTATATTTATGGGAGAATTTGATTAAAAACGTTAGCAGATTGAAAGTGAAGATGGAAGTTGTTGAAATAATAGTGTATAAGCTAGGTGAAACCACAGTATTTATTAAAAATCACCGTCTATTATTGAAAACTTCATTTATTATACATTACTAAACATACTCTGCTACTTTCTGAAATATATCCAACCCACCATAACATTAATAAACAAACAAAAAACGAACACTCGAAACTTTTATGGTAATAAAAAAAGTAGTAAATAAGCAAAATAAAACCGAGAAAGTTTTATGCAAGTCGGCGAGTAGTAGTTGCAAGAATGCAAACAAATGGCATAGCCTGTAGCAGGCAGGCAACAGCATGGCCAGTTTAATTAACGAGATTGAGATTGTCGAAACGATGGCTGCAGAAAAGAGAGAGCATTTGAAGTTTCGTCTTTTAGAGACGATCTTACCTTATTGCAGGTGTAAGCCGCGGAAGACAAGGCCCTTTATGATTCCACACTCGTGGATGAATAAGTTGGCACTGTGGAAATTCTTAAGGTTGTTATGGGGTTAAGTCAACATGTTACCACCGAGCTGAATTTTTTTCAAGACCTTTATGACCTCTTTGTTGATCATCCTGTGCAGTTTGAATACGATCCACAGTACCGTTTAAAAAAAAAATAATCGGCAACTCGACGTATTTCGTGGGCTAATTACACGTTACGCTTATGGAAAACTCCCAATCATTTTTCAGTACATTATTAATATCTGCTAAGTGAATGTTACCACAGGGCTGAAAAAATAGGTACGGTTCGACTAATTGTCGGACTAACCCTTGGTACCGTGAAAATTAGGATTCACAGTACCGTTATAAAGTTACTAATGTTTTTGATAGCGAATTTGTGCGAAAATCAAGCAAAAAATCAAGTAGACGGCACAAATGCTACCTATCTTATCGGTATTCGGTAATTGTGCCCGGGAACCTAAAACTACCCGGTCAGGATAATTAACAACGCCTATTATTGGTACTTATTCTCTTAATTAGTAATAATGACTTAATATTAATTAAGTAATTAGAGGAAAAGTCATAGAAAATAATCATACAAAGTATTGAAAAAACTTAATGTAATCACCGAATGTTCAAAAATGCATATTTTTACAAATAGATGTAGAAAAATAGTTCGAAAACGTACGTTAAATATGACGATTAATTGAAATCTAACAGTCACTCGGTTCCGCGCTGGTGCATAGCTCGCTCCCCTCGTACTTCACCCTCGATGGCTAAACCCTATAACAACCTTAATGTAGGTAATGATATTTTAAGGCGTCTGGCCACCCTCATCGCTCGGAAAATGGGTATATTTTTTTTTTACTCATAAACTCGAAAGTATAAAACAAATTTTTTTTACCACAAGGTAAGAAACGTCTTTAAGAATGCCTCAAATGAATTTTAGTTTAGAATATCTATTTATAATAAATATTTTTCTATGAAAAAAATATGTAATATAGGTCAAATATAGCCAAATATATTCTTAATTTTCCGAAACATTTAATCGCGTACTTTTCTTTCAAAAAAATTCCCGAAAATCACCTAAATGTGCAGTGTTCACACTGGTATAGTCCCGTAAAGTATTCCTTCCACGAACCCAAATATTTTACACTTAACTGATTTTCGCCTATAATAAAGTAAAAATACATCCAAGTATACCGGCAAAATTTCAAGCCAAGTTACCGAACCTTTAACGAAAAATTACGGCCCTAAAAATCGTCTCATTTATACGGCGCTTTATGGACATGTAACGCTGGCCACATTTCTATTTGATAACTTATACTCTAAATGACTCTAGGTGCCTGATATAAAGTGCTCACAGGTGTGAAAAAGTCTAAACATTCCGCAACGACAATAACAACAGAGGGTCACCGAACGTTTAAAGAAAATATTAATGTTAAAACTTGGAAAAATGTGACTAGCAGAAAAATTTTCATAGCTGTGACGTTTCAAATAAATGTAAAAATGTCTCGATCTACTAAATTTGCGCGAACGTTTTTATTCTAGTTTATCGTTGTGTATAGTAATCCATTGTAACCATTTTTTTTATTAAGCGCAATAGTAATTTCCCGAGGATTCAGAAGGCCCTGCTTATGCCCCCACAAAATACGGCCCTCCGCGAAAGGAATACCTTGAGGAGGCTGCTCGGGGTCTTTGCGGAGCAGGCGGCAAGGAGGGAACGTATATGCTTAAACACGGGCACCTATAACGGCTACCAACCCCGAATAATCAAATTTTCGGTTACGTAAAATACATAAAATTCAGCTAATATGTGGAATACATATAATTGACTTTTTAGAAATGTTATTAATCTTTTTTGTTTATTTACATCGGGAATAAGTTATGAACCAAGTTGAAATATTGCAAACGCACAATTTAGTTCTCAGTAACTGGTATCACTGAGCTCAGATACGAACGCCACATCGTGAGCGCGTAGCTGTTAAACATCCTTCGCGAATTCCGTTTTTTTGTTCGGCAAAAATGAAAAGATGGAAGGGAAAAATGCAAACCGAAAAACAGTACAATCAAAGGTTGGAGCAAGTACAACCTGGAAAGCGGTGGAAAAAAGTAGTTGAGCCGGAAAGTTAATGCGCAGTCGAGGGACGACGCGTTATTGGTTTGAAGGTTATGTCGAAACACATGCACGGCAGCTTCTGTAAAGAATGATTTAAAAAATTTAAATACTCTTTATGAAACCGCGGTAAGAAATTCATAGCAACCCAGGTAGCAATTTCAAAATAGTTGTCTATTAGTTGTCCAAATGGGTACCAAATGTCCGCTTGGAAGTTACCTATAAGTTATCATGTGTCCAACAGTTATCTTTTTGGATGGCTGTTGACTTTAAGATAACTTCCGGGCGGACCTTTGGCACCCTTTTAGCCGACTTTCGGACAACTTTTTGAAAATTGCGACCTGGGAAGGAAGCAACAGTACGTGTGTTTCAAATTTTGGCGCCTATTCAAAATGGCGGACTTGACAGCAGCGTTGCCACGTGCCGTAGGGCGTCTTATCGTTTAACGCGAATCGGCTGAAACTTCCTGTTTTATTTCACGAATATCTCGATAACGAGACAGACAAAACGCTGTACTCTTCGTTGAAATTATTCATCAAAATCTCAAGAATTTCTTCCGCCTATTTCCATTCAATTCTTATTATTGTTATTATGTCGCGACAGTCGTATTAGAGTTCGCATGAAGCTTTTGCTATGTCGCCTGTGTATAAGAGCCTAACTTCAATAGTTAATTGCTCAACAATCACGCAGACGAAGTGCTTGAAATTTTACACGGAGTCGTAACACCTGTTCGCGAATATCCTCAATAAATTTCAGCAAATTCTTACTATCTCGCAATAGCTGAGCAACCTCCTTAAGGGGCAAAGCCACAGTACAATTTTCAAAAAATCGATTTTTTTCGCTAAAACGGTGCTTTATCATCGTAAGAATAAGTTACTATTCCATTCATAGCAAGACATTTTTTTTTCACTGACTTTGAGCGTATAACGTAAGCCCACCTCTAGTACGGCCATAGAGTACCTAAAACTTTAAACCCGTTTTTCTCGAAACAACTTTTTATCAACTGGCGTGACAAATAACTGCAACAATTTTCACTCGATTTACTTCGAATTTAAAAGTTATGTTCCTAATTGCATTTCGCAGAGAAGTACGTATGGAATTTCTGATTAATCGAAAACTTTTCATTTTATGAGCGGTTTTATACGAAATTTTTCACTGAAAATTCATTCAAACACCTACAACTCAAATCAAATACCTACTTTTGAGTAAAACAATATTTTTTAAATTCCGTACGTACTTCTCTAGGTATTCTAATGTCGATTGACGAGAATTTTTGTCTCTCGTTCTAGGTCAAAAAATTGTGGATGCTAAATGTCACGCCACGGAGCGCCTAAAAAAAGATAACAAAAGAAAATTTTAGTAGTCGGCCATTTTGTATATCGATATATGTATATATTCTAACATCTTGATATTCATACTAAATAGCAGAGTCGGGCGTAATCCTATTTATAAATACGAATACGAATTTATTCACATCGTGATTTTCATGTGAATATAAATACAAATTTATTCATGCTTCACTTATTTGTATTCACATGCATGCATACAAATACAATTGTATTAACGAATATTCTGAACATACAAATAAATTTACAGAAAATATTGTGAATATTAACATAAAATGTGAATATTTATAAAAAATACTGTGAATAAAAAAAAAGCACATCAAAATCTGTGAATGCTACAAAAAATTGTAAATACAAAAAAATTCACAAAATAAGTCGTGCATTTGTTCGTATTTAAAATACATTAAAAGCAAATTCACAATGATTAGATTAGAATTTACACCAAAAGTGAGTTCTTACGTATTTCAAAACATTGCGTCGAGGCAAAGAAATTTTTGCCAAAAAAGTTGTGAGTTTCAAATATTACGATATAAATATGAAAAAATTCACAAAATGAGCTGTGAATTTTCTCAAGTTGAAGAAAATTAAAATCGAATTAACGAAAATTATATTGAAATTTATACCACAAGTGAGTTTTTACGCTTTTCTTTCCTTCCTTCTTTTCTTCAACTTGTGGAAATTGAGTTGTTCACAAGTGTGAATCCGAATTTATTTTGTATTCGCATTTACAACAAGGGAAGTGTGAATAAATTTGTATTTATATTCACATGAGAATCACGATGTGAATAAATTCGTATTCGTATTTATAACTACGCCCAACTCTGCTAAATAGATGTGTAATTAATTTTATGAGTGAGTCACTTTTTCATACGAAAACAAATTGTTAAATTCGCACATGATTTTATACCCGTTACTGTGGCCTAACCCCTTGAATTGTTCGTAAGATTTCAGGGTTTATTATGAAAAAAAATCATGTTGGCGAGACGCCTAAAGGCTGTTAAACGTAGTATAAAAAAATAAGGAAAAGAAACTTAAGGGGGGAAATCACAGTAGCACACAAAAAATAGGCATATTTTCGGGAGTTAATTTTGGCTGAATAAAAGTATCAATCGAAAATCTGTAAAGTAGGTTTCATAGCAATACTAAAAAAGTACAAAATGTAATTTTTTCAATAAAAAATATTTAAAAATGGCGGCTGCGCAGCACATGCCCCAAGGCGCCTTTTTTTGAGCTCGCCGAAGACATAACTCGAGCAAATTTTTACCGATCGACTTGAAATTTTGACAGTAGCTTCGAAACATCTTTCTCCACGGAGCTACGTAGGATTTTGTTCGATATATTGATTTTTCGCAAAATGGCGCATGTTTGAAAATAAAGTTAAATTTTTAACAAAAAAAACGCCATAAAATCGTCGATAAAAAAAAGTAAGCCATATAAAATTAAAAAATCCTACGTAGCTCCGTGGAGAAAGATGTTTCGAAGCTACTGTCAAAATTTCAAGTCGATCGGTAAAAATTTGCTCGAGTTATGTCTTCGGCGAGCTCAAAAAAAGGCGCCTTGGGGCATATGCTGCGCAGCCGCCATTTTTAAATATGTTTTATTGAAAAAATTACATTTTGTACTTTTTTAGTATGCTATAAAACCTTCTTTACAGATTTTCGATTGATACTTTTATTCAGCCAAAATTAATTCCCGAAAACATGCCTATTTTTTTGTGTGCTACTGTGATTTCCCCCCTTAAATAGGAATAATAACAATTACAATAATATCAAAATTACATTACCTCTGACATCGAAATATCGGTATTATTCGAGAGAATTGCAGCCATGCATAGGAATGCAATTCGATCCGAACCACAATTTCAGCACGGGATCAATGGAAAACTCGTTCCCCGGTCGATTTCATCTTTCATTTATTTTAATTAATTCGTACAAACAAGAGACGCAAAAATATACAAGCTCCTTGTGTCCAAGAACAAAACAAATTAACAGCACCAATCCTTTGCCTCGTCGTCCACTTCTTCGTTTTTTTCTTTCCTATCATTTCTCGTGTGTGTTTCGTAGAGTTTTCATTCGCCTCGTTTCGATCGAAGTTATCGTTAACCTCGCAACTTTGCCTAATAAATAGAGAACAAAAAACGAGATAGAGAGAGTAAGAGAGAAAGAGAGAGAAAGACAGGCGGAGAGGGAGGGAGAGCGAGAGAAGGGACGGAGACAGATAGAAAAAAAAGTCTGTACCCGTCGATCCGATCACATTGACGATCAATCGATCTCGAGAGAACGAAGAATCCAAATTCTTCCTCTCTTCTACGATCTCTCGTTCGGTTCGATTTTGTACAACAGACTTTGGTGAAGAACTCTTTTTTCCCCCTTCGCTTTTCGTTATTTTTCCCCATTGTGCCGGAACATCGCGCAATAACGTACACACCAATTCCTCGTTTATCACAGAGGTCACTCGAGTCTCGAGGTATAACGTTTCAGGCGAGAAAAAAAAACCACTTTCCATCACGCGTACGATCAACGCTGTCTCTATCGTTTTACGTGTCAAATACGAATGTGTGCACGTTACGTCTCTCTTCTTCGTTTGTTTTTCGTTTGTTTTGAAAACCATTTGAGAAACGGAGGCGTGGATTTTTCGTTTTTCATGGACATTTATTGAATATTGCCGGTATTCGCTCGATAAATATTACGATTAAAGCTATTTTTTCCGTTTTTTTGTTTGTTTGTTTGTTTCTTCGAATAGTAATCAATATTAATATTAGCTTTGTCGCTAAAAACGTATTACAGCTTAATCGTTAAACTATTGTTTAATAGTAAAGCGCTCTATTTACAACCGAACAACAAATCGCTCGTTTCGTTTTTTTTTTTTTTTTTTTTTCGGAACGTTGTCTCTTTGTTTTCATCCTATTTCTTGTTTTCCATCTTCTTTTCGAATTTGTTTTCGGGTCCCGGGGTCGCACGTCGCAATTTTTACGATGGGACTCTCCGTTTGTTTCTCTTTTCTTCGTCGGTGACTTTTTTCCTTCCCCCCCCCCCTCCCCCGTGCTTGAAAGTAAAATAAGCGGCTAGCCTCGAGTATCGATCGAGAGTCGGCGCTTCCGTTCGAGGAAAATATATCGCGAACGTCTCCGGACCGAACGAAATCGAAGACAAAAAATAAACATCGCGAGATCGGTAAAAGCGGATTTTTAAAAAAACTTTCACGTTCGTTCAAAATGTTTATTTTCACAATGAAAAATCCCCAAAAGCGAAACGAGGCGGCTCATCGCGAACGGTGCGCGGGAAAAAGAAGAAGAAAGAATTTTTCGCAGAGATTATCGCACGTCACGCTAGCTCGAAAAGAAAAGCTATTTCTTTTTTATTTTTAGCTCGAGGATTCATTTATTTATTTATTTATTATTCAAGGAATAAATAAATTCGTTAATTATCGATAAATAAATTAAAATCGTTTTTTTTTTTTGTGGAAGCGACCCGAAGCACTTCCGAAAGTTGCGCAACGACAGCGCAAAAATAATCGCGACGTGAAAAATGCTACGATAATGTTTGTTCAATTTCTCGAACCCGGGCGACATTTCCGTAAAAACACTCGCCGTCACTTTCATAGAATAATAAAAATGTGGAAAAAACAAAGTTGACGAATGTTTGTTTTTTTTTCTTTCTTTTTCTAAAATAACCGAAAGTGCCAATCTCTGCTTATTCTTTTCTTTCGTGTCCTCTCTTTTCTTACGTATACGCGCACGTGTACACGCGACATAGACGCAAAAGACGGCGAATAGCTGCCCCTGCGTTGAGTCTTGAAATTTTCTCGTTTCCGGAAAATGAACAGTATTTAAATTTGCGTCTTCGGAAAGCAGCGAATTTTTTTTTTGGATTATGCAATTTTTTTCGTACATTGTGGCTACAGATATCGCGAAAATATTTTTGAACGTCCTTCCCAGGGATCCGTAACTCAAAAGTGCAGAGGGAAAGTTTATGTGGTAATAAAAATGAAATGCAAAAAATTAAGAACTTTCGTTGCGTTCCAACGACGCAAACTTGCAACACCATGGGATGAATGTTCGATCTTAGTCGTCTTTCTTCATTTTTTTACGCGAAGAAAACACCGACGCGATCGGACGCTGAGGAAAATAATCGTCGCGAATCGCGGGCAGCCATTCAGCCTGGCATCGCGAAATATGCGGGCCGTAGATATTTATAAATGTATAAGTATCGGCGTTTTCAATAGCTATACATATATTTAATATACATATGTGTGACTCGATTCTCGGCCGGACCCGGAAGTCCCGAGCTTTGCTTGCTCGACGCGTGAAAATGTTTAACCCTGGGAGTCTCCCCCCATGGATGAACATTTCTTCTTATTCGTTTGAGTTCGAAGTTTGCATCGTTGGAATGCAACGTAAATTCATTCGTTCCAATCACTCGTATTTTTTTTTTGCCTCCGAATTAGAATGCGAAAATCGCGCGAACGTTTTCGCGCCCTGTCAGAAATGTACGACTTCAATTTGCAAAAAAAAAAGGGTTTGGATGATAAAAATAAAGAAATAAAAGATGAAAAGAAAATATCGTCGCATTCCAACTGTATAAACTACAACGTGTAAACGCTTCGTCCACGACCGAAATTTCCCCGAGACAGAGACTCTCCGTATTTTCTTTTCCTCCAAAATCTCACTCGCTTCTTCTCGATGGCGCAACGGTTTTTACAAAATTTTCGGATAGCTTCGGATTAACGAACGAAAAAATCCCCCCCCCCCCCAGCTGGCCCTAAAGTTCGACTGTTAAACAGGCACGTGGCTTGTTTAACGTGGCACGTTCTAGACCCCGCCGGTTCAATTTCTCATCCACCCACGCTCTTCCACGCGCATCCACACGTTCGTTCACAGAGCGCGTTCGGCGGTCAAACGATGCGTGAAAAATTAATCCACGAATGACCGTAACGCGGACGGAGTTTGAATGGAAAATAAACGATAATACAAAGGGAAAAACTCCAAGCGATTACTCTCGCAAAACAATTGCCTACGCGGACACCCGAAAAGAAATCGAAAGAAAAAAAAATAATTTCGTAGTGCAAAATATGCATTAATTCGAAATAAAAAGTTGTACGTTTCTTTTCGATTTGCAGGCGGTCAAAATTGCCGGAACAAGCGCTTGGCGATGTTTTTTTTTCCTTTCCTTCAAACTGTGATCGTAATCAAGGTGATGCGAAAGCCACGTTTATCGGTTATTTTTTTTTCACGCCTATTTATGTTTCGATCACCGCAAACGCGATTTTGGCGATTTATCGATGCTCGTACCCACTTAAGCATCTCGCTCGCCCGGCCTCAACGGGATCCAACTGACTCGATATCTTTCGGCAACAAAACTCTACAAAATCATTCATACATGCATATATATATATATATATATATATATATATATATATATATATATATATATATATTCACATACTCATATATTTTATTGATAAAAGCTTCGAAATATCAATTTACCTATAATCACATAATAACCATAACAATATTACACTTTACAGGGAAGGAAGGGTAATAATTGCGAAGTTACGTTTAACAATACAATCTCCTTTTTTCCTCCTCCAGAGATTTTACTTTCGGTGTTTCTTTCCTCGTTTCGCCATTCGGCCTGTCCTTTCTTCGGCACAGATACCGACGGGTGTGATCGTTTTTTTTTTCGAGTAACTTCAAAATCGAATATACACATCGACAATCACATTGACGCGTGGCAGGGCTTGTCGAAAAAAAAATTATCGACTCCTTCGAACAATTTTATCGAGGGCAAAAAGCTTCGTGGCAAATGTCAGCTCTTGGGCCTAAGCGCCGGCAGAGAATAAATAATATTTCTTTCACGAGACTGGAGTTTGCAACGTTGGAACGCAATGACGATGAATACTTGTGAATTTTCATTTCTCTCGCCCAAATTAACCTGCGAAAATCGCTTAATTATTTTCGAGACCGAGTCAGGGATCTACGATGTAAATGTGTGAAAAAGAATTTTGCGCGATAACGAGAAGGGGCTATAGAAAGTGTAACTTCCGTTGCATTCCAGCGACGCAAACATCAACGCCATTTTCTTTTCCCCGTTTGGCGAACGCGGGAAATTCACTCCCTACGGTCAAACTTGAACAAGCTAATTGATTCAAAGGATTTTTTGTAATCTTGGTATAATTATTTTTACACGCATTGCGGCTGTGCGAAAAACGAACTTTTATTTTCAAGTATGCATTTTACGAGTAGTCGTAATTATTTTGAAGATTGTGAGATCAAGATGGTTGTGACGAGAGGTTTTTGGAGCTGTCAGAGTCAGGCTCGAGGATCTTCGACCGGATTTGAAAAATATTTATAAGCTTTCGAGATATTCGAGTTTGAACGTACAGAGCGAATTTCCATGTCAATCGAATGTGGAGAGAAAAGAAAACATTGAGATTGGAGGAATTTGGAACGAATTTTTTTAACGCCTAATAACATTGTTCGCAGGTGGAAGATCGACACTTTTTCTCTCGATACACCGCGATACCCGTACATAAATCTGCGACCGCATCATTCCCAATTTCATAAGGATAACGAAACAAGAAACGGAAACTTCGATCGTGCCCGGAGACGAGATATTTTTTCCAAGCTTTCGAGGTTGTTCGTAAGAACGAAAATTTGGTTGTAGACCTTCAACGCCTTCTGTTCCTTCTTCCCCGCATTTATTTGCTTTAATCCTAGCGCCGAGAAGCGATTTTCGCCTAATTCTAGAAACGCGCGCGCGCGTGGTATTTTCGAAACGCGTGGAATTTTCAAATTCTCGTCTCGCAGCGCAGCGCCTCCCTTGCGTCACCTGTCCTCCCTCGATGTTCCAACGGGGCAAACGCGTCTTCTCTCTCCACGCTCCACACCGTCCGTACGAAAGACTCGCGGATGTCTGCGCGCTCGACTGGCCGCGCGAAAGCAAAGAAGAAAAAAAAATACAAATAAAAGTAATCACCAACGAAACGTTCGCTTCGTCCTCGTTTTTGGAATTTCCATGAGAACTTTGACGGATCGCGCGTGCTTGGAGATGTTCGGAACGACTCGACAATCGGTGTTAGTCGATTTAGTTCGTTAATTGCGGGAACGGCGAGGTGCGGGTGGTGACAGTGACGGGGAAAGGTTCGCGGCGGGGCGCAAAGATCGCGCGGGGCGAGTCGGGGAGAAAGGGGCGAGGGGTAAAAGAATGAAGAAATCTAACGTTACGAATAGCGCGTCGTTACATAAAACGCGAACGTTTGTGCGTCGGTGAGCCCATGTCGACGTCGTGCGACGCAGGCCGTTTATGGTGACGCGCGAATTCGCTGCTTATAAAGGCCGAGAGCTCGGTTTGCCTTCCGGTACGTCGCGACATCGGCGAGCCTGCGGGCAGAAGGAAAAATCCTTATGAATAAGCGATTACGAGATGTCTCGTGTGGAAGACGTCGGGATGGAGAACGTCTCGTAGTCACGATTCGTGATGTACACTGAGAAAACAATTTATTCCTATGTACCGGGATTCGTTAACTATTGAGGCCTTAGGCCACAGTAACGGGTATAAAACCATGTGCGAATTTAACAATTTTTTTTCGTATTAAAAAGTGATTCACTCGTAAAATTAACTACACGTCTATTTAGTATGAATAACAAGCTGTTAGAAAATATATATATTTTTGCCGATTTACAAAATGGCCGACTACTAATATTTTCTTTTATCTTTTTTTTTTTAGGCGCTCCGCGGCGTGACATTTAGCATCGACAATTTTTTACCTAGAATAAAAAACAAAAATTCTCGTTAATCTACATTAGAATACCTAGAGAAGCACGTACGGAATTTAAAAAATATTGTTTTATTAAAAAATTGTAGGTATTTGAACTTAAGAAATGAAATTTCAGTGAAAAATTTCGGTATATCAGCGTAAACTGCTCAATAATGAAAAGT
Source organism: Ophion obscuratus (assembly GCA_964007375.1). NCBI lineage: Eukaryota > Metazoa > Arthropoda > Insecta > Hymenoptera > Ichneumonidae > Ophion > Ophion obscuratus. Next base: position 33,678,693 of record OZ023314.1, read on the forward strand.
TTTCAATTAAACAGAAATTCCATACGTACTCGTCGGCGAAATGCAAAAATTCGCCAAAAAGTGTTTTTTTTCACGCTGAAACCCCTACCCTCCCCTTGATGGGAGGGATATCTTTGTAACGTAAAAAGCTTATGTGCAAAAATAAAGTCCACGAGAAAGCTGAGGGACTACTTCATGGACATGACTACTGTGGTCATTAAGTCACAAAATTTTTGAATCTTGAAACTTTAACGCTTTATATCACCAGTGTGTGACAGTTCTGTAAAAAAATCATCCAAGTACTCGTAAAATCCCATATTGACATTTAATCCTTTTTTTAAATCAATGTCGCACGCCGGCTACAAAACGTTCTATGATTTTTTAGTGCAACCCATGCAAACTAGATGGCGTTAGTTCGATCAAAATTTGTTCGAAGTTCGCTTATCGCGATATTGCAAGATTCGAGTGTGCGTGAAGTTTGCGAAAATCGTTGCGACAAGCGTTGATAAATGTTTTGTTATTTATTCAGAACAGGAATTCTCGTCAATCTACATTAGAATACCTAGAGAAGCACGTACGGAATTTAAAAAATATTGTTTTATTCAAAACTTGTAGGTATTTGAAATTAAGAAATGAAATTTCAGTGAAAAATTTCGGTATATCAGCGTAAACTGCTCATAAAATGAAAAGTTTTCAATTAATCAGAAATTCCGTACGTACTTGTCGGCGAAATGCAATTAGGAACGTGACTTTTAAATTTGAATTAAATCGAGTGAAAATTGTTGAAGTTATTTGTCACGCCAATTAGAAAAAAGCTGTTTCGAGAAGTTTCGAGTAGTCGGCCATTTTATACATCGAAATATATATATATATATATATATATATATATATATATATATATATATATATATTCTAAGCTTGATATTCATACTAAATTGATGTTTAATTAATTTTATGAGTGAATCACTTTTTCAGACGAAAAAAATTGTTAAATTCGCACATGATTTTATACGCGTTACTGTGGCCTAAGGCCTTAACAGATGGTAAAGTTGGATATGGCGAAATAAGTATCTTCTTACAGTTAACGAATCATTCATTTGAGCCTCTGAATTGACAAATATAAAGATTTAGTAATAGTTTTAAAAAATGGGTACTTTAACGGAACATACCCGTTCTTAAGGCACCACACCACGGTAAAAGAAAATTTTGTCATTTTTTTTTTCATTTTCTGAAAGATACATTTGTTAGGAATGCTCTTACCAATTTTTTAAAAGAAATTTGTAAAATTGGCGGAGATACAGCATTTTATGTGAAGCCGTTCGAAGCGCACGACCGCGCCGAGCCGCAGATGTGCGGCTATGAACGCGTTTTTCTGGAAACTACGTTTTTCTTTTTTTCTTCTGAAAGATACATTTGCTAAGAATGCTCTCACCAAATTGTTTAGAGAAATTTGTCAAATTAGCGGAGATGCAGCATTTTATGTGAAACCGTTCGAAGCGCACTACCGCGCCGAGCGCCAGATGTGCGGCTTTGAACGCGTTTTTCTCGAAACTACGTTTTTTTAACCCCGTTGACAACATATTAAAAAACTATTCATCCGATTTGCATGAGTCAAGTCTTAAACTGTTCGAAAACCCAGTCTCTATGACATCACGTAGAGATTTTTTTTTTTTTATAAAGTGCCCCCTTCTATTTTTTTTATGGTCGATGAAAATTTTCCATGAAAATCGGAAATAAAATTCGCTGGTACGCGATTTTTTTTAGATATAAAAATTCCCTTACGTGATGCTTTAAACCTATATATCTATTTTCTAAAAATATTTTTATTTTATTTTTCAAATGAACCGTATGGCTCAATCGCTGTCAACCACCGAGCAGCAATTTCGTACACCGCAAACTATACTTTAGATTCGAGCACAAAAATTTGCATGCAGTCTTCTATATGTATATATTGACTATGAGTATTAATAAAAAAAATTCCATTCATCGTTTGCTTGAAAATAATTAGGAAAAATACACCCTCGTAGCGCGCACGAACCGTGGTGTGGTGCCTTAAAAGCCAATAGATAGTTGGTCTAACCCTCTGTTTCGAATTAATATACTATGAATACTTGTTTCCTATAACTGAGGCGTTTATTCAATTAGATCAGTGGAAAAGTTGTCCCAGATGTAAAGGATAGTTGAGTGAACGATATTTTATATTCGCACAAATGAAAATTCGTATACTCAGTTACCAAATGAATATTTGGACAAAGTCATTGATTGATTGTCGGCAGATGAGTGTGCAGTTGAATCAATGTAGCATTATAGGGCTAGTGGGCAAGTGTACAAGGAACAACTCTCATAGAAAATAAGAGTTGGTCCTTTACACGTAGCAAGTCCGTTAATCGGACAACAAAGATGGTAGCATCAATACGTCGCAGAGCAAGGAACAACTCTCATGGAAAATAGGCGGTCGACCGGTGCCGCGATCGACGTCTTGCCCACCCCTGCTCTAACTCATAGTTTAATATTCTCTATATATACTTTCGAAAGTTTCCTAAAGATTTGGCAGGTCCCACAAAACAAGCAAATCGTTAATTGATGCCATCGGCGCAGAGAATAAATTCACGTTTACACGGTCACAAACTGATATCCTCTAGGTAAGTGGACATGCGGTCACGCACAGTGTCCAGTGTAGCTCGATCGTATCTACGTCGCGTCTGCGCACGAACGAGCTTATGCGACAAAGGGCCATGGTAGCGTACAAAGTAAACGGTCTTTCCAAATGTACGATACTTATCTCAAGTACAGATTTTTTAACTATTAACAAATCATTATTTGAGACGACTCGTCGATTTTTGAACAGTTATTTACTAACTATTAACAGGGCTATATTTGATTCAACTTAAGATTTTTTAATTATGACCAAACATTCATTGTGTAATAAGTGTCCGACCGTTATCTTAAATACCGATTCATTAATAGTTAATAAATCCTTATTTGCGTTAAATAGAGAAGTTGTCGCGCCGACTGTGTGACTCTTGACCCAAATGCGGCCGAAATAGTCGTTTTTAAGGGGCTATACCAGTGTGACACTTTCAAAAAATCGATTTTGTTGTTGCTTTTTTTCGACAGTTTATACTTTCAAGAATATCCTGTAAGAATTTCAAGACCGTATCTCTAATAGTCCCCGAATGGCAGCCTTTATATCAATATCATTTCATCTTGCAAAAATCGATAGTCTTCGAATCTTTAAACGCGTTTTTCTCGAAATGAGATTTTTCAAATTTGCTGACATTGTAACGCAAAGAGCAATTATCCGATTGACTTGAAATTTGAACTTTGTACTCTTGAATATATTTACTCTACAATGACGTAGGATATTTTTGATTGGATGAAAATTGACGATTTGGCATTGAAAAAAACGACTATTTATAGGCAGGAAAACAGACTTTTTTCATAACTACGCCATTTTGTGAGATTTTGATATTTTTCGAAAATCCTACGTCATTGTACAGGAAATACGTTCCAGTTTAAAATTTTTTCCTTTTTCGGTTTCAGCTAGTCAATCGGCCGGAATCATGTCAGCAATGGAGGAACTTTTTTTTGGCGCCTCCGAAGGCAGCGCATAAGTCGCTTGGAGCTCAATATTTTTCTATGAAAAAATTATGTAATATAGGTCAAATATAGCCAAATATAGTCTCAATTTTCCGAAACATTAAATTGAGTACTTTTCTTCCAAAAAAGTCCCGAAAATCACCTAAATTTTCAGCGTTCACACTGGTATAGCCCATTAATAAAGATCAGTTAATTATTGTGACATGTTCATTTGCATTGAACACAGAATAGTCGCGACAACTATACGTTAACGGCCCCAAATCTAAATATATTAATTGTGAACAAATCTCTACTCCTTTGAACTTTATTATCATGTCACAATTTCAACTCGTTATTCGATGACCATAAACATCTACTGAGTTAAGAGAGATAAAAGTGATCAAATGAAAAAGTCTTTTCAAAGAAATACTATGGTTATAAAATGTTGTCATGAGAACACGAATATTTCTTAACAATTAACAAGTTCTGTAACAGTTAATGAATATTTGAATAAAAGTACCAACAAAATGTATTTCTTTACGATAAATAAACTGTTTTCTCAGTGTACGTGGATTTCATAAGAATCCAATGAACGCTTCATTTGAGCTTATATAATTTAAGGGGTTACCGCCACTTGCGATTTTGAAAAAATCGATTTTTTTTATTGCATTTTTTTGAAGTATAAGTATCTGAGAATATGTACTGAAAATTTCAAGTCGATCCGAACAAAATTGACTGAGATATGAGCGTTGAAAGAGGAGAATCCGTTGTGTAAACGACCGGAAATTGAAACTTTAAACGCGTTTTTCTCAAAATGGCATTTCTGAAGTCGGTGACCAAGATTACTCGAACACTAATGAACCGATCTTCTTGAAATTTTGCAGGCTTATTTAATACATAAAAATGTAGTCTTTAATCGTTCGATTTCTTTTTTTCGAAAAAAATGGGCGTTTTATAGCGAAAAAACGGCCGTTTTTTTTCGTTAAAATCGAACCATTAACTTTTACCGTCCGCCATTTTGTGAAAAATGAATATTTTTTAAAATCCTTCGATTAAAGACTAGTTTATACTTATATTTGAGTAAATCCATCCGCATTTTTTTTTCCAGATGATCCACTTCGCCGCAATGTTGGTCACCGCAAACCGTGTATATAAAAACATTATTTCATTGACGGCCATTTGCCACTAAACAATGTAATATTTTTCAATAAAAAAATTACTGAAAGTTCTTCAAGATGTGTTCTTTAAGATGGTATATTGATCGATTAAAAAAGTTTTGTAGTTTTCTTTAAAAAAATTCATGAAAAAGGCCTTTTTTTGCGCTACAAGTGGGGGTAACGCCTTAAGGGGATCGTAAGGGTTTGCACTTTTGAAAAATCGATTTTTTTGTCTTTTCTTTTAAACATTTCAAGGATATAATCCCAAAATTTCAAGTCAATCGGAGCAAAACTCTCGAAGTTATTGACTATTTAGTCCCGCTCCTCTAACACTGTAGCTCCGACTTCTCTAAACTTCAAACGCGTTTTTCTCGAAACCACGTTTTCGAAGTCCGTGTTCACTGCCATTTGAAAACTACATGACCGATTTATTTCAAACTTGGTACACACTTTCTACATATAAAATACCTCCCCCCAACGGTTAGTTTGAGATTTTTTTTACATTGAGGGAGTTTTCCACCCCGAAAATGACGGAATTTTTCGTGAAAAATAGCACTTTTCACTTTACATGACCACCAAAAATTTAGAAATGAAAAAAAAATTATCAAAGACCGCTGGGGGGAGGATTTGATGATACTTTGACTAAATTTTAATGGTACTTGATTTCACATAATTTCTAGCTGAGATACAGTGAACACCGCAAATCGTGTTTTTCCAAAGGCGTTCTTGGAAAAGCTTTGTCACCGGCTTGTTTGTGGATATTTTCGCGTACAAATTTCACGGAATGTTCTTGAAGCGACACTTAACAATGTACAAAAGGTTTCAATAAATTTACTCTATCCATATAGATGAAAAAAAGTTCGCAAAAAAGGTGTTTTTTTCACGCTGAAACCCCTACCCTCCCCTTGATGGGAGTGAAATCTTTGTAACGTAAAAAGCTTATGTGCAAAAATAAACTCCACGAGAAAGCTGAGGGACTACTTCATGGCCATGGATGGCCATGGATCGAACTAACGCCATCTAGTATGCATGGGTTGCACTAAAAAATCATAGAACGTTTTGTAGCCGGCGTGCGACATTGATTTAAAAAAAGGATTAAATGTCAATATGGGATTTTGCGAGTACTTGGATGGTTTTTTTACAGAACTGTCACACACTGGTGATATAAAGCGTTAAAGTTTCAAGATTCAAAAATTTTGTGACTTAATGACCAAGTACTCGCAAAATCCCATATTGACATTTAATCCTTTTTTTAAATCAATGTCGCACGCCGGCTACAAAACGTTCTATGATTTTTTAGTGCAACCCATGCATACTAGATGGCGTTAGTTCGATCAAAATTTGTTCGAAGTTCGCTTATCGCGATATTGCAAGATTCGAGTGTGCGTGAATTTTGCGAAAATCGTTGCGACAAGCGTTGACAAATGTTTTGTTATTTCTTCAGAACAAGAATTTCATCACGGTACAATTCATCACAATATATTGATATTATTGACGCGATTACGTAAAATTGACACTAGTCAATTATTGTAAAATTTTTCAAGTTTCTCTCATACACAAATTACTCACGAAAAAAATCCAAAACATTCCGTACGACTTTTTCATCATGAATTTTCTCATCCGAGAGTAAAGCAACAAGTTAATTGTTGTCCGTAAAAACGCAAAACTACTGCAAATTAAAATTATTTGTGTATACAAATTTAAACTGCAAATAAAATTATTTGTATATATAAATTCGAAGTGCGAATTAAGATTATTTGTATATGTAAATTGGAACTGCAATTTAAAATTGTATATATAAATATTAATATGATTCTCAAAAAGTCCCAAATGTTTCTCTGTAAGATTTCCACAAATCCTCAATGGAAATATGTTCAAAACGTTCGAAAAGTCAAATTCCAGAAACAACGCTGAACCGTACCGCTAACACTTTGTCCGGATTGGGTGTGGGAATAATTGAGGTAACGTTTGAGATTTTGTGAAACTGGGGAGTTTCGAATTTACAGTATTGGATAAACATTTGAAGTTACTCAATTGTTTGAATTTCAGGCATTTTTTCTTTGCATGAGCGGATGATTACAAAGGTATGATTTAAAAGAAAAAAAATCGTGCGAATTAGCGATCCGGACGTTGCTTCCTTATCATTTTAAACCACTTACAAAGCTCCCTTTATGAGAGAACCACCATCGCTATAGGGGTCACTCACGGACGAAATAAAATAGAGGGAATGGCAAATTATTCATGTTCACGATTGTAAAAAAAAATATGTGGGCGATTGAGAACGTAAATTATTTATACTGCCAAAAAGTGCCTTTAAGGGGTTATATACAGTTAAAATTTTCGAAAAATCGATCAAATTTTTTTTTTCGTAATGTCCATATATTTACGTACACACGCAGAAAATGCTTTGTCAATCCGGCGAATATTCGCAAAGTTACACGCACATTTATAATGACCTGTCAGGGAGTTGGAAAGTGCTTTTGAAGCTTTCAACGCGTTTTTCTCAAAACTGTATTTTTTGAGTCATTGAGCAAGATTTCTCGGAAACGACTAAACCGATCAGTCTCAAATTTTAACACAATCTTTTCAAGTATATTCCTTAGTAATTAATCGAAGGTTTTTTCTCACCGATAAATATTTTCCATTTTATCAACAACTCAAGGCCTAAATTTTTGTCAAAAATAGATTTTTTTTAAGCCGCCATTCTGTCAAAAATTATTATTTTGCTTATTCCTTCGATCAATTACAAGATAATCCATTATATTAACGAAATATTTTTGGTTTTTTCATTTTAGATGATCCAGTCCAGAGATATATCGTGCTCACCGCAAGACGCCTTTTTTAGAGGTGCTCCCGGAGATAAGCAATAGTAGCTTTGAAAATAATTATTATTACAAATAAAAAATGTTGAAATACAGTTAAAAGTTACCATAATACGTGTACAATTTTTTACGTTAATAGATTCAAAAGTCTTCTCGTGAAAAATTCTTGAAAAATCGATCTTTTTGGGCCTCCTGACTGTATATAACACGTTAATGCTCGAGCTAATTAAAGTCATGACGAAAAGAGACGTACCCGAGAGAGCTATGGCTTCCCTGAAAGTGTGAAGTTCCGGATCCGGATCGCCACCAACAGCCGGCGATGGGGTAACTACCATACTAGGTGTAGGACTCTGTGACGGAGGGGAACCGCAAACCATCATACGAGGCTTCGGTGAACTCCTGAAATTACATCTCTAATTGAGTCCCCTCGTGAGTCATTTCTTTCACTTTCGGACGCATGACCGTTGATCACCCTTCCCTCGCCACCCCCCCCCCCCCTATACTTTTCACGGTCGTAAAATCTTTTCGTAACATTTTTCCATTTATCGTTGAGAGAAAAACGCCAACGAAAAATATATTTAGTCAACGAAAAATCCAATTTGAACTTGCAAAACGCTAAATTCCATTCAACCGCCAAATTCATCGAATAATCGAACGACAAGAAAACGTAAAGACTTTCAAAGTCATGGTTGTTAGGAAATTCCCCGACTTTTCCAGGTTTTCCACATATTTGCAGGTTCTGCAAATATTCCAGAAAGATTGGGGTCAAATAAAGAAGTTAATTTTTTTAAGATCAAATATACGAAAATGTAAAGTATTCAAATAAAATTAAAAAAAACTAGAATTCGAAGAATAATTGAAACTGTCAAGTAAAAAAAATATATTATAAGCAAATACAAAACCTGTTCTTTATTATAAGCAGAAATGTGTGGGTCGGTGCCAATAAAAAAAAATTTGAACACTTATTTGCAATAATAATTGTATGGTTGTGTATCGACAAATCGAAGGCAAAGGCTTTAGAGTGAAATAGTTATTAGTTTTCGAAATGTTCAATGTTTGGCACCGACATAACCTTATTAGTACATAATGAACAATAGTATAAGTACTGAAAATATACACAAATATTTATTTTTATAGTTATCATTTTTTTTAAATCAGTTTTATTGTTCGTAATTCTTACAAAAAGTAAATTTTTAAAAAATAGGAATAGGAATAGGAATAGGAAAGAGAAATTCCCCGAGTTTTTTTTCGGTTTTCCCTATGCGTAACAGCCATGAAAGTTCGCCCGGGCTGAAAATTCACACCGATCGTGCGTTATCTCATTAGATGCGCCTAAGCGATCATCCAAGTATCCGCCCTGGCCAACGCTGCTCACGATGGTAGACCGTTGATATTTTATAACGTTAAAATTCGCATCGTTGAAACGCCACGAAAATCTTTAATTTTGCATCGTTGGAACACAAACGAGAAACTCTTTAACGGAGACTTTGTCCTTGAAATTTAGCGGGAGATGTTAGCGGCTCAACATGAGCAGCTAGAAGAAGAGGGATGCCTCTATGGACCAGGCATTGCCGATTAGCGGTAATTATAAACTCATTTGTGTAAACACATTACAAAACTTTAAACGCGTTTTTCTCGAAAACACGTTTTTAAAAATGGCTGACATTCTCCTGACCGCTGTAATATCGAACTGAAATTTGGAGAGCATACTCAGAAAATATGTCTTCACGGAATGACGGATCGTTTTTTCGATAGATACATTTTTGCATTTATTATTTATCTTTTTATGCGAAAAAAAACGGGAACATTCGATTTTTTTTAATTGCCGCCATTTTCCGAAATTTGTACTAAACGAAAAACCCATCCGTCATTCCATGACCAAAGGGTCACAGATTGATAATATGCTTTGAACTTGTGTTTCAGATCAACAAAGAGGGGGCAGTGATGTCAGCCGCTTACCTCTCGCGATTTGAGCACCTGTTTTCGCAGAGCGGCAACGGCCGCCATTTTGGTTTTTTTTTTCAAAAAAAATTTTTTTAACGTTCTGTATATCATGAATAAAAGCAAGAAAAAACCGCACTCAAAAAGCTTTACTCGTTTCCTTTAAAAAAAAATAAAATGTAAACACCTGAAATATGGCAATCCAAGGACAAAGTCTCCCTTAAGTACTCGGATTTTTATTTTTTGCCGATTTAGGCGCTGCGAATCGCTCAAACGTTGCTACATATTCTAAAAAGAAATGTAGGTCCTCAGTTTGCAACAAAAACCTTTAGATGATGATAAAACAATTTTAAATACAACATGAAGAAAAAAATACATCTCGTTGCATTCCAACGATGCAAACTTTAGATTTCTTTCAAGCTTTAGATGCAAATTGTTTAGATAAGTGACTTTTCCGACTAATGTGCCTAAAACTTCTTTGTTGCTATTTTCTCATTTATTGAGTTATGAATGATGATATTTAGGAGGAGGAAGGTGAATTTTTATTTTGAAGTTTGTGGAAACACGTGATAAAATAAGGCACTTTTGAACATTTCGACGCGTATATTGGGTTTGTTTGGTTCAAAGTATGGGTAAGAGTTATGGGGTTTTGAATTTCGCGAAAACACGTGATAAAATAGGGCATTTTTTAACATTTCGACGCCTATATTGGGTTTGTTTGGTTTAAAGTATGGGTAAGAGTTATGGGGTTTTGAAGTTCGCGGAAACACATGATAAAATCGAGCATTTTTGAACATTTCGACGCCTATGTTGGGTTTGTTTGGGTTAAAGTATGGGTAAGTGTTTATGGGGTTTTAGCGTTCGCAGAAAACCATGATAAAGTAGGGCATTTTCAAAATTTCTAACCCTATATTGGGTTTGTTTGGATTTGTTCGGAAACAACAATATTTCGGAAACGTCACTTATCTAAAAAATTACCCAAACTTTAACGTCACGATACTTTTTATCTTTTTATCAGCCAAAAATTAAAGGAAAACAAACAAGCATTCCGTAGACAAATCCTGAAAATTAATATACAATAAATGACAATGGAAGTGAATGGAATGTATACGTTTTACGTAAACGGAGCTTCTTTGGCTTTTGTTTGAATTCGCGTCAACTTTTTCGTTCGTAGAGATTAACTATACGACCGTGAATTATGCATTCTTCGTCTCTGTTTGCACGCAGAACTCCTTATCTCCGAATCGCGTGGGCGAATGTTCAGAGCGATCCATTCGCGTCGATAAACGATTATTATTATTATTATTTTGTTAATTTTTATTTTCATTATTATATACTGGACCTACGGATGACGTTACCTGTGCGCGTGCGGTCTAGGAGGAGGTGGTTTTCCTGCTAGATAAGCTATTAAATCTTCCCTGCGGATCATACGCCTCTTCTTCCGTGCCCAGTTCATCATCTCTTTGCTAAACTTCTGTCGTCCCATCTGGAGACCCAACTCGCTACATCGTCGCATACCGTCGACCGAATCTGCAGGAAACAAATAAGGAAAGGAGATTAAAGCATTCCATTCGAGCACATAAGAGTTGAGTGAAAAACAGCTCAGGCAAAATCTACAACGTTTGACAAAGCCAATGAGACGGATTTGTTAACATTAAACGGAAGCGTGTATTTCTTCGTCTATTCGGAATTGTCCTCTTTTCAACGTTTTTTTTTTCTTTAACGGGTAACACCTAGCTCGTGGGTGAAAAAAAAGGCAACTTTCGTGAATGTCAAATCGAATCAAACCGAGTTTTATTTTCACAACTTTTAATAGTTTTTTACAAAACAATTTTCGTGAATGTTTTTTGGCAGATGTGTGCAGGTTCTCGATTTTTTTTACGTTCAAGCGTATGGTTTAGAGTATTTTTTTTCAATTTTTGTATTAAATATATATATATATATATATATATATATATATATATAATACAAAAATTGAAAAAAAAAAATACTTCAAACCATACGCTTGAACGTAAAATATATATATATATATATATATATATATATATATATATATGAATGTGGGAGATACAATGGTTCGTGCAGAGCACTGTTTAAAAACCATCTTTCACACCTACCGCTGCTGATCGGAAACAGATCGTCCGAAATAAAAACAAATCAAGCGTATTTAGTTTTTTGCATGAAATGATCTCGTGCTTGGACGAAGAATTTAATGAAATATTGACTTTTGGAAACATGGCCGCAGTCCAATGTGAAAGTATCGATTTTCGGTTAAAAAAACTCTATTTTCATTGATAAAAAAACTATCCTCGAAAAAAAAATTCCTTCGTTCAAGCACTGTTTTTGATATGCAGAAGAAGCTTATAAAAAGTGAAGTTGATCGGTGGAGAGATTCTTGGGATATCGTGGTCAAGGATTTTGGAAAAATCGTTTAGAAAAAAAACGCTAAAGTTCGCCGGTCCGCGGAACTTAAATAAAAAGCTCATATCTCCCGCAATTTTGCACGAATTTGAAAATCCGATATTTTGAAAAATTTCAACCAAGTGTCAGGCCTTAAGGGGTGTTCTCACTTTAGTCGCTAAAAAAAGGCTATTCTCGTGAATTGTTTTGATAGGTTTATATTCCAGATATTGATATAAAAGTTGTTACACTTAATAAATACTTTCGAAATACATAAAAAACATTTTATTTATTTAGGTCACTATTTGTAGACGGAAATGGAAGTTAAAAAAATGTCCTAAAAAAATTGTTGGTCTGCGCTGTTAATGAAATCTCGGAAAGGGATCATCCGAAACGTAGAAATAAAACGGTTTTAGATTCAGTATGTTAATGGCTATAGCGTATATCATACGATTTTTGATATATGCAAAAATTACAAACCGGCGAACACTTTTCGAAAAAACAAAAAGAAACGTGTTTTTTCACCGTTTTTGGCAAAAAAAATGGTAAATATCAAAATTTAAAAACATCCTTGATATGCGCTATAGCTATAGTTGTAAAGAATACGTGGTTAAAATTTCATAAGGATCGGTTCAGTAGTTTCAAAATTTTAACAACAAGCCGTCGAAAAACGTTGCATAAAAAAACGCGTTTAAAGTTTGTTTGGGTTACATAAATACATTAATTTTTTTTAAATGTATTTCGAAAGTGTATTTATTTAATTTGAAAATAGCCTTTTTTAGCGTCTTGAGTGAGAAGACCCCTTAAAGTTCGCCGATTCGCGGAACCTAACATGCTCATATCTCCCTCAATTTTGAACGGCTCGACTTGAAATTTTCAGACAATATTTTTAAGATATTATATTTCGAAAATCCATTGAAAACCAAAATCCGATATTTTCAAAGATTTCAACTGCGTGTAAGCCCTTAATGTGGCCTTTTTTTACATACGTCGGAAGAATCGATATTCGGTGAAAAAAAAAACTATTTTCGTTGATAAGAAAAAAACTATACATCGAAAAAAAAAATCCTTCGTTCAAGCACTGCTTTTTGATATGCAGAAGCTTATAAACCTTGAAGTTGTTCGGTGCAGAGATTCTTGAGATATCGTGGTCACCGATTTTGAAAAAGCCTTTTTAAAAAAAAACGCCTTTAAAGTTCGCCGATTCGCGAAACCTACCTATAAATATGTTCCTCAATCTTGAACGGATCGACTTGAAATTTTCAGAGAATATTTTTGAAATCTTATATTTTGAGAATCCGCCAAACACCAACATCCGATATTTTCAAAAATGTCAACTGAGTGTGAGCCCTTATGTGGCCGTTTTTACATATGTCGTTTCTTTTGTCCAAAGGAAATGAAACGTCTCTTGATAGAATTTATCGAAATCGCGTTTCAACGATTGGAAGTTCAATCGTGTAATTCCAATCAATCGAATTTCGTCGTAATTTTAAGTTTGCAAATTTAATTCCCATTGTGTCGTTCGGGACACTTGCCCCTGCCAATTTTTGTTTCTTTTTGTTTCTTTACTTCGGGAGCCAGATCCTTAATGCGGAACGGAACGTGTATTTGATGATGAGTGACAAAAGGTATTTATATCGTGTCGACGATGCAAGCTATTTCCGTAACTGAACAGTATGATGCAAAGACTCGCGATATCTCCCCGTCCGTTTTCTTTCTACGTCTCTCGCATCCTTGCTCATTCTAATCGATAATTAGCAGGCCGAGCTACAATCCGATCTTGTATCGGAGAGAATAATAATTTCGAGGCGAAAGACTTTGAGCTCGGTATAAAATTGATCGTAAATGCGAAATTATTTCCGCGGAAGCGAAATTGACATTATTTTGCAATTGGCGGACGAATGAATTGTGAATCTGGAAGAAGAAAAAAACGCAAAGTTGGGATTAACGCGAATAGTGATAATGTTCATAATGGATAATGTTGCGTAACAATTTATGCTGATAAATAATAATAATTTACTATGCAGAAAGCATTTTCATTTAATGCGAAAAAATATTGCTATCCGTACAAATGGAATTTTATGTCATTCAGAAAAAGAGGTAGGTGCGAAGCACGTAGTGCAAATTTTCTTTACCGACGGACGGTACTATACCTTCGGAGTTGGGAATGGAACACTAAAAAATATGTTTATCTTGAAATTTTAGAGCTTTTTACGATTATCAAAAGCAGAAATTTAAGGGGGAAAATACATGTAGCGGCATAAAAAAAATAGTTTGTTTTACGTAAAATGTTAAACATCTCAAGAATACGGTGGTAAAGTTTTAAACCGAAATTCGTAGCCGTTCCGATCGCATTTCTTTCCCGAATTCGAACATTTAACGATTAACTGTTATATATATACACACTGGTAATATTTCAAGCCAAGTCACCGAACTTTTAACGAAAAATTACAGCTCTAAAAATCGTCTCATATAAACGGCACTTTATGGAGATGGCACGCTGGCTACATTTAATAACGTATACCATCTAATAACGTATACACGAAATGACTCTAGAAGGTATAAACTGCTCAATGCGTGTCAAAATTTCTTAAGACTCCGCAACGACACCAAAAACATCGAGTCACCGGAGGTTTGAACAAATTGATAAAACTTCGAAAAATATGTCTAGAAAAACTTTCGTAGAAGCGACTTTTTAGAAAAAAGGAAATTAAACACGTTTTCCTCAATGCTACATTTTTTTAAGTTTGTGGGAAACATAACTTTAAGGGGTTAGGCCACAGTAACGGGTATAACAACGTGTGCGAATTTAACAGTGTTTATCGTATGAAAAAGTGATTCACTCATAAAATTAATTACACATCTATTTAGTATGAATATCAAGCGGTTAGATTTTTTTTTCTTTTTTTTTCGATATACAAAATAGCCGACTACTCGAAACTTCTCCAAACAGCTTTTTTCCAATTGGCACGACAAACAACTTCAACAATTTTCACTCGGTTTACTTCAAATTTAAAAGTTATGTTCCTAATTGCATCTCGCAGAGAAGTACGTACGGAATTTCTGATTAATCGAAAATCTTTCATTTTATGAGCAGTTTATGAGCAGTTATAACGAAATTTTTCACTGAAAATTCATTTCTTAATTTCATATACCTACAACTTTTGAATAAAACAATATTTTTAACATTCCGTACGTACTTCTCTAGGTATTCTAATGTAGATTGACGAGATTTTTTGTTTTTTGTTCTGGATCAAGAATTGTGGATGCTAAATGTCACGCCGCGGAGCGCCTAAACAAAAAAGATAACAAAAGAAAATTTTAGTGTCGGCCATTTTGTACATCGAAAAAAAAAATCTAACAACTTGATATTCATACTAAATAGATGTGTTATTAATTTTATGGGTAAATCACTGTTTCATACGAAAAAAATTTGTTAAATTCGCACATGACTTTATACCCGTTACTGCGGCCTAACGCCTTAAGATGAGCCCCCCCCCCCCCAGCGAGCTGAAATTTGGCACAAACCTCCCCTTTGGCAACTCGCAAGAGTTTTCTAGATATTGAATTATAAAGTTTTTTTAAGGGTAAGATTCTCAACGCCCCCCCCCCCCCCCCCAACGCCGATCGAGCAGCAATTTTGCACAAACCTTCCTTTTAAAATCCTAAGGCAAGCCCTAAAGGGATTTTTAGCGACTCGCAATAGTTTTCGAGATATTGAATTTTAATGTTTTTTTTTAACTCGCGCCGACTATATATATATGCTATGTCTCCGTTCATACCTATATATGTTATCGCGCTCTCCGTTTTGTCCAAACAAAAATACCCAAATAAACCCAAACCCAAAAACTATCGCGCGTTGCCATAATCCCTTTAGGGGTTGTTTAAAAATATTAAAAGGAAGGTTTGTGCAAAATTTCAGCTCGATCGGGCGGGCGGGGGGGGGGGGGAGTCGAAACTTACCCTAACTTCAAAACGAGTGGACCGATCATGCTAAAATTGTACACACAACTCAAAACAATATTACCTTGAACTTTAAAACGTGATCTTCATAAACAAGTAGGTGTTTATAAAGATCACTTTTAAAAAGTACTTATTTATTGCACAAAAGAACGAAAAGTTTACGCAAAAGTTAGTTTTTTTTCTGGTGTCCGATTTAAGAAATGTTCTACTTTTTAAGTGTTTCTCAGGTATAAGTTCCGCATCTGGATATAGGAATACTAAAAAATCGCGGCTCGTATTTTTCCGATCCATATTGAAGTCGTTGGATTTCCCACAAGCGGACAACTATTGCCTAAACATTCGTGGAAGACCACACTATACAGTCGCCAAATAGCAACATTTTTTTTATTAAATAAAATATTTCAACGTTTTAATGATGTAATACATTGTACGTAAAGTTTCATAAATGTAAAACGTTTTGTTCTTTACCAAAAGGAAAAGAAAGAGACCACAATTGGCTATTCTTTTGTCATCTAAATATATTACCCCCTTAAAAATGAAGTCACCTATTTCTGCCATATTTAAACTTGTGTTTTGTCCCCCAAGAGCGATCAAATTTGGCAACAATGATCGAACAGCCCAAACAAAGCTGAACGAGATTTAGAAATGGGAGTTTTCGGGGAAAAAGACTCGTCGAGTCTCTCAAATCCTGTATCTCAAACATGGTGGCCCAAAAACGGCATCATTACTGCGATTTTTCCATAATACAATTGCCTCAAACCGAAGGCAAAACTGGGCTGCAATGAGTGCGAGACCGCTGAAAGTGCCTTCCTAATTTTCCTTCTAAACTCCTGAATATATCGATAGTAAAAAAAATAGCCATTTCGTACTCTGTAAAAAGTCCAACACAATTGTTCTCCTCGAAAAAAAAAGTGTAATTTGCGTAAAAACTTGGAACGGGGGTTTTTTACCGACCGAGCGCGAACCGCATCAACGTTAGAACACGTGTCGGGCGCTCAGTCGGTAAAAATCCTACGGTCACGTTTTCTCCCAGACGGAGTGTATTTCGATCAAACGAAAACACAGAAGTTGTTCGTCTTTTGACAGAAGAAAGGGTGTGTCTTCCCTCTTATCCGAAAAATCATCCGTTTCGGAAAACACTGGGAGTCTTCAACTCAGCTGTCTCTTTCACTCTGACGGCCGCTTGGTCGGTACGACACTTCGCCTCAGCGAAGGGTACTTTAAAAAAAATGAAAGCATACCTCGTCTACCGAACACTCTCAGCACGCATTGGCGTAGCCAGCATTTTTTCTGGAGGGGCTAGAGGGTATAGGGGACCGGCCTGACAAAAAGTGCTTTTGTTGACAATCATATTTTTTCCAAATAAAATTGACGTAGTCGATAATCACGTAACACATAAAATGTGAAGCTTCAATAATGCGTTCATGTTAATATTAAGGGGTTTTCTGAATTTAGACGCTCAAAAAAGGCTATTTTCATTAATTTTTTTGATAGATTTATAGATATTGATATAAAAGTTGTTACACTTAATGAATACACTTTCAAAATACATTTAAAAAAAATTTATCTAGTTTTGCAACCTAAACAAACTTGAAACGCTTTTTTCTCAAAACAACGTTTTTGGACGGCTTGTTGATAAAATCTTCGAAACTACTGATGAACCGATCCTCATGGAATTTCAACCACATATTCTTTACAACTATAGCTATAGCGTGTATGAAGAATTTTTTAAAATTTTGATATTAACTATTATTTGGCCAAAAACGGTGAAAAAAAAACGTTTTTTTGTTTTTCGAAAAATGTCCGCCATTCAGTTATTTTGACATACAGTAGAACCTCGATTATCCGAACCAATTGGGACCGAGACTAGTTCGGATAATCGAAACGAGGTTTTTTTTGGCACGTGATCATAAACAACACCTTTTTACATAGAAACAGTACATACATATATGTTAAAATTTGACATACATATTAACGTTGATATATATATATATATATATATATATATATATATATATATATATATATATATATATATAAAGGCATTCGACTTTTTTCAGGTGTGTATTTGAAACACCTGAAAGTAGTCGAAGGCCTTTTAAAAATATTTTTTAAATAAAATCGTCCATTTTTAATTGACGAACGGCTGTAATGCGTTTTTGAGCGGCTAAGCCTCGCAGCCGTTTGAGAAAGAGAAGTTGCGTTGGTTTGCTGATTGTTGCTCACGGCGGAGGTAGCGAGCAACAATGTATCTTTCGCGCCAACGTTCGGATAATTGAGCGTTCGGATAAACTAAGTCATCGTTCGGATAATTGAGGGTTCGGATGATCGAGGTTCGGATAATCGAGGTTCTACTGTATATCAAAAATCGTATCATATAAGCTATAGCCATTTTTTTGTTTCGGATTATCCATCTCAGAGATTTCATCAACAGCGCAGACCTACAATGTTTTAGGACATTTTTTTATCTACCATTTTCGTCTATAAATAGTGACGTGAATAATTAAATAAATGTTTTTAAATATATTTCGAAAGTATTTATTAAGTGTAACAACTTTTATATCAATATCTATAATATGAACCTATCGAAAAAATAATGGAAATAGCCTATTTTAGCGTCTAAAATGAGAAGACCCCTTAATATCAAACTCTTGCAATATCTTAAAAATAACGAACTAATCGTTCATAATTCTTCGATTCAGTTACCAGTCATTAAACTTTACTTTCAGTAGGCATCGTAAAACGGGGTTAAATTGACATTAAGGGTAACTTTGAATTTTTGGGGCTACTTTAACAGAGCGCCTAAATACGGGGTTAAATTGACATTAAGGGTAACTTTGACAGTTTTTGGGGCTACTTTAACAGAGCGCCAACATACGGTTCAAATGTGTGCGCATTTAAAAGTGTTTAAATTTGTTGTTAAAGTTGATTATAATGTTGCTCAAGTTGATTTTGATCTCAATGATAGTTATGAGACTGATTAAGCGCCTATAATAGTATCCTAGGTACTAGATATTTTCATGTAAAATGTTTTCTTACTAGAGATAACAAATTGGTTGGAAAAAATCGTTGTTTGTCATCTAATTCCATGTATAATGCATAAAATATTATTAAAATTGTATCAAAATGATGTCAAAGTAACCCTTAATCATTGACATAAGTTGCATTTCAATGCCTTGTCAAAGAAACCCCGCAGTCGAGGGTACTTTGATACTTTACAAAACATAAAATTGTAGGGAGCTTGACTTTCTCATACATTTGATAGTCAAAAGACACATTGCTCTATTGGAGCAAAAAAGTTGGAATTTAGGATGTTAAAAAAAAGTTACCTCCAAAAAACTTCCAAAACGTGTTCAAACCCCATTTTACGGCACTCAATTGAACAAGTCTTAGCTTTCTATTTTTTTCTGCAAATCGGTCCAACACTTTTGTAGTTGGAATTTTTTTAAGGCGAGATATACATTTACAACGATCGAAAAATCGATTTCTTTTTTTTTTCTTTAAGGAGGTTGGAGCGCTTCAGTCGAGTCATATAACGGTTTATAAATTTTTTTTTTCAATGACCCTCAAAAAAATGCATGCGAGGTACAGATTCATTCTGTATATGCTATTTTTTTAAATATATGATTAAAGGGCGAAATTGTGCCTTTTAATATTTTTATTATGTAAAGTAGAAAAACTCTTGTGTTACCACCAACTTGAAAAAGTATAACAATATCGAGGATTATTATTAAAAAATAACGACAACGAATCTTTTATACAATTCACAATTAAATGTTGAGTAATTGATAATTATGCCTTTTCATATTTCCGTCAAGAGCTTATTGGCCCATGGTTTACGATGGGCAAGATGAGAATTTTTTTTCTAAACTTTTACAAACGTTCAGTTTACGTTAATCCGTTTTTAGAAATGGTTTATCTTGGTGCTAAATAACAAAAAAAATTACACAACCTTTAGTGTGAAAGTACTGCCCATCTAACCACACGTTAAATTACATACATTAAACTATGTTTTATCTCTGGTGTTTGGTGGTGGAAAAAGCTCAAAAAATTCGTAAAGACTCAGTATAGTCTTAACAATAACATGTATTTTTTATTTAATTTAACCTTGGATTGTGGCTAACGCTCCAACCTCCTTAAACAATAGAACTATATATCTAGAATATGTAGAATACATATGTATTCTATATATGTTCTATATATTCTACATATGTATTTAGAGTTTAAAGCGAAATTGAAGTTTAAAAGCGAGTTTAAAGTTTAGAGCTTAAAGCGAGTTTAAAAGCGAAATTGAAAAAACTTTCAACGTCGCAGCCCGTCAACGCTGTGCCTCGACGCTCGGATTCGGAGCGGGCGTGAACTTCAAATGCGTTTTTCTCAAAACTGCATTATCGAAATTGGCGTGCAGGATTACTCAAAAACTATTAAGCCGATTGAGTTGAAACTTGGTAGAAATATTGATAATATTGGTACCTTCTACTTCACGAAAATTGTTTTTGAAAAATTGAAAAAAAAAAAAACTACTTCTTTAATCCACATTTCACAGAAATGTTGCGTGAAATGGTGATTTTTTTTGTAAATGCGTGCCATTTTTTCATATTTGCATTTTCTTCATTTTAATTACCGTCACATAGAAACTATACATGTTCTAACTGAAAAAAATGATTGAACTTTTTTACAAATCAAAATCTACGGTAAGCTAGACTGCACGCCGATTCGCAACTCGCGCGGCAACCTTACTGTAACACTCTGCCGCAGCTACGCCATTTTGATGATGAATTAATTAAAAAAAATTGATTTGTATACTTAAATATACTATTAAAGTATACCTAAAGTTTGATAATTGTAGAATAATTATTTCTTAGTTCAAAGAATCCCTCAATAGTGCTTATTGTTTTCCTGTGTAAAAGTATATCCCGCCTTAAACATTGTCATTATTGTTGACATATGAGAGAATCGTTCCTGAAGCATTGTGCTCGTAAGCCCCGTTTTTGTCCGCTTCATGACAGAAAAACTCCTCTCACCGCCGCACATAGGGGTATTTCTGCTAATAAGGCGGTCAAAAATAGATTTCCTTAAATTTGTCCCAGGTAAAAAAAAATGGCTACCTGAAAATGTTGAATAGACACCGAACAATGAGCGACCCCTTCCCCTTACCCAACTGGGATGGTTTGTAATAAATAGAACAAACAACGATTGGTAATATATAAAATAAAGAAAATAATTTTGGCTGCCCGATTAGCTTAAATACCCCTATGTGCGCCGGCGCAGCTCACTGGGAGTACTATTGCTGCTTGGAAAAGTTTATATAAGTTGGCGCAGTACTCCTTTCCAAAATTCTTTCTTCAGAGGTTCCAGCATCTGTTTCGTCATTTTTAAGGTATTCCTTTCGCGGAGGGCCGTATTTTGTGGGGGCATAAGCAGGGCCTTCTGAATCGTCGGTAAATTACAATTGCGCTTAATAAAAAAACAAGTTATAATGGATTATTATACACAACGATAAACTAGAATAACAAAATTCGCGCAAATTTAGTAGATTGAGACATTTTTACATTTATTTGAAACGTCACGGCGACAAAAATTCTTCTGCTAACCACACTTTTCCAAGTTTTAACATTAATATTTTCTTTAAACGTTCGGTGACCCTCTGTTTTGATTGTTGTTACGGAATCTTTAGACTTTTTTACACCTGTGAGCAGTTTGTATTAGGCATCTAGAGTTATTTAGTGTATAAATTATTAGAAAGACATGTGGCCAGCGTGACATGTCCATAAAGCGCCGTATAAGTGAGACGATTTTTAGGGCCGTAATTTTTCGTTAAAGGTTCGGTAACTTGGCTTGAAATTTTACCAGTATACTGGGATGTATTTTTACTTCATTATAGACGAAAATCAGTTAAGTGTAAAATATTTGGGTTCGTGAAAGGAATACCTTAAATGAGGGTCTGTTTTCATGGCCATCGCTTTAAGTTCTAAGGCTAACGTATAAATTATTAAGATTTTTTAATAGTTATTGATGAAATCTTCTCCGGTATTCATATTCAATTTAAAAAATGCGTTATCTGCATGAGCTGGCCGTAGATTCTCATATCGGCGTTTTAGGTTTACAATGACTCTATTACTTGGTAGTAAATGTTGATCTTCCAGTAGTCTTCCGATGCTGTATCGGCGAGCAAATCTAATGTATTTCTTTTGCCCAGTCAGCTTAATTGTGAAATTCGAATATCAATTTAATTTACGTAACGAAATAGCTACTTTTTATACAAATCTCAAAATTACGACAAAGAAAATAGTTCAAGTTTTATTAACGGGTTATACGCAGTTATAAATTTCAAAAAATCGACTTTTTTTTACTGCATTCTCGGAAATGTACACATATTTGTAAGGACGCTCGGAGCGCTACAAAGTTGACTGTTGAAACTTCAAACGCGTTTTTCTCAAAACGGTGTTTTCAAAGTCGATGAGCACGATTTCTCAAAAACGGCTCAACCGATCGGTCTGCAATTTTAACACGACCTTGTCGGATATATTCTTCAGGTATTGATCGAAGAAATAAGATTTCCGATAATTATTTCTATTTTTTTCCAACGATTTAACGAGAAAAATTTGGTCGAAAATCGAAATTGTTTATTGCCGGAGCCACCATTTTGTCAAAAATTAAAATTTCGACTATTCCTTCGATCAATACCTGGATTCATCTATCCCCTAAAAGAATCTTTTTGGTTGTTTCATTTTAGATAATCCAAACCGGAGATACTTTGCTCACGGCCGGACACTTTTTTTTCGGGGACCTCCAGGAAACTTCCTACAGGAGCAATGTTAATGAATATTTTTGAAAATATAAAATGCCTATCTAAAGCTAAAAGATACCACTACACTGCCTAATACTTTTCGTTTTGCCCAAATGAAATCCTTTTCCAGAAAAAAAATCGTGAAAAAACGACTTTTTTGGCCTTGCAACTGCGTATAACGCCTTAAATTATTTCTTCGTGCTTGCTCGGGTGAAACAAACAAAATTAATCGATTATTGGAGTTCGAGGCCTTCGACCACAGTAACGGGAAGAAAATCATATACGGCTTTAAAAAAATCGTATGAAAAAGTGATTCACTCATAAAATTAATTACACATCTACTTAGTATGAATATCAAGCTGCTAGAAAACATTTTTTTCGAGGAACAAAATGGCCGACTACTCGAAACTTCTCGAGACAGCTTTTTTCCAATTGGCGTGACAAATAACTTCAACAATTTTCACTCGATTTACTTCAAATTTTTAAGTTATGTTCCTAATTGCATTTCGCAGAGAAGTACGTATGGAATTTCTGATTAATCGAAAACTTTTCATTTTATGAGCAGTTTATGAGCAGTTATAACGAAATTTTTCACTGAAAATTCATTTCTTAAGTTCAAATACTTACTTTTGAATAAAACAATATTTTTTTAATTCCGTACGTACTTGTCTAGGTATTCTAATGTAGGTTGACGAGAATGTTTGTTTTTTTGTTCTAGGTAAAAAATTGTGGATGCTAAATGTCACGCCGCGGAACGTCTAAAAAAAGGTAACAAAAGAAAATATTAGTAGTCGGCCATTTTGTACATCGAAAAAATATATATATATATTGTAACAGCTTGATATTCATACTAAATAGATGTGTAATTAATTTTATGAATGATCACGTTTTCATACGAAAAAAAATTGTTAAACTCGCACATGATTTTATACCCGTTACTGTGGCCTAAGGCCCTAATTCGGATAAATTCTTTTCTGGGGGGCATCGGGACTCCCCAGCGGGGGCGTGCCCAGCCCCCTTGGCCGCGCCAATACCACCGCGTCACGTATTTGCAAGGTTAAAGTTAACCGGAAAGAGCTTCGCCGATAACTACGCTCCCTGTCTTACCGACGCAGTCCACGGTTCCCCAAATTCTTCCCGAAATTACCCACAAATAAAGACCCAAAAAGAATCCCTCAAGTCGATTATCCCCTCGTGCCGTGATTCTCCGCCGACTGTAAAAATGTCCCAACTTTCCGTCCGCGCCACTCCGACAAATCACGGTCAAAACAATTCGAGGTGTGCGCCTCGCTTCTCCCTCGTGATCGCTAAAGCGCAGCAAAAAATAAAGCATATTCTTCCCATCGAAAAGACAAAGAAAAAACCGTACGACTCTCGACGCCAATGGCTCGGAGGAATTTCGACGAAACAATCGCAGCGGCGCCTCGCCGAGCGAGATTGACTTGCGAGCTCGCACAGCGGAAGCGGCAAGCGGGGAAGGAGCAGGAAAGCTGACGAAGTTGAGAATGGGAAGTGGGAGAATGCCCGAAGTGGCGTAGCGGCGGGAGGGGAACGAAGAAAAAAGAGTGCAAAGAAACAATGGATATCAATGTTGCTGACGATACGACATTGACTTGTTCACGCACCTTTGTACAGCGAGGTGACGGTGCCCGCGGCCGTCTGAAAGGGCAGCCAGAGCGACGCACCCTGTGTTCGGTCTGCAAAGAGAAAGAAGAGAAAAAATGCGTCCGGAAGACGCGGAGACTGGTTAATAAATATAAAAAGCAAAATCCACGATGCAAACAACAATACAAATAACAAGACGTATAAGTATATTCGTATGCATGTGCGTGCGCGCGTGTGCGTGTGTGTGTGTGATAAGTGGACGTCCTTCCCAACGGGTGTTTCGTCCCTGCATTGGACTCCCGTGACCCCCGACAGCCAGCCGTATACCCACGAGACCTGACGATCCACCGAGATCCGCAAAAAAAGAACTCCCCCGCGTCCCCCCTTTTTACCAGTCGCTCTTTCCGCGGCTCCCAAACTGCAATTTTTTTCGCGTTTCGCGAGATCTGTCAGCTCTCGTCAGGGGCGTTTCGGCCGTTCGAATTCCCGGAAAACATCAAAAGGGCCGTGCGATACGGTGGCTGTGTGTGTATTGCGTATTACGCACGTGACAAAATGGATGATCGAGCAAAATGGACACGTAGTTTTAGGGAAGAGACGAAGCGAGAAAGGTTTCTCGCTGCATCTCCGGCGATAGTCGATGAGTCAGGAAGAAGAGACAGGGGGGGGGGGGAGTGAGACACGTCCAGGCGGAGACTTTCGCTTTCAGGCTTCGCAGAGCCTGAATTTCGTCGAGCATATTATTAGAAAATAATGCACAGTGAGATAATGAGATGGGAAGGAGGGGGGGTAGAAGGGTTTGATGAAAACGAAATAGAAATATTGGAGCCTCGCCTCTGTAGAGTTGAGCTATGGCCGAGGCGGTCGTTTGAAACCCCGTCCATATCTGTTGTGAATATATTTCCTTCTCGTTGTGCAGCTGATTCTCGTAATCCGGCTCGGCCTCGATCGCCTCAACGCACTGTTGCTCCCAGTTACTGTACCAAAGATCCATTATCGGATCATCGTCGTTCCTTTCGTCGCTCATTATGGGCTCGAGCTTACGATTTTTTTAAATATATTTATGTATAAATATATGTATATATATACGCGCGTGTATATACGTATATATATATTTTTTTTACTATGCTCTTCCTCCGGTATGTATAGCGCACCTCGGTCCACCCACGCACTCACATAAACACATACGAAAAAAAGAAGAAAAAAACGAATGTATATATAAACGTGACGGTACGACGTGCACGCAACGTCTCGCGAACCAGAGTGGATGGGACTTAAGGAAGGTGGAGGACGGGTGGGGGGAAGAGAAGGGGGTAGGGGCGGGGAAGGCGAAAGGAAACGAAGGAAAAAAATAACAAAGAAAATTGTTCAACTGCACGAAAACGTCGCGGCTTGTGGCGTTTTTTTTCTTTTCTCTCCCCGTTCTCTTCTGTATTTCTCGTCCTTTTCGTGCGGGGGAGGCGGAAAAAAGAGCGTGGAGACGCGAGATTCCCGACTGGCCGCAACGACGCGCACGCACGTATCTCGTAGGAGCGATCCTCGCACGAGATGGTAGAATACGAGGAGATCGCGACTTTATGGAGGTCAGGTTGCGGCCATTACGGGAACAGCGGATCTCCGCTGCTGCTGCTGCTGCTACTGACGGCCTCGGAGCGACGGTGCTGCCGCTCAACTGACGTCTACACATCAACTATTCGGGCTTTCGGGTGCAATTCGGACGCGAACGCAGCGCCACGCACTTGCCGAGGACGAGGACGGGTTGGCTAGGTCGCGCTTGTGGTTCTTTTTTATTTCACAGATTACGACTTTTTGTGTGGCCTGAAGTTTGGATATAACCAGGGCTGTGGACGGTATGCCACCACCGGGTGTTTTTTCGCCGTGCGAAATGTCCGGATTTATTAGTGTCACACTCTGCCGCTCGCAGCGCTACTTATTACTTAGAAACTTGCATGCCCGCCCCCATGTGTGTGTGTGTGTGTGTGTATATATACGGTCTCTCAAAATCCCCTGACATATTAATTTATTAATAAAACGTATTATTTATTTGGAGAGCACAATTTTTTTTATTTTCGTATAAGGTACAAACATGGAGGTTATACATGGAACGCAATATCCAATAAATGACCGCCTCTTCCCTGTTTGCAGACGTTCACGCTTTTGACAAAATTGTTAATAATATTTTGCAATAATTGCGGGGTAATTTCATTATAGTGCGTCCAATTGCTCCCTTGAGCTCCGAACTGGTCTGTGGATTATTGGCGCACACTTATTCCTTTCAGAAAACTACAAAGAAAAATATCCAATGGCGTCAAATCACACGATCTTGGTGGCCAATCACATCGCCGCAGCGCGAGATAACACGATCATGAAACATCGTCTGCAATAACTGCATTGGGAGCTTTCAAACTACGACACAGTGCACATATTTCTGGTGTATTCCTTTGCCCGGATTGGCTGCTGACGCCAGAAATATGTACACTGTGTTGCTCTGTGTCGTAGTTGGAAAGCTCCCATTGTTTCGCACGTAATATGGCAGGTTGCGCCATCTTGTTAAAAAAATATGTCTTCCAAGTCCATGCGGTTTACGCCATTTATCGAATATTGTGTCCCACACATAACCTCCATGTTTGTACCTCATATTAAAATAAGAATATTCGTACTTTCCAAATAAATAATACATTTTATTAATAAATTAAAATGTCAAGTCACTTTGAAACACCTTTTATAATCCACCAATACACCTAAAATTTTCATTATGATGCCAGAATTAATAAAATTATGATGATGTCAACAATCATATGGCCTTTGCACACTGCGTGCGATTTGCGACGGGCGATAGGCGATATCCAATGGGAGCTTCACTGTCCTAGGGGATTTCCGGTATACCTTCGATCCCATTGGATATCACGTGAACATGTGGCTCACCGTAAAATGCCACTTTTTTAGGCTTTTTTTAGAAGAAAGCAATTAAAATTAGGTTTGGAAGGTTTATTTTACATGTAGTGACGTATACAAAAAAATATCATTAGTAAAACAAAAGAAATGGCGGCTCAGTCGTAGCTACACCAAGAGCGTTTTTGTAACTGAGTAACGGCTTTTTCCGTTGTCGACGAGTAGTAACGGCCAATCGCATGTACCATCACAACAGAAACGGAGCCTCTCATTGGCTATCGCTAGCTAACGTAGACGAGTTACAGAATCGCGCTTCTACGGGACGACCCAGAACTTTTATGGACCCGCCACTAGAACAAGAACAGAATGTCATTTATTTTAATTTAGCTAGAGTACACACGATCATTCAAAACTATGAGTTTTTCGTCATAGTGCCAGCATGTTAAATACATTTTTTTCGCTAAAAAATCGTCCTTAATTTGTTTATAAAAACGAGAATTGTTGATAAATCGTAGAAATCGTGTACGTTTTTAAAGAATATATCCAAGAAGCTACTGCATAAATTATGCCTTCTCCCGATTTGAAAGACGTAATTTCGCGAAAAACGCGTTCAAGGGGGAGATACCTTTAGGCGAGGAAAAGATTTTCTGATTTGCATAATATTTTTTAAAGAGCAAAGATATCTTCATCATTTTTGCGACTTGAGTTTGTTTTAGTACTACTTTTGATTGGTATATGGTATTTTTGTTATAATCTTAACAAATGGCATGGAATTAAAAAAAAACCAACGAAGATTTTTCTTTCATTAACATTCATACACAGATCATGAACCGAGAAAAAGTGAGAAATGTTGAAAATCGATCAAATGGTACGCATTGGAATAAAAAATTGAATTTTCCGAAAAATGGCGACATTTTGCAATAAAATCTTAAAAAAGAAATTGCAACATTTCGGATCATGTTTTGCACAAAAAGGTTAGAAATATTTATACCAAATTTTATCTGAATCCATCGATTAGTTTTTTAGCTTTAGGTGATGCCAGTTTCGAAACGGATTTATGAGCTGTCGTCCACCCAGCAGAATTAAAGCTCTCATTTAAATTCTGCGTGTACCCACCGAGGCATTTTGATAGTAGGCTTTCAGTTGTAGGTCGTTGTATTTTTTGTTCACCGACTGGGCTAAACCATTGCAAATTGCTACTTTTACCTACTAGGCTTCTTCGTGCGTTTCGGAGGACTAGGAGCTTCGGAAAATGAGCTCTAAAAAATGTTCTTATAGTTTTGGCATTCAATACCTATATCATTCTTGTGATGTTTATACATCATTTGAACCAATCAAAAAAGCTCAAAAACAACTTTCTCCTCCGATGTAACTTCTTGACGTTTGCGAGCCTTCGTCTATGCTGATGCACGCATCTATCTGTCAGACATTCCGGAAAGCCCCTAGGGAATTGAAGCTGCCATTGGATACCGCTCATCGTCGATTGCGTGCAGTCTGCAGAAGCCAATACGAGCTCTATGGTATCCGCATACTGCACGCGATTTGCGACGAGCGATGAGCGATATCCAATGGAAGCTTCACTTTCTTAGGGGATTTCCGCAATTTCTTAGGTCCCATTGGATATCGCTCATTGCTCATCGCCAAACACGATCAGTGTGCGGATACCATTGGGTGCAGTCCGAATTGCGCTCACAGTGAAATCTCCAGCTTAAACGATCGCAATCTGACCAATCAGGTCGGCAATAAGCACACTACGAACGCTGTAAGCGCAAGTCGGACCGCGGCCTTATGGCCTCTGCACACGGCACGCGATTTGCGACGAGCGATGGGCGATATCCAATGGGAGCTTCACTTTCCCAGGGATTTTCTGGAATACCTGAGCTCCCATTGGATATCGCTCATCGCTCATCGCAAATCGCGAACAACTTTTGGACACCTTCTTGAAAGTGCTAATGGCCTCTGCACACTGCGCGCGATTTGCGATGAGTGATATCCAATGGGAGCTCAGATACACCGGAAACGCCCTAGGAGAGTTAAGCTCCCATTGGATATCGCTCATTGTGCGCAGTCTGCAGAGGCAAGTCGTTTGTTCAGTCGTTTTAGGTGTTTCCGAAGGAGCTTCCTTTTGACCAGAAAAGTGTCTGTGCGGTCAAGAATTCGAAAGCAAACCCGAATAGCAGTATTTTGGTAACTTAAAAGTGTAGGGTTGATTCTGGTGACAAGTTACTGTGGCCCTGGAGGTCGCAAAAGTCATTGCGGCTCGGTCGGTATTCACATCTTAAGGCGCTACATCTACTTAGAGACCTAAAAAAAATTGCCAAATTGCGAATTTTTATCTGGTAAACGGTTAGTGAAAAAAAAACGCTTTTTTAAAACACATAGCTACATATATTGAGCCCTTAAGAAATAATTACCAAAAAATACAGAATAACAAAAACATGGCGCCAGCAGATGAAATTTAGTACGCGATTCTTGGCCGTGGACACTCTCCAGCTTGAACGGTCCATCCGAAATCTAAAAAGCAAATGGGTTATCCAAGTTAACAATAAATACGAGTCACTGACGATCGTCGATTTTTTAAATCATTTTTTTAATCAACGTGGCGACGAATTACATCTCGAGCATACAAAATTTATGAAAAAAGTCGTCATTTTTACATAACTGTTGAAAAATGAAGATCGATTTTTCAAAAGTGGGATCGCCAACGACCTTTAAATATTTCTCATCGTATCTCCCTCAAGTTTGGAAACGATCCATCAAGTGGGTCTCGAGATATCACGTCCAACGACTTTGAGAAGTGTTTCAAGAAAAAAGCGTTTATAGTTTGAAGTAGTCTGATACCGCTCGCCCAGCTGACTCTTAAGAACCTTAGCTCATTCAATTTTAGGAACATTTCAATGAAATATAATCGAATAAAAAAAAATTCGGAAAATGCAATATTTCGACCCACCTAGGTAGATGTAGCCCCTTAAGACGCTGCGGACGCCTGTTGTAAAACTATTGATCCCTCAATCTATTCAACTTTTGCACTTACGCACGTTCTTCGCATCACCTTAAGGCTAAATACTCCACACCTTGAAAAGTGATCCATCACGGGTTCTGTTACCAACAGTCGGTATCGGAAACGACTTTAACGCGGAGCTGTGCAGTTTGCAGACATATTTTTAACGTCTGCATAGCTCACGCATTTTTAACATTCCCAATGTTCCTACGTACATTTTCGAGTTAGGTAACCACCGGAAGTACAAATTTCTCCCGCGGCTAAGCGGTCACCAATCCAAGTATACCTTGCGATGATCTCCTGTACTCGAATTTCTCGGATAATGAATGACGAAAACAAAAACGATAGAAAAAAAGCACATTTCATTGGGTAAAATGTCATTGTCTGCTCAAGCCCATCTTACTGTAGTCACGGCGTGTCGTTGGTGTCGGTGGTGCTCACAAGCAGTGGTGTCGCATCGATTTTTTTTTTACTACTTGGCGTCAAGACGCTGCCGCGTCTCTTGAACCGCGATAGGTAAATAAAAGATCCGTCAATTTCCACTCTGTTTTTCTTGTTTTCTATCACAGCGAATTTATCGACAAAAACAACGCAGTAATCTCAATAATTAACGTCTAAAGGCGCACTAGCGTAGCGGAAGAGTCGTTGAGATTGGGAGAAAAAAAATATTCCGCAGCTCAAACATTTTTCCAACGCGAGCTCAATCACAAAGGGCTTCGACGACTCTCGTTTTTTTTTTCTTCATTTCTTAAAGTAAGTTCTGCTCCGTGGGTCGGGGCGACGAGCGTTGAAACGAATTATTTCGCAATCGCGAAACCAACGCGATTGTTCTCCATGTCGAATTCCGTGTAGTAACGCCCGATGAAGACATCACCAAGGATCCAGAGCGGTCCGTTCGGTGGCGGAATGTCGATTCCCATGAAACCGCTCAGGCACACCGACTTGCCAAATGACGTCACCTACAACGCAGCGGTAATTAAGTATGGGACTGGGGAGAAAAGCAATCGAGGTAGTTAGAGCACTTGGTCATTAGATGGCGATGGAATTTTGTGCATATATGCATCTAGGAACAAAACGCGTAACGTTCTTCGCAGATCTCCAGGATCGGAATCATTGAGGAGTATGCCAAATCGGGTTTCGGCCCTAAAACTGATCGAATTTCTTTTTCCAGCGGGCTACATCTACCTGGATGGGTAAAAAATAGCATTTTTCAAAAATTATTTCTTTCGATAGTATCACCTTTTGGCTATATTCTCTGGAAATTCCATTGCGATATTTCGAAAATTCAATGAGCTACAGCGTCTAACAATCGGCCGGGCAAGCGGTAGGAGCACCATACTTCAAACTTTAAACGCGTTTTTCTCGAAACACTGTTTTCAAAATCGGTGGACATGATATCTCGAGAACCACTTGATGGACTGTTTCCAAATTTACAGGAGATACGATGAGAAACATTTGAAGGTCGTTGACGATCTCACTTTTTTAAAGGGATAACACCACTCTAGGATTTTGGAAAAATCGTAATTTTTTTTGCTCAAAAAAGACTTTGCGGTCATAAAAACAATATGCAATTGGTCCTGTAGCGAAATTTTCTTTTTTAAGGTTCAATCGTCGATTTTGCCGCAGCTCCTCGAACTTCTTTCCGCCGCTTCGTACAACTTTAAACGCGTTTTTCTCGAAACCACTTTTTTCAAACTGGGAGAACGGATTACTCGACCACCTTTGCATGGATCGATTTGAAATTTTGATAGTAGCTTCACAATTACATTCTCTATGGGAGTACGTAGCCGTTTTTTGATTAAATGTAAACTTTTTTTTAAAACAATTTACTGCTTATTTTTTGGGCAAAAAATCGATTTATTTCTTTCAAAGCGCGTCATTTTGTCAAAATTTTATTTAAAAAAAATCCCTACGTAGTACCATAGCTAATAATATATAGATTATAATTTTTGTTTTTTATTCTAGTGTTATTTTATTCTACGAGAAAACCGTCCTCCCGTAAAGTTATTTGTAAAAAAACACGTTTTTCAAGATGGCCTCTGTCGCCGCCATTTTGTATGAAAATCGAAATAATGTTTTTTTTATACTTTAAGGGGCTGTACCAGTGTGACACTTTCGAAAAATCGATTTTTTTGCCTTTCTCGACAGTTTATACTTTCAAGAATATCATTATCATCTATATCATTTATATCAATATCATTTTATCTTGCAAACATCGACAGTTAAATTTTAAACGCGTTTTTCTCGAAATGAGATTTTTTAAATTTGCTGACATTGTGACTCAAAGAGCAATTATCCGATTGACTTGAAATTTGAACTGAGTACTCTTGAAAATATTTAATCTACAATGACGAAGGATATTTTCGATTGGATGAAAATTGACGATTCGGCATTGAAAAAAGCGACCATTTTATAGGCAAGAAAACAGACTTTTTTCATAACTACGCCATTTTGTTAGATTTTGATATTTTTCGAAAATCCTACGTCATTGTACAGGAAATACCTTCCAGTTTAATATTTTTTCCTTTTTCGGTTTCAGTTACTCCATCGGCCGAAATCATGTCAGCAGTGGGGGGAACTTTTTTTTTGGTGCCTCCAAAGGCGGCGCATAAGTCGCTTGGATCTCAATATTTTTCTATGAAAAAATTATGTAATATAGGTCAAATATAACCAAATAGATTCTTAATTTTCCGAAACATTTAATTGAGTACTTTTCTTCAAAAAAAATCCCCAACATCATCAAAATTTGCAGCGTTCACACTAGTATATCCTTTCAATATGTGTTAAATAAACCCTCTCAAAAGAAATCCTATTCCTTTTTTCATACTTCCAAAGTAAATTGTCAAAGTTAGGCCTTATTTTCTGCCGCTAGAGTGTTATACCTGATCGATTTTCATGTTTTAATAATTACGTAAAAAAAGTGATTTAAAAAATCGACGATTGTCGACGACTCGTGTTTATTTTTAATGGGCCGTTTAAGCTGGAGAGACCACCGCCAGAAGTCGCGAAAGAAACCACAATTTCCCGACGGCCATGTTTTTGTTGTTTTTGTGTATTTCCTGATGACTTTTTAAGGCGCTCAATATATGTGCCTTTATGTTAAAATAAAATGGGTTTCTTTTTCACCAACCGTTTTCCAGAAGAAAAAAATCGAATTTTGGCCATTTTCGGGCCTCTAGGTAGATGTAGCCCCTCAACGTTGTTCTTGGGCTACAGCAGCGTAGAAAAGTGTTCCTTTTATCACATGGTAAACTGTTGGACTTTTGATTGTTCATTAACTTTTGATATCGGATATCTCGAGTCAGAGATGGCAAAGCTTCGTGAGTCCTCACGAAGTGACATTACAGTTATTTTCGCCCGATGGAAATTTCAATAAATTCTCTGGATAGAGGGGCAGCAGTCGAACGTTTTGGCAACTGTCGTTCGACTGGCTACTGTGCTCGGGCTACCTTGAAAAAAAATAATCGCTTCCTATACAGTACCTTCAGAATGTAGTCTTCGCCGTTGAGGGCAAAAGTATTGCCGCCCAGTACAAACTCGATCTTGGGCAACTTGGGAATCAAGCTGCAGTCAACCTGCAAAGTACACATTGCAATCAAACACCAAGTGCGGAGCAGAAGTGAAACCCCGCAAGGCAGCACGAAGCTATATTGGAAGTAAATTATTGAGGAGTAGCATTAACTCAGAGGGTTGATAAACGATTTATCAAGGGGTTAGGCTACTGTGAAAATTTTGAAACTCTCGTTCGTCGCTTGAGGCAACTCAAATTGAAGAGAAACGTCCAGACGTTTTTCTTTACATTTTTTCGTTAGTTATTAACAATAATGTCGTTTTTCCTCAAAAAATTGAAGAAAAAAATTCTTTTTGACAATTGAACCACGAAAACAAAAAAAAAGCTCGGCCAAGTCTTAGCCAATATTATCTATTTTAAGAAAAGAATGCTTTTATTCGTTTTATATCAACCAGATGGCCAAAATCAAGTACACCGTTGAGCCCTTCACGTTGAAAGATCCTTCGCGAGATTGTGTATTAATATTTTCAATTATTAATATTTTTCATGTAATTTGGTACGCAACTTTGTTAACTTACAAACGAATAAATGTTCAAAGGATTTTTTAATCATCTTACTTATTGCTACAAAATAATATTTTTAAATAACTAATTAGCGGGTCGTCGCAGTAGCCTAACCCCTCGAAGATTTGAATAATTATTGTAGGGTTAAGAAAAAGGACCAGTTGATCTGATAACGGGAAGTTGCTTTTTCAAGTAGTAAATTGTTACTGTGATCCTCAAAATAATCTGGCGCGATAGCTTGTAGTTTTTCCTGAAGAAAAGTTTTGCAAATTGGCTTGCAGCCTAACTTGACCAAATTTGATCCGAGTCTCTCCAAATTTTATCTTATTAACTAAAATCTCCGCAGAAATGCGTAAGGATTTCTTGATTTGGACTTATGAACAATTTGCCACCATTTTTTTTCGAAAAATCATACTTTTTTCTTCTAAAAATTATACTTTTTTTTCTCGAAAAATTATATTTTTTTCCAAAAATAATACTTTTCTTTCTAAAAATAATACTTTTGTCCTACAAATAATACTTGTATTCTAAAAAGAATACTGTTTTTTCAGTGCTTGTCAATTTCTATGAAAAACTATATTCAAAGAATCCTTCGCGTATTTCTCCAACTATTGTCGTGCATATTATGAAAGATCGAGGTTTTCTGTTAAAGTCCAAAACTGCTGCACTTTGCAGGGAAAAAACAATTCTTCAAGATGTTTTCATACACTTGAAGACATCTGCAATAAATTTCTTCAAATAGATTATCAACTTGCTTTTGTTTTCATTGTTTGTCATTTTTTAATTTTTAAACGGTCATTTTTGAGGAAAAAGAGAGTGAACAGCGTACCATAGCTTCGCCCGCGATAATAGACGTCGCTCCGATTGCTTTGTTAATGGCGGCAACTTCTTTGACCGGTCCAGCGATGAGCGAAGTGCCAGTGTCGGCGATCGCCTCGCAACCATTTTGGCAGAATACCTTGTCGCCGATCATCATCCTGCAGTAAGCAAACAGTTCGTTTGGTTTTTTGCGTTCACTGGGGGATATTGCGATATCTGTGGCGCCTAATTCTGACCACGCGGCCTTCATATTTGACTCAAAATTAGACTTTTTCAAGAGCAGTAAAAGCCGAAATTCGACCCTTAAGGGGGTGAAACAGGGGTTTTAAAGTTTGTACGAGACAACATATTTTTTTGTCAGATTTGCTTGAAACTTGGCAGAAATACACTAAAATGCAAATAATGAAACATGTATTTCAGCATTTTCTGAACTTCGACCCTTAAGTGGGGTAAACGGGGGTGTTAGTTCGTATGAGACATTTTTTTTCGTCCTATTTACTTGAACCTTGGCATAAATACACTAATATACAAATAATTAAACACGTATTTCAGCAAATTCCAAATTCTAACCTTTAAGGGGGTTAAACGGAAGGGTTGACATTTGCATGAGAAAACATATTTTTTTACCAGATTTACTTGAAACTTACCACATTTATTTTATATATAATACTATATGTTTTTCTCGCTGTTCTGCGCGTGTAGACAGTCAAGTGGTACTTTTAACCCCTTAACTGTGTTTGTTTGGGTTGGCATAAATACACCAAACAAATACAGGTTTAATTCTTTGTTTTGAAGCGTATTTGTCAAAATTTAAGCAAATCTGAGTTAAAAGTATGTTGTCTCATATAAACTTGAAAACCCCCGTTTCACCCCTTAAGGGTCGAATTTCGATTTTTACGACTCTTGAAGTCTCATTTAGGATGAAATATGAAGACTGCGTGGTCAGAATTAGGGGCCACAGATATCGTAATACTGCCCGTTAAGGGGAGTGTTGTTCCAGCGTGAAAAAAAAACAATTTTTGGCGAATTTTTTTCATCTATATAAATAGAGTAAATTTAATGAAACCTTTTGTACACTGTTAAGGGTCATTTCAAGAACATTCCGTGAAATTTGTACGCGAAAATATCCACAAACAAGCCGGTGCCGCGTTTTTCTCGAAACCACTTTTCCAAAGTCCGTGTTCACTGCCATTTGAAAACTACGTGACCGATTTATTTCAAACTTGGTACACACTTTCTACATATAAAATACCTCCACCCAACGGTCGATTTGAGATTTTTTTTTACACTCAGGGGGTTTTCCACCCCCAAAATGGCGGAATTTTTCGTGAAAAATAGCACTTTTCACTTTACATGACCACCAAATATTTCGAAATGAAAAAAAAAATGATCAAAGACCGTTGGGGGGAGGATTTGATGATACTTTGACTAAATTTTAATGATACTTGATTTCAGATATTTTCTAGCTGATATACAGTGAACACCGCAAATCGTGTTTTTCCAAAGGCGTTCTTGGAAAAGCTTTGTCACCGGCTTGTTTATGGATATTTGCGCGTACAAATTTCACGGAATGTTCTTGAAATGACACTTAACAATGTACAAAAGGTTTCAATAAATTTACTCTACCCATATAGATGAAAAAAAAATCGCAAAAAAGTTTTTTTTTTCACGCTGAAAACCCTACTCTACAAAACCTCTATTGGACGAAACGTTACCTGTCCATCTTGAATTGCCAGTAGGCTTTGCGATCGACGGGAACGTATGTGAATTCGCCGTCGTAATGAGCAGGATCGGAGCCCCCGAGGATCATTTCACCGCCGATTTCAGCCTTGGGATCTCTGTTCAGATAGAAACTGAAAATCGCCTGGGAGATCAAGTTTTGCTTGAGCATATTGTAGAATGGTGGGGTAACACCGTCCACGGCTATCCGGGAATAAGCCATGCCGAGAATACCGTCGAACTTTGCCGCCACGAATGCAAGTCCAGGCTCGCTCATGGCCTCGGCGAACGTTTGGTCGGATATGTCAGCTCCGCCCATCTGAAATAATTTATTCGAGGTTTCTTGGGGTTCTACTCGTGAGTGAGATCTCCGAGTGCTATAACGCCTTACATTGACGACGTCGGTTGACAAAAAGCCGGAAAGGCTGCCCGATCCGTAACGTATCTCGAACTCCGTGTCATTGGCTTTGTACGTTTTTGAACTTTTGCTGTCGTACTTGTTGTGCATCACTGAAACGGACAGAGAGCCGAAGATTCGCAGAGTGCTTCATTGATTTTGGGCGCCTTATAATATCGTAACTCACGGCAAGCAATGTTGGTATAGTGGCACTTCTTCGAGGGAATCCACAAATTCGAAGATCCCGTGTCGAATACGACTGTGAACTTTTGTGGCGGTGTACCGATCGATATATAGCCGTAATATTGCGCGTCCATGTAGTTGGAGAGCGGCTCGGGAATGGGTCCATCGCCGTAGCGCATTCGAAGCTGGCGCACATCCGTTCCGACTTCCTGCAATTTCCTTCTGGAGCTTTGCGCCTTGTACAATGGAACTCTGAAGGACGAAACGACTGGAGTTCAATGACTAATGACGACCGATATACGAATTGACGTTCAGCTATGTATACAAGAGAAGGCTGAAAAGTTCTCGGCTGAGGCATTACAGGCCTTTTTGATCCGTAGTACCTCGGGCCAAGAACTTTTCAGCCTTACTATGTGCCTGCATAAACCAACGGTGGCAGATGTACGCTCTCGAAATAAAGACATAAAATTAACCAGATCCTTCTGCACTACCAATAAATATTAAATTTGGCAATGCTTGTAACTTAGATGCAAAAAAATGCTTGGGAAGGATTGTACGCATTGCAAATACTGGCGGTTGCTATGCAGTTTGTAACACAGGGCGCATAACGGTCCAACGAGGTCAAAGTGGCGGAAGATAGCAGGGAGAAAAAGTTGGAGTGAAATTGTTGAAACGGCTACAATGTTATCGTCAAGAAACACAAACGTGCGATAGGGTCGGTCAAAGGCTAATGTTTTTTTTTTTTTTTTTTTTCGATAAGTATTTGCTTTTTTTCCTCTCTCACGATATGAGTATTCTTATTGTAGCGGAGTAGAAATATTTGACGAATAGCCAAAACAAAGGAGGGTTTCGGATGTAAGAAAAAAATGGGGGTGAGGAACAAAGGTATGGAATTCAACGTCACGATGACACGATCGAGTTGAAGCCTCGAAAAATTCTACATACATGTATAATTGACTATAATGAAATTATAGTTAGCTCACCGTACGAAATCCGCGGTCGTCAGAGCACCGAGTAAGGCGATCCATACGAAAACGCGCCACATTTTGGCCGGATGATTATATTTTGTTGAAATTTGTCGAAATAACGTCGTCGATGATCGTGTCGTCGCTTCTTCTTCTCTGATGTCGAAAACTCGACTCAACACTCAACCATCGCAGAGCAACGTTCGTGTGGCAGCGTACCGCAAAGCTTTGGTGCTTCAGTCCGTGGCCGCTGCAGCTCTGGCTGGCGTCTTTTTTTCTTCTCATATACCGGGTGGTCGATGAGCTGCCGCTATTGCCACAATGTTGCAGTCGTGTGAATTATTTACATTTTGTCTCTTTTCGTCGTACGAAATCTATCAAATACGAAATTAGGATTGAGCTGCATTACGTGTGAGAAGTCATCCATGCACGTAGTGATCGTAAATTAACTCGGAATATCGCGAACGATCGACGAAGGACAATAAACCGCCCGAAAAATGTTTCAAGCAGGCAAATAAAAAATCGCTACATATCTTTGACGATTAAAATAAATTTCACAGAAAAATCGGATTTGCATGCAGCGATAATGGCGGTTGATTTCACCTCGAGTATTAGATGGAGAAAAATACGCGCAGCCCGAACAGTCGGACACCCAGTACACGACGCAATGATTCACAGTTTATCAACAATGATGCTGCGCATGCGCAGTTAATACTGCGCTGTTAGTCCGACGCAACGAATATCAGCCCATTCGTCATTAAACTTCAATTCCAAGGCCGATATATACATATATACGCACGAGGGGAGCGGCTGAAAAGTTCTCGGCCCAAGGTACCACGAATTATTCTATTCGCTCATCATCCATCTTACCAATTAAGCACCTTCATTATCAATATATAAAGATACAAGTGTCATCAGGATCGTTACGTTGCAAGTAATTTGCAGCAATAAACATCACCATGTCCGACGAATCGACGCGCTTGACGAATCTTGAGCACCGTGCCGTGATCAAATTCCTCACGAAAAGTAACAAAACACCGAAGGATATTTTCGAAGAGATGTCGGCTGTTTATGGGAATTCCGGTCCATCGTACTCCACGGTAAAACGCTGGAGTCAACTGTTTCGACAAGGGCGAGAGTCGATTGAGGACGATCCCCGTTCGGGCCGTCTTCCAACCGCCGTCACCGACGAAAACATCGACAAAGTCAAGAAAATTGTATTACAAGATCGTCGAATCAAGATGCAACAGATAGCGGATGCTCTCAAGATCAGTAAAGAGCGAGTCGGAGAAATTTTGCACGCGCATTTGCGTATGAAAAAGGTAAGCGAGCGGTGGGTATCGAAAAAGCTCATAGCGCCAAGCGTGCTCAGGGAAAAACGAGCTGCGAAGAGCTCTACCGCCGACCCTGTAGTCCAGACGTAGTCCTCGGTGCTTACTTATCATTCGGTAATTCAAAAGAAGACCTGCGGAGGAAGAGGCCAAAGATGACAAGGACATTGAGATGTCAGTCGACGAGCATTTCGAAGGAAAAGATTGAGAATATTTTTTCAATGGCATAGAGGCATTGTACAGAAAATGTAATAGCTCGAAGAATTCAATTTTGAGATGCCGTTAGTGAAAAAATTAAACATCCGATCCACTTTTAGTTTTAGGACTGAAAGTTCTACACTCTCCAGTGATGATTTTTCTGCAAATTGATCGACAGTTTAGTTTACTTACCGCATCTCAAAATTAGATACGATTTTTCGTCTCATCACGGTATTTCGATCGCGTATACACCCGAGGCCGAGAACTTATCAGCCTTGACTCATCTGCGTATATGTTAGAAATATATATAATAGACGAAAGTATTTATATGCTAAAATATATTTATTCGTTAGAAACGTGTACAAATCGCAATGTAAAAAAAAGAAAACAATGTGTTTTCATCACAGAAATTATATCAGTAGTATATTTAGAATACGGTCTCGGCGATGCCGACACGACCATTCTGAAAATCGAATTCGGAGTAGAACTGCATCAGGAACGCACCACCGAGAGTCCAAGAGTTGTCGTTGCCCACCGTAAACGGCGACAAGCACATCGTGAAACCGAAATACGTCAGCTAGACAGAATAAAAATTCATTCCGGAAAACAGCTTTGTACAATCTAAAAAAAAACTAAAGAACTGAACTAAAGTATAAAAAGATACAAAAAAAACTTGTTTCGCACTCACGTGTTGTATATAATACTTGGACTCGATCGTGTGCTTGATTCCAGCAAGGATAAAATGAATATGCGGCAATTTGGCGAATTCGCGACAATCAACCTGGGAAATGAAAACTTATTTACATTGGCTCGTGGAGCGACGTATTTCTCAGCAGTTCCGACTGCCTGTAATTTGATTGAAGAGCCATTCGCGCCAGAAAATAATAGAGAAGACAAAAAAATGCCTTTACGACAAAGCACTCAGAATCAATGTATATGAGTTCAGCGCCCATCATACCAAGTATCTGTAAGGCCACGTCGGCGAGATCTCTTTGGCGTGTAGCATATAGTTGATTTTCGAGATATCTGCAGCCGGTCCGATTATTTGATTCGTGCTCGTGTCGAAAGTTGCGTTGCAGCCGTTGGCACAGAACTGGTAGGTCTTGTCAGGGCCGTCAATTGCGACGCTAAAAGTGTGTACAATTTAATGGTGCGGATCCTTCAAATTTCGTAAAATTACCACACGTCATGATTGATAAAGTATAGGAAAGATCTATTCGTAATCATTGGAAAGGAGCAAGTTCCGGATCAGCGAACAATCATCGAACTTTTAAGGGAAGGGTAGGGGTTTCAGCGTGAAAAAATACTTTTTTGC
This sequence comes from Ophion obscuratus, assembly GCA_964007375.1. Classification (NCBI taxonomy): domain Eukaryota; kingdom Metazoa; phylum Arthropoda; class Insecta; order Hymenoptera; family Ichneumonidae; genus Ophion; species Ophion obscuratus. The sequence goes on from OZ023314.1 coordinate 33,719,823, forward strand.
GATTTTTTTTTCATCTATATGGATAGAGTAAATTTATTGAAACCTTTTGTACATTGTTAAGTGTCATTTCAAGAATATTCCGTGAAATTTGTACGCGAAAATATCCACAAACAAGCCGGTGCCGCGTTTGTCTCGAAACCACTTTTTCAAAGTCCGTGTTCACTGCCATTTGAAAACTACATCACCGATTTATTTCAAACTTGGTACACACTTTCTACATATAAAATACCTCCCCCCAACGGTCAGTTTGCGATTTTTTTTACATTGAGGGGGTTTCCACCCCCAAAATGGCGGAATTTTTCGTGAATAGCACTTTTCACTTTATATGACCACTAAAAATTTAGAAATGAAAAAAAAAAATCAAAGACCGTTGGGGGGAGGATTTAATGATACTTTGACTAAATTTTAATGGTACTTGATTTCAGATAATTTCTAGCTGATATACAGTGAACACCGCAAATCGTGTTTTTCCAAAGGCGTTCTTGGAAAAGCTTTGTCACCGGCTTGTTTGTGGATATTTTCGCGAACAAATTTCACGGAATGTTCTTGAAATGAAACTTAACAATGTACAAAAGGTTTAAATAAATTTACTCTATCCATATAGATAAAAAAAAGTCGCAAAAACGTTTTTTTTCACGCTGAAACCTCTACCATTCCCTCAAGCGAAACCGCGTCGTATTATTAGGTGTTGGAATTAATTCGTGGCGTTTTACAAGAGATGGCGTAGGTAGTACAGTATTTCGTTGTTACCGACAGTAACGTATTCATCGTGAAACAGCTATCATTGAATGTCATATGCTGTACATAACCTCTTTTTGAATCGTAAATAACAACACTTTATAATTTATTGAATATGACAACATTTGTACCCAATAAAGTTTTTTGCGGGGAGTTTCACTTCCCGCTTTTTTGCATCAAATCGTCACTAGTGATGAAAAACGGATCCATTACGACAATCAGAAGCGCAGAAAGTCATGGGTAAGCCCGGTCAACCATCAACATCAGTGGCAAAGTCAAATATCCATGGGTCTAAATTCCTGCTTTGTATTTGGTGGGATCAGAGGGGTGTGATTTATTATGAAATGCTGAAACTGAATGAAACGATAACTAGAGACCGAAAAAATAGGCTTTTTGGGGATTTTTTTTTTTCAGAAAAACTACAAAATAAATCGAGATGACAAAAAAGAGTGTTTATCATACATATCAGTGACTGTTTACAATAATTTTTTTGAAGCGATTCATTTCAAAATGGCGGCTGTGTAGCATTTATTTCAAAATGACGGCATTTATCTCAAAACTGCATTTATCTCAAAACTGCATTTTATAAATTGCCCGGAAACATAACTTAGACAATTTTCAACCGATTCACTTGAAATGTTGAATATATCTTGAAAATTACATTCTCTATGGAAGTACGTAGGATTTTTTTTTACATTGCATAGTTCATTTGTTATTAACAATTATCTAACGCTTTTTTGGGCAAATTTTTGGAAAGTGAAAAATTTCGTTATATAATTGTTAATAACAAACGAACTATGCAATATAAATAAAAAATCTTCCGTACTTCCATAGACAATGTATCTTTCAAGATATATTCAATATTTCAAATGAATCGGTTGAAAATTGTCTAAGTTATGTTTCCGGCGAACTTAAATAATGCAGTTTTGAGATAAACGCTGCGCAGCCGCCATTTAAAAATAAATCGCTTCAAAAAATGTTCGTACACAGTCACTGATATGTATGATAAACTCCCTTTTTTGTAATCTCTATTTATTTTGTAGTTTTTCTGAAAAAAATCATCAAAAAGCCTATTTTTTCGGCCTCTAGAGTGGCCTAACCCCTTAAATGGGAAGTTCTACCCCACCCGCCGTATTCTCCAGATATCGTTCCTTCTGATTACCATTTGTTTCGTTCGATGGTAAAACGCTACGATGGCATAGTCTGTCTGAGCAGAAGTTCACTTCTTACGAAGATTGTCAAAAATGGGTCGATTCGTGGATTGCATCTAAAGACGAGGCGTTCTTCCGACACGGTATTCGTACCCTGCCCGAAAGATGGTCAAAAGTAGTAGAAAGCGAGGAGCATACTTTCATTAATGTATTTTTTTATTTTCATTTGAAATAATTATTTTTTTTTCATTGAAAAAACGCTACGAATTAATTCCAAGTCCTTATATTATTGTTGTTGTTGCTATTATTATTATATTATAATTACCTATCCATGTGTACTGTCCAGTATTTTTTTTCGATCAACGGAAGATAAGTGAGATTCCCTTTAGCGTGGGAGCGTTCGGTTGCCCCGAGCAAGAGCTTTCCGGCTTTTTCAGTGGTGGCGTCTCTGAAAGCGAGAGACAAAAATGTATAAACTCAAAATTCTGCAGTGACGTGTCCGCACGGTCGTTTAAGAGCGTACACCTAATTGAAATTTCTGAAAATATCGATTTCTGGTTTTTGACGGATTCTCAAAATATAACAATACAACAATATTCACTGAAACATTTTAAGTTGAAGGAGTTATGAGCGTTTATAGGAAAGTTCCGCAAACCGGCGAACTTTAGACGCGTGTTTTTCAAAATTACGTTTTCAAGATCGGTGACCACGATATCTCAACGATCACTGCACCGATAAACCAAAAATTTCACAAGCTTCTTTCACACAACAAAAAGCAGTGCTGAAAGGAAGAATTTGGCAATTCTTTAGATAAGCGACTTTTCCGAAACACAAGGCTGAACTTTATTTAGCTATTTTCTCATTTATTGGGTTATAAATTATGATATTCAGTCGGGGGAAGTTGACATTTTTCATTAACATATTTTTTACGAGTAAATAATCGTTAAAAATCATTTCGAATTTTTCAAAAACTCATGTATTAAAACCGTCACGCCTGAGGGGGTTAAAGATGGGATTTATAAAAGGATTTATAAAAAAAGCCTTCCCGAACACGATGCCGAAGAAAACCCGCGGCTCCATTAAAAGTTATGGGGGTTTGAAGTTTGTGAAAATACAAAAATGTAACAACAAATCCGAACACCCGAATTTTTGAAAAATTGTTATTTTTAAAATATATAATTTATAATAATATAATAATATAATGATAATAATATATAGACAACAATAGAAGCTCGAGATCGGAGTTGGTGTAATATCGGCGTATTTGGGTTCCCAAACAAACCCCATCACTTTCTACGGGGAGGGGGACGGGGGGTGGGGTGAATTTCAGCTTCCCCCGACTGAACATCATCTTTTATAACCGAATAAATGAGAAAATAGCAAAAAAATAATTTGAAGCTGATTTTTCGGAAAGGACACTTATCTAAAGAATTAGTAAGAATTTTTTTGTTCGATGTATCGATTGTTTGGGTATAATGCTCATCGCGAAGGACATTGTATCTACCACATTTGTAAATATTTTTTAACACAAATATCGTAAAAGATACTTAAGGGATAACACCAATCTAGGATTTTGGAAAAATGTTTTTTTTTTACTTAAAAAATACTTTTGGATCATAAAAACAATATGCAATTGGTCCTGTAGCGATTTTTTTTTCAAACGGTCAATTATCGTTTTTGCCGCAGCGCCTCGGACTTCTTTCAGGCGCTTCGTGCAACTTTGAACGCGTTTTTCTTGAAACGACTTTTTTCAAACTGGAAGGACGGATTACTCGAACACCTTTGCATAGATCGATTTTAAATTTTGATAGTAGCTTCACAATTACATTTTCTATGGGAGTACGTAGCCGTTTTTTGATTAAATGTAAACTTTTTTTATAAACAATATACTGCTTATTTTTGGGGGCAAAAATTTATTTATTCATTTCAGTGCGCCATTTTAACAAAATTTGATTTAAAAAATCCCTACCTAGTCGTATAGCAAATATATAGATTATAATTTGTCTTGTTTTTGTTCCAGGTCTTATATTAGGTGTAGTAAAAAGAAATCCATAATTTTTGCATGAAATTGAAGGCAAAAATAATGGGTTTCTTTTCACTACACCTAATACTTTACGAGAAAACCGTCCTCCCGTGAAGCTATTTGCAAAAAAAAACACGTTTTTCAAGATGCGCTCTGTCGCCGCCATTTTGCATGAAAATTATAATTTTTTTAAAATACTTTAATATGTGTTGAATACACCCTCTCAAAAGAAGGCCTATTCCGTTTTTCATAAACGCAAAATAGACTGTCCAAGTTAGGCCTTATTTTCTGCCGCTAGAGTTACTTATGGTGTTATCCCTTAAAACCATACTCTTTAATATTAAAAAAAAGGAAAACCTGCACACCTTCTGCCAGAAAAAAATCACGAAAAATCTTTTTTTCCGGCCATGAACTAGGTGTAACCCATTAAGGGGTAAGGCTACTGTGAAAGATAAGAAATACTCGTTCTCCGTTCGAGGCAACTCAAATTAAAGAGAAAGATCCAACATATCGTCCAGGAATCGCATATTGAAGGTGAACTTATGATTACAACGAGAGAACCGCTGGCGAAACATTAGGGTGAGGCTAAACGAGCGTAATTTTGTTAGTTGTGAGTCGCGGTTTTTTGAGATATGTAACTTACGCTGCATTCGGTTTTATATAAAAGTCCGGTTTGTGCCACACGACGACACAAAATGAGTTGTGCAAACGAATGCAGCGTAGATTACGCGACTCACAACTCACAAAATTACGCTCGTTTGACCTCACCCTTAAGGTAGAACGAGCGCGCGCTCTTGATTTCTGTAGATTTTCTTCAAATTTTAACCAGACATTGTTCATATTATGCATGTTTGGGTGAAATTTCAGAACAGTTTTTAAATTTAGATATTAGTATTTAGATTGGGAGATAACGGGTTTTAAAATTTCAACTTTTAACACTGCAGGGCCTGCATTGAAATTTAGACAAAATCATTTTCCGTGAAAAAAATATGTGTCCCCTATAATAAGAAGACAACACCGCATCGTTCCACGTATCCAATTATGTAAGTTTGCGCGGCATATTTCAAATAATACGGCAACACTAATTTTTATGTGGAAGTAATTTTTACTCGAACATATTTTTAATTAGTTATGAATTAACCAACACTTTTGTTTGTTAATGAAGATAACATAAACAATATACAATATTAATATTTAAAACACAAATATTTTTTTATGATACAAGTTTTTAACTCTAGGAACACGATAATTTTTTTTTCTCGAAGTATTGAACAAACTTATTATAGGGGTCAAATATTTTTTTACGGATAATTATTCTGTCTTCACTGAACGTTTTTAGCAAAACTGAATAGTAAAGGCAATCCAAACTTTTTTTCATTCTTTCCCGAACTAGTTTGCTATCTAAACATAATTTTTTTCCAAATTTATAAACACAATAGAATAGTAAGATGAATTATGTGACCTGAGTTACGGTCAATGCAGACCCGCAGTGTCAGAAGTTGCAATTTAAAAACCCATTATCTCCCAGTCTAAATAGTCAACTGTTCTGAAATTTTACTCGAACGGGCATAATGATATGAACAATGACTGGTTAAAATTTAAACAAAATCTATAGAAATCAAGAGCGCGCACTCGTTCTATCTTAAGGGAAGGTTTTTGCCTTGTTGGGCCAAAAAATGTTCGATTTTTTACCAATTTTTTATGCGAAAAGTATTAAATATAGAATGTTGGTGTTTGGTATGTTGACTAAGCGGTCTTTATTGAACATCAAAATATTTTTTAAAGTTTATCCAAACATGGTGGTGGGAGAGGGAGGAGCGACGTTTGTCGGTGAGCGGGCGATGACATTCTTCGCTTGCGGAAGTCCTGAGTCCCGGACAAGTGATCAAAAGCAAAAAAAAACAAACATATTTTTACTCTGTACAATATTGTACATAAGTTGACCTAGAATCGAGAAAAATTGAAAAATAAAAAATGGTGAGCGATCGGAAGGAAGTTTGTTTTTTTCCCAAACATTTTCGCAGTTTTTTGCTCACTATTTTTTTATTTTTCAATTTTTCTCCCCGATTCTAGGTCAACTTGTACACAATATTGTACAAATTAAAAATATTTTTGATTTTTTTGCCTCAGATCACCTTTCCGGGACTTAGGACTTCCACAAGCAAACTCCCACTCCCACCACCCGGTTTTGTCAAACTGTAAAAAATACTTTGATGTTCAATAAAGACCGCTTGGTCAATATACTAAATATCAACATTCTATATTTACTACTTTTCGCATAAAAAATTGGTGAAAAACCTTTGGAAAAACATTTTTTGGCCCAACAAGGTAAAACGTTCGTTTAAACGCGTTTTCCTCGATACGTTTTTAAAAACGGTGTACACGATTTCTCGACATCTAACGATCGGATTGACTTGACATTTTGTACACTTATTCCGTGTAATACGAGTTTAGTCTCGACCGAAGTTTTTCTTAACATTTTTTGCCATTAGTTATCAACAATGTTATTTTTATCGAAAAATCGAAAAAGAAACAATTTTTTGGTTTTTTCGATGATTGAAACACGATAACAAAAAAACGCGGTCAAGTTTTAGCCAATATTTTTTATTTAAAGGAAAAAAAACTCGTTTTTTTTTCGTTTCTGATCAAATGGGTGGCCAAAATCAAGTACACCGATGAGCCCCTGACGTTCAAAGGTTCTTTGAATCGTGATTCAATTGTTTATAACTTCTTTAATCATTAATATTTTAATGAAATTTGGTACACAACTTTCTTAATGTGCATACAAATAAATGCCCAAACGATTTTTCAATCATCTTACTGGTTCCTCCAAAATTAATTTTTTAAGTAGCCCTGATTTCCGGGTCCTCGCTGTAGTCTAGTCCCTCAATGCAGCGCGGCACTTTTATTATATTCAGGAATCAGGCTCGGCTTACCGATTCATGTAAAAAGTGAAGACCTGTTGGTTGATAGCGCCTTGCTGCAAGAGATTGTAGAAAAAGGGCACTGTGCCCCGTTCGCTGAGAGAACTGAAGCCGAGGCCGATTATACCGTCGGCGTAAGTCATCATGAACGGAAAGTTCGACATTTTCGTAATTTCCACGAAGGTTTGGTTCCACACCTCCATGTGGGACAGCTACACGTCAAAACGATACAAACAATTCCAAACATGAAAAATTCATGAAAAAAGCCAAAGTTTGTTAATTCCTCCCACTTAAGGAGGTTGGAGCGATTCAGTTGGGTCGAATGACGGTTTCTTCATTCTTTTTTTTTCAATGAACTTCAAAAAAATGCACACGATGTATACATTTATTCTGTATATGTTATTTTTTTAAAATATATAATTAAAGAGCAAAATTATGCACTTTAATATTTTCATTATGTAAAGTAGAAAAACTTTAGTGTTACTAGCAATTTGAAAAAGTATAACATTATCGATGATTATTATGAAAAAAAACTACGACAACGAATGTTTTATGCAATACACAATGAAATTTTGAGTAAGTTATAATTATGCCTATTCATATTTACGTCACGAGATTATTGGCCCAAGGTTTGCGATGGGCAAGATGAGGATTTTTTTTCTAATTGTTTACAAAGGTTCCGTTTGCGTTAATCCGTTGTTAGAAATGGTTTACCTAGGTGCTAAATAACAAAAAAAATTACATAACCTTTAGCGTGAAAGTCTTGCCCATCTAACCGCACGTTAAATGACATACATTGAACTATTTTTTATCTCTGGTGTTTGGTGGTGAAAAAAGTTCGAAAAATTCGTAAAGACTCAGTATAGTCTAAACAATAACATGTATTTTTTTTTATTAAATTTAACCTTGGATTGTAGTTAACGCTCCAACCTCCTTAAGGTAGTACGAGTGCGCAATCTTGATTTCTATAGATTTTGTTCTAATTTTAACCAGACATTGTTCACATCATTATCCATGTTTGAGTGAAATTTCAGAACAGTCGATTTTTTAGATTGGGAGATAATGGGTTTTAAAATTGCAACTTTTAACACTGCAGGGTCTGCATTGGAATTTAGACAGCAATTTTCCGTAAAAAATATATGTCCCCTATAATAAGAGGACATGGCAACACCGCATCGTTCCTCGTGTCCAATGACGTGGATTCGCGCGGCATATTTAAAATAATACTGCAACACAAATTTTTTTTGGAAGTTATTTTTAATCGAACATAGTTTTTAATTAGTTATGTATGAACGAACACTTTTATTTGTTAATGAAGATAACACAAACAATATAAAATATTAATATTTATGATGCAAATATTTTTTTATGACAAAATGTTTTTATTTAGGCACACGATAATTATTTTTTTCTCGAAATATTGACCAATACTCTTCTGCGATATTGCCATATGTCTTCTTATTATAGGGACATTTTTTTGGTAATTATGCAGTATGAGGACTTTTCCGAAAAACGACGAGAAATTTTTTTTTCCGCCATCACGTTGTTTATTCCATTATAGTAAGTGATATTCCGTTGGGGGAGGCTGACATTTTCCATTAATTCCATACGTTATATGGTTTTGAAGTTTCCAGAAACATGGAATACTTCGACGCCTCGCTAAACAGCTACGTGTTTCCTTATAGTGTATTATGAAGGTAACGATGTATATGTTTTGATTTCGTGACCACAGCTGTCCTGTTTCCGGAAACAGGTAATATTTCGACGCCTCTCGTTTGTTGTCGCTAAGCAGCCAACCCAAACAAACCCAAACAAACTCCCCAATATAGGCGGCGAAATATTTAAAAATTCCCTATTTTATCACGTGTTTCCGCGAACTTCAAAACCCCATAACTTATGGAATTAATGGGAAATGTCAGCCTCTCCCGAGGGAATATCACTCAATATAATGGAATAAACAAGTTGACGGTGAAAAGAAAATTCCCCGTCGTTTTTCGGAAAAGTCCTCATACAGCATAATTACCTTTTTTTACGGAAAATCATTCTGTCTAAATTTCAATGCAGACCCTGCGGTGTTGAAAGTTGCAAATTTAAAACCCATTATCTCCCAATCTAAATAGTCGACTGTTCTGAAATTTCACTCAAACATGCATAATGATATGAACAATGTCTGGTTAAAAATTGAACAAAATCTATAGAAATCAAGATTGCGCGCTCGTACTACCTTAACCCTTCCCTGACACACTTATATTTGGGCATGATTTTGACACACTGGGTCAATTTGACCCCGATAATACTTCATCCACGTGCCCTTAACAACCCTTCGGTCGATTTTTATTGAAAAATATCTGGGATACACTTCCAACATTTCTTAATGTGTGCTTAAATAAAATTCGGAAAGTATAAAATTGAATTGATGTAAAAAATTATCGAAACCTTTTTAATTTTCGGAAAGTGGGCATTTTATTTCAAATTCGTCGGGGGCAAAATTACCCTATGTGTCAAGGAAGAATTAAAAAAAGCCCCTCCCTCCGTGACTCGGACCCGAATAATGAAAGCTAATAAAATCCAAAGGTTTGTCGATTGCTCGTACGTGTATATTGTCCATCGACAAAAATCCGGTGAGGGAAACCTCGCTGTTGGCTCGATGGTAAGGTCTTCCATCCGCCTGATACGTCGACGACTTGGAGCTGTCGTACCTGTTGTGCAGCACTGCAACGTCGTAGAGAAAAATATCAGTGACGAATACTTTATCCGAGGATCGGCGAAAAAAGTACGCCGGAAGAGGTATGCATGGGTGTTACGCATTATTGACTACAAAATTCTCTGACTTTTTTTTAGGTTTTGCAAATATTCCAGGAAGATCGAAGACAAATGGAGATCTTTTTTTTTAAGGGATCATCACAGTGTAAAATTATCAACAAATCGATTTTTTTGCATTATCCAATACAGTCCGACCTCCGAATAAGAAACCAAAAGCCCCCAAGGGGAAGAGTTTTTCTTATATATCGCATACCCCCACCAGACGCACGCTCCGCGCTCACTACCCCTGTCTCTCTCTCACTCTTTTCCGCATGCGATCCTCTCAACAAGAAACTCGCTCGAACGAGCTGCAACTTAGTATTCACATCGCATTCACATATTGAATATTATTGTGTACTACTGTATCTGAATTACTATTAACTGTTATAAAATGACCGAAACTGCAAAGAAGCGTAAGAGAGACTGTAGTATACAAGTCGAATAAAATATTACAGAATCTGCGTCACAAGGTGATCATTTAAACAAAGAGCTTTATGTCCATATTGCTTTATCCCATTTATATAAAAGACGAAGAAGTCAATATCTCTGAAGATTCATCTTCAATGGCAGAGTTCGACTCTCTCGAAAATATTCCACCGTCAGTTGAGTGCGTTGCGGATCAAAATAATACGCAACAAGACGAAAACGTTTTTCTTTGCGTCTTGGAATCTTTTGCTGTTTTATATGAAAATCTTTGAACGCCCTTATCTTTGTTTTTATTTTGTATGAAATCTTGTCAACAAATGTTGACAAGAATTTTAATGAATACAAAATTTCTAATAAACTTGTACATTTTTTGTTACATTCACACACGCACGCATGCACACATCAATTTACACTACAGGTTCACTCTATTTTGCCTGAATAATCTCTCCGAGGCTGGTTTCTTAACCAGAGGTTCCGCGCACAAAATTCTCGAGCTCGGAGTTCGAGTCGGAGTGGGGGAAGCGCTCGAGTGAGAAACTGGGGAAAGTTTCTTATTGTCAGGTTTCTTATTCGGAGGTCGGACTGCAGTATAGGCGGTTATTAACATGCTGTTGATTTTTTGGGGCGAATTTTGAATTATTTCGGTTGCTGCAGCCTTGCTCAGAAAAAGGGATTCGACCAGCTGCTTGAGACTTGGCGCGAACGGACGGGGTTTTCTCGAAATGTCGTTTTTCAAAACGGTGTACACTCTCAAAGGAAGAGTTTTCAAGCTATTCATCTGAATCTTGACACAGTGTTCTTTATCTTGCTATGTAAGCTTTTTTAAATCTTCATATATTTTTAACGAAAAACTGTCGAAAAGATGGGGTAAATTCGAGACTTTTTTTTCCAACCGCCGCCATTTTGTCAATTTTGATTTTTTTAAAACCTCCATAGCAAGATAGCGGCTTTTATACTGATTGATAATCTTTTTACAAATTTTGTTTCAGATAATATTTACGGCCGAAACCGTGTACACCGCGAGGAGGTTTTTTAAGGGGTCTTCTCACTTTAGACGCTAAAAAATGGCTATTTTCATGTTTTTTGGATAGGTTTATATTATATTATATTTACCACTTATATTATATTATTTATATTATAGATATGGATATAAAAGTTGTTACACTTACTGAATACACTTTCGAAATACATTTTTTTTTAAATGATCTATTCAAGTCACTATAAACGAAAATGGTAGTTAAAAAAATGTCCTAATACAGGGTGTTTAATTTTGACCAGAACTGAAATTGCATGACATTTAAGGATTTTTAAGGCAAGGAATGGGGATTTTTTTCATAACTCTTAGTATGGCTTTCTGGCATAGAAGTATACTTAATGATTCTACAGTGCGACCGATTTTCTAAATTTTTATATTTTTATTTTGCTCTTTCAAACAGATGTGCGTTGTATGCCAATAAAAAGTATACGGAATAAACGAAAAGTCACCAAACTGTACAATTCCATATGTAGTAAAAAACGAGAGACAAACATAATTTCATTATTGCTGTAAAGAAATATATTTTGGGAACATCTAGAAAAACATTACATGCATTTAGGAACTTTGAGTAATATCATCGAGTTGCTTTACACGAATAACAAAGAAAAACTAATATGTTGAGATAACGCATCATTTTCTTTACTTTCTTCTTTTTTATTTTCTATCGATTCGATATTCGCTTCTCTATCGACAAGTACACAAAGTTAGTTCATATTGAATATAGACTCAACGATAATTTAGTTGGGTATAATAATTCAGGTAGACGGGTAATTTTTCATGACATTTCATGACTTTTTCAGGGTCGAGTGTAATTTCATGACATTTGAGATCTTTCATGACTTTTCAGGTCGGTAGACACCCTGACACCCTGACACATGACATCAACAGCGCAGACCTACAATTTTATTAAATAAAATTGTAGGTCTGCGCTGTTGATGAAATCTCGGAGATAGATCATCCGAAACAAAAAATCAAACGGTTTTAGATTCAGTATGTTGCATAATGGCATAATGACTATAGCGCATATCATACGATTTTTTATATATGCAAAAAAACAAAATGGCAGAGATTTTTCGAAAAACCAAAAAAGAGGTTTTTCACCGTTTTTGGCAAAAAAAAGTAAACATCAATTTTTTAAATCCTTGATATGCGCTATAGCTATAGTCGTAAAGAGAATGTGGTTGAAATTTCGTAACGATCGGTTCAGTAGTTTCGAAGATTTTATCAACAAGCCGTCGAAAAACGCTGTTTCGAAAAAAACATAACTACATAATAGACTACATAAAAACATACATTTAAAAAAATTGTATTTCGAAAGTGTTTATTAAGTGTAACAACTTTTATATCAATATCTATAATAAAAACCTATCGAAAAAAATCATGAAAATAGCCTTTTTAGCGTCTAAAGTGAGAAGACCCCTTAAGACATTTTCAAACGTTAAAAAGAATGTAAAAAAAATAAACGTTTACAAATGTCTTTTCTGTTCTTCATGGATGCTTTGATCTGACATAGAAAAATCAGACTGATTAGCGTATTCTGACAATCGAAAAAAAATCGCTAAAATTAGCCATGATGATGATCCCGTAGATCAAATCTATGAAAATGATGAATATTAAATTTTTTTTTTAAATGGCATTCGAAAAATAATTTAAACGCTGTAAAGTAAAAAAAAACATTAAAAGCAAATACAAAACCTGTTCTTTCTTATAAACAGACATTTTTGTCAGTGCCAATGAAAATATTAAAAAATATGAAGACTTATCTACGATAATAATTGTGTGGTTGGGTATCGACAAATGGAATGCGAATGTATAGAGCCGTAAAGTAAAATCGTTTTTAGTTTTAGAATTTTTCCAAAGTTCGACACTGACATAACTTTTTTTTTTGTATATAATAAAGAATAATATAAATATTTGTTTTTATATTTTACAGTTTTTTTTCAAGTCGACCTCATTTTTTATAATTACAAAAAGTAAATTGTGGAAAAATGGCGCGGCATTTTCAAAATTTCCTGACTTTTCCCCGATTATTCCGGGAGGAAAGTAATTCCCCGAGTTTTCCCGGTTTCCCCTGTTTTCGGTATGCGTAACAGCCATGGCATGTCTGTACGCGCAAGGGGAGATATTACTGCAAGCGACTTGTGTGAATCCACAGTGTTGGGACGGTAACCAAGAGTCGCCCCAGGTCGTGTCGAAAGTCACTTTGAATTCCTTGGACGGCTGGCCAACGCCGATTACGCTGTAGTACTCCGCCTGCAGGGGACAAACTTATGCAGTAGCATCGCCGACTGGCAATCGAGGATCTAACTTAAAGTCCACGAGACGAGAATTTATCGATGCAGATGAATAAAAAACTGTTGGTGAAAAATGGGAGCATCTTTAACAGGTATTAATATCGTAAACGTGTATTCAAAATTAGAATATTGGAATTTTATTTTTTAAGTTAATAAATTATAATTTGCGTAAAATTGTTTGTACACTGCGGAAAATTAGTCAAATAGATATACATATATTGATGTATAAAGGCAGAAAAAGATAGAAAAGAAACAAGATCAGAAAGAAAATTAATACTTTTATATGTTGATTTTTATATGTAACTAAACTGTATATATATATATATATATATATATATATATATATATATATATATATATATATATATAGTTAAAGTTTTTTTAATTGCCCGAAATGTCTCCTTTAAATCGTCATAACTTTTTTATTTGTGGTTGTAATAGCACAAAATAACTTTTGTTGTATTCTGCAATGTATGGTTATTATAAATAAATCATTATTTCATACAATTGGTTTCAAGAAAGTGTCAACTCCTAAATTCATTATAAAAAAATGTATTTTCTTTATTTTGACCACATAATGAATTATTTCTATGACATACGGCCGTAGGAAAGGCTATAAACTAGAGAACTTTTTAAAACAAACTAAGTTCAAAATGGCTTTTAGTTTTTTTTTCTATAATGAATTTAGAAGTTGACATTTTTCATACATTTACGCATTTTTAAGGCTTTGGACGCTCATAAGTAATTTTCTCCAAACCAATTGTATCAAATAATGAATTATTTATAATAAACATACATTGCAGAATACGACAAAAGTTAGGTCGTGCTATTACAACCACGAACAAAAATGTTATGACGATTTAAAGGCGAAATTTCGGGCAATTTAAAAAAAAAACGAAAAAAAATCATATCTTAATTACCGTGACACTTAGGACATAGGGTCTAGGGTAAAAAAAACTAGCAAATGACCCCTCTAGTCTCCCAAAAAATTGTGTCGTTCCATGTGCCAAACACCCTGTATATATGGGCTATTCCATCACAACCAAGGCAACTATTTCCTCCACCATCGTTGCTTATAGATTTTGATAGAGGAAAACCTCAGTCCTAGTTTTAAAAAAACATTGTTTTTAATTTTTTTTCCCGGCCTTGCCCTTCTGTGGCTACAAAAAAATAAAAGTTCACTCGGGCTTATTTTTAAGTTCTAAAAATATTAAAATGCGTTTGAGACTCGTTTTGTCCATTTTTCATCAAACCCAACTTGTGCTTCCGATATTTCCTTTTTTTGTACAATTTCGATTTTGGAGATAATTATTCGATAGTTTGTTAATCAAAAGATTACTTTTTCGGTTTTTCTAGTAAAAAAAACTTCAAAAATGTAGTTCCAGATGAAATTCAATTCGGGTGGGATGTATTCCATTATGAATTCTTCTTTAATCATCCCAAATTCTATTTTGGTCATGTTATCTATCCTGAGTTATATATGCTGTGTTTAGTCCCCCCTTTCTCTTTCCGTTTTTCGTTATGCAAGTAACTTGAATTTGCCTGAACAGGAAAGACGTGAATTAATTTTTTGACCAGATCCCAATCCTTCCCCGAGCATTATAAACATTACATACATTCTTTCTATTTTGGAAACACATTTTGCGTCATTTTTAAATTTTATTCTTACTTGTAAGGCCAAAGTCCTCTTCTGACTTCCAAACTGTTGAATAATCTTCCCCATAATCGAAATTTCACACGAAAAGTAGCAAATATCGGAAGCACGAGTTGAGCTTCGTTAAAAAATGCACAAAACAGGTCTAAAACGTATCAAAATTATTTCTGAATTTAAAGCAGCCCGAACGGATTCCGAATTTTTGCAGCCGCAGAAAGGCGAGGTGGGAAGGAAAGATTTAGAAAAAAAATCGTTTTTTTTACACCAGGAGTGAGGTTTACTGCTGTGGAAATCTTTATTGTGTGTGTGTGTGTGTGTGTATGTGTGTGTGTATTTGTGTGTGTGTGTGTGTGTGTGTGTGTGTGTGTGTGTGTGTGTGTGTGTGTGTGTGTATATGTATGCACACACGCGCACACACACATATATAGGGCATTCCTCTTATCTCTGCCACCCGAAATAACTCGATAATTATCGACGTCACAAAAAAATGTTCCAGATAAAAGTTGTATGGTGTGCAGGCGACCATCAAAAGCGACCACTTTTTTTGTTGTTTCGGTGGACGCGCTGACGCACAGTAAAGGTTACCTCTACTTTTTTAAAATGGAATGGTACATTTTTTTCAACCATCAAAGTCGTTCAAGGTCTCTCTCTGTGTGTGTGTGTGTGTGTGTGTGTGTGTGTGCAACATTAGTGTTCGTTCTTACATGTTCTCTTCCACGGCTCTTTAGTTAGCAATCCTTTTTCATTTGTGATTTTCAATAATTTGTATTTTTAATTGCATATGTGTTTTTATCACTGTAGATATGAAATAATAAATAAATATCCTATCAAAAAGCTACGAGTGGAAAAGAAGAGGCAAATTAAAGGGACGTGGAAGAGAATAGATAACAAAACAACATAAATGTTATATACATGTGGTTTATATTTTGCGAGTGTATTTATAAATTCTTATATACAAATGAAACTATGTATGAGCAAAGTGATGGAAATATATTGAAAAACTTTTAAAAAACAGAAGGAAAAATCTACGATTGCTAAAAAAAATTGTACATGGATGCAGCAATAAGTCGAAAGTGCACAAATCTTCAATTAAAAGTGCCTTGTACATCCAAGTATTTAACTACAGAGATATTTTTATCAAACGCAGTTAACGATAAAAACCAATGGAAAAGTTTTATACATTCATGCATTCTTGAACATTCAAGAAATCAATTATTGAGTCGATGTTGAAGTTTGCAACGTTGGAACACGACATTTTTATTTTTCTTTATTTTCTTCATTATACAAATTTTATACACCAAATTTTGACTTCAGATGTTCTATGAGGATTTAGAAAAAATATTTAAAAGTTCTTCGTAGCACAAATTTGCAAAAATAAGGATCAGCCTACTGAACTTTCGTTGCGTTCCAACGATGCAAACTTCCATATCGTATTATCGAGAAATGTTCGCCGAAGGCAGTTAAATGGTTAGGCTACTGTGAAAATGATGAATGCTCGTTTGTCGCTTGAGGTAATTCAAACAGCAGAGGAAGGTCCAACATATAGTGCAGAAATAGCAGATTGAAGGTAAACTTATGATTACAACGATAGTACTGCCAGCAAAGCTATAAACGCCTTCATGTCAAAACTGTTTTTCAAAACAGTACACGACTTCACGACCTCTAATGAGTGGATTGACTTGAAATTCGGTACACTTATTCAGCGTAACAGTAGTTTAGTCTTGACCGACGTATCTCTTCCTTACATTTTTTTCAAATTAGGTATTGCCAATAATGTAATTCTCGAAAAATCGGATAATTTTTTTATTTTCCTTTTGGATGGTGAAAACTTGATACAAAAAGTTCTCTCAAGTCTTAGTCAACATTATCTATTTCAAGAAAAAAGGAAACTTTTTTATTCAGATCAACCGGGTGGCCAAAATCAAGTACACAGTTGAGTCCCTCACGTTCAAAGATCCTTCACGAGATTGTTTAAAACTTCGTTAATTATCAACACTTTTTAGCAGACTACCAGGGTGTCTAATTTTGACCAGAACTGAAATTGCATGACATTTAAGGATTTTTAAGGCAAGGAATGGGGATTTTTCATGACTCTTAGTATGACTTTCTGGCATAAAAGTATAATTAATGATTCTACAGTGCGACCGATTTTCTTTATTTTTATGTTTTTATTTTGCTCTTTCAAACAGATGTGTGTTGTATGCCAATTCGAGACTTTTTTTCCAACCGCCGCCATTTTGTCAATTTTGATTTTTTAAAAACCTCCATAGAGAGATAGCGGCTTTTGTACTGATTAATAATCTTTTTACAAATTTTGTTTCAGATAATATTTACGGCCAAAACCGTGTACACCGCGAGGAGGTTTTTTTAAGGGGTATTCTCACTTTAGACGCTAAAAAATTGCTATTTTCATGTTTTTTTGGATAGGTTTATATTATATTATATTTACCATTTATATTATTTATATTAAAGATATTGATATAAAAGTTGTTACACTTACTGAATACACTCTCGAAATACATTTTAAAAAAATTATCTATTCAAGTCACTATTTATAGACGAAAATGGTAGTTAAAAAAATGTCCTAATACAGGGTGTCTAATTTTGACCAGAACTAAAATTGCATGACATTTAAGGATTTTTAAGGCAAGGAATGGGGATTTTTTCATAACTCTTAGTATGACTTTCTGGCATAAAAGTATAATGAATGATTCTACAGTGCGGCCGATATTCTAAATTTTTATATTTTTATTTTGCTCTTTCAAACAGATGTGAGTTGTATGCCAATAAAAAGTATACGGAATAAACGAAAAGTCACCAAACTGTACAATTCCATATGTAGTAAAAAACGAGAGACAAACATAATTTCAAGATTGCTGTAAAGAAATATATGTTGGGAACATCTAGAAAAATATGACATGCATTTAGGAACTTTGAGTAATATCATCTAGTCGCTTTACACGAATAACAAAGAAAAACTAATATATGTTGAGATAACGCATAATTTTCTCTTACTTTCTTCTATTTTATTTTCTGTCGATTCAATATTAGCTTCTCTATTGACGAGTACCACAAAGTTAGTTCATATTGGATATAGACTCAGCGATAATTTAGTAGGGTATAATAATTCAGGTTGACTGGTAATTTTTCATGACATTCCATGACTTTTTCGGGGTCGAGTGTAATTTCATGACATTTAAGATTTTTCATGACTTTTCAGGTCGGTAGACACCGTGACTACATATCTACCTAGGTGGGTAAAAAAAAGCATTTTTCAAAAATATTTTTATTCGATAGTATCACTTTTCAGCTATATTCCTAAAATCGAATGAACTTCTAACTACTTCAAACTTTATACGCGTTTTTCTCGAAACACTGCTTTTCAACGTCGGTGGATATGATATCTCGAGAACGACTCGATGGATTATTTCCAAATTTACTGGAGATATGATGAGAAACGTTCAATCATTGATGATCTCACTTTTTCAAAATCAATCTTCATTTTTTTAGTTACGTAAAAATGACTTTTTCCATAGACTTTGTATGCTCGAGTTTAAATTTGTCGCTACGTAAAAAAAAAATGATTTAAAAAATCGACAATCGTCAACGTCTCGTATTCATTGTTAACTTGAATAACCCGTTTGGTTTTTCGATTTTACATATACCATTTAAGCTGAAGTGTTCAACGCCAAACATCACGAAAAAAATATCATCTGCCAGCGGCCATGTTTTTGTTGTTTTTCTGTATTTTTGATAATTTTTTTTGGCTGTCAATATATGTACTTTTGTGTTTAAAAAATGCGTTTCTTTTTCACCAACCGTTTCCCGAAAAAAAAACGGAATTTGGAAATTTTTTTGGGCCTCTAGGTAAAGTAGCCTCTTAATGAGATACAAATAATCCAGAAACGGTTTTTAAGTAATTTTACTCATCCCTTGAGAATTTTTTTTTTTAATAACCCTCATTTTCGGTTTGTCACAGTAGCCTAACCCCTTAAATTCCTGAAAGAAAGAAGGGTTTAAATGTGTATATAGAATTGCGACACATTGATTGGACTTCATTGGTAGATAAGGCAACAAGTCACAGCATACACATACGTTCATGTACTTGTAGAGAACGACAGAATCCGACTTGTTGCCATCGGCCTTTTGCGGCACGTCGAGGTGCCGGTACACGTCCAATCTGTCGATACGAAAGATATGCGTGAAAAAATCATTGCAGGCTGATGGCGAGAGCGAGCGGAAGAATGAAGCGAGTCGTTGAATGGCAATTGCGTATCAACCGCGCCCGGTCAAAAGATTTTATCGCCGGACCGCGTCTCACAACTGTGCGAGGGCCATCAACGTCCATCGCGGATGAGAATACTTTCCCGAATTGTTAAGTAATTTCGTAATGTGAACTTACTCGAGGGCATGGATTGTTGCGAGGCAGATGACGAGTAAACTCCAAGCGAAGATGGAGCAATTTTTCGGGGCCATTTCGATCGGTGGGTCTCCTTTGTTTCGGAATCTTAGAATCAGAGATTAGTAGGGAGATGTACAACGCTCCCCTTTTCGGCGTGCCTCCCAAATGGCGCTAAATCGCGGCGGCGAGTTCGGGAGTATGATTTCGTGATCATCGCCTCTGTCGAGGTTGCAGATTCCCTTGTAGCCGCGCGAGTCCGTGATCACCGCTCAAGTCGGTATCGCAGTCAGCGAGAACGCGAATGGGTAGCTCGGTGGGGGGAAAGTCTCCGCCCCTCGCAAATCGCGCTCGCTCGACAGGCGAACGGAGCGAGGTTTTCCGTCCGATCGAGCTCGACATATATATGTGTGGCCGTACTGCGGATTGGAATATGCATTAAATGAATTCTAAAGTGAAAAACATGTATCGAGATCATTGTTTTCTCTCGGTTGCCCGTTTATGCCGAAAATGCGGGTTAAAAAAATAAACGACGAACCGCGTTGCAAAATAAAACGCCGAAACGACCGTGGAAGGTTCAAAAAGAAATCTTGAGCCTTTGCCGCGATCGTTTCCACATTTTTTTTCAACAGTAAACATTATGGATAAGGGTGTATCATAAATGTTTCTCTACCTGCAATGGGCGTTGTGGCCGAGTTGGTAGCGTGGCGGATTAACGATGTTACGGTCCGAGTTCAATCCCCGGTGAATCAACTTTTTTTTTCTTTACTTTTATATTCAGAATTTTTTCGAACTTACTCTCGCTTTAGCTATTCTCGCATGTTCAGGCATTATTTATGATATTTAATTCGTATATGCTTAATAAAAAAAAACAAGACATTACTACCGGGGATCAGCGCAGCCAGATCGCGCGTAAAAGTTACCCCCTCTCTAGTCTGTTATACGGCAATCGCCCAATCATAGTAGCGCGTGTCCGTGAGCGAACAACGTTTGGACATCTTCGGAAAGAGCCGAGCACGGTCGAAGTTTCTCGACTGCGCCTTCGGCAGCTACACCAACGCATGGACGCTGAGCACGTTCATGTGCGGCCAAGCCGAAACGAAGGCTTCGAGGGAAAAAGCAATCTGAGCACGACTCACGCGTGACGTCACCCGACGTCGCGCGCGAGGCTTTTAGATAATTTCAATACTTATTTAGCTCTTGATTCTCTGCGTTATTAATGTATACAAAAAAATGTACCGCGCACTCTGATCGCTTATTTTTTTAGTTTATACGTTAATTTAAATATAATAATAAATCTAAATTACAACTTATTTATCTTATATAAAATTGTTTACGCTTTACTCACACCCGTCCTTATGCCAAATAAATTATAATTCATAAAAGTAAGCGGACATATATTTATATTCGTATTATTATATTAATTCTCATACTTTCATCAAGCGATAAAGCATTATCCCCAAAAACAAGCCAATCATCCACCCGGCCGCGAAACGTAAGTACCAGAAAGTGCACATATTCTACAAGCGATAAAATGGTCCCGTTGGTAGCGTTCCTGGCTTCGGTCCGCAGGGGCCCGTGGTGCAAATTTTTCTCCAAATTTTTCATAATTTATCATATTTTAGTGATATTTGAGATTTTCGGAGAAAAAATTATTTAAAACAGATTCAAGTTCTGGTCTATTTCCCAAAAACACTTTTTTTTCACTGAAAATTCATGATTTCTCATTTTTTTCCCGGAAATTTCTCTTTTTCCTATGACCTGAGTGAACGGCTGCGGACATATTCGGAGAGAAGTTAAAGATGAAAAGAAATGAGATTTTCGTTAAAAAAACTGAGTATATTGCAAAAAAAATGTACGGGAAAATATTACAAATTAGCGACACTGCAGCAAATTCTTCCGAGGCATGTTGAACTTAAGGTGCTCTGCGGCACGTAGTATAACTTGTGCCAATTTTAATCTGGACGAAATAATTATTTTAAATTAAATCTAGATGAGTGTAGCTAGTGAACCACGTAGGGGATTTTAGAAATACTGATTTTTGAGTAATTGCCGCGTATTTGACTAAAAATGTTCATTTAGACTTAATAAAACAAAATACTTTTTTTTAGATTAAAATTGGCACAGTTATACTGCGTGCCGCAGAGGTTCGACATGCTTCGGAAGAATTGCTGGAGTGTTGCCATTTTGTAATATTTTTGGATAAAAATTTCTAGCAATATACTTAAGTATATGCTCAATAAATACCGCAAGTGTTATTTGTTTATCACATTTTCTTCCGCCGAAAAAAATATAAAAAAATACGCTTCCTGTAAGGCCGTTACAATGGTGTTACCCCTTACAGTCTTCATATAATTTCCGAGATTTTCCCGTGATCGTAATTAAAATGATAAAATATTCGACGAAATTCGG
Source organism: Ophion obscuratus (assembly GCA_964007375.1). Classification (NCBI taxonomy): domain Eukaryota; kingdom Metazoa; phylum Arthropoda; class Insecta; order Hymenoptera; family Ichneumonidae; genus Ophion; species Ophion obscuratus. The sequence goes on from OZ023314.1 coordinate 33,741,682, forward strand.
AGAAACTCCGATGTTTGCGTAAAAATAATTGTCCGCAAAACTCCGAATTCTTCATATTTGTTCCAATTCATAGAAAAATTCGGAAAAATTTTCCGGAAAAAATCGGAGTTTTTCGGAAAAAAAATTGCACTAGGGGCGCGGGATCGTTCCCCGCGCTCAGTGGATTTAAAAAATTATTATTACTATTAATTCTTATTTGATTAGTTATTTTTATTAGTTATCATTATTATTTTAATTAGTTATCTTTTAGTGTCGAAAAATTTATCGCGCACTCTGATCGCTTATTTTATTAGTTTATATGTTTATTTAAATATAATAATAAATCTAAATTACAACTTATTTTACTTCTGAATTTTTTTTGCGCTTTACTCACACCCGTCCCTATGCCAAAGAAATTGTAATTCATAAAAGTAAGCGGAAATATATTCGTATTATTATATTCATTCTCATACACTTTCATCAAGCGATAAAGTATTATCATAATGTATCCGGCCGCGAATCGTAGGTACCAGAAAGTGCACGTATTTACAAGCGATGAGGTGGTCCCGTTGATAGCGTTCCTGGCTTCGGTCCGCAGGGGCGCGGGATCGTTCCCCGCGCTGGGTGCTTTTAAAAAAATTATTATTACTATTAATTCTTATTTGATTAGTTATTGAATGAATATAATAATACGAATATAAATATTTTTCCACTCATATACTTTCATCAAGCGATAAAGCATTATCATAATGCTTTATCGCTTGATGAAAGTATATGAGAAAGAATATAATAATACGAAAATAAATAAATTTCCGCTTACTTTTATGAATTACAATTTCTTTGGCATAAAGACGGGTGTGAGTAAAGCGCAAAAAAAATTTCAGAAGTAAAATAAGTTGTAATTTAGATTTATTATTATATTTAAATTAACATATAAACTAATAAAATAAGCGATCAGAGTGCGCGATAAATTTTTCGACACTAAAAGATAACTAATTAAAATAATAATGATAACTAATAAAAATAACTAATCAAATAAGAATTAATAGTAATAATAATTTTTTAAATCCACTGAGCGCGGGGAACGATCCCGCGCGCCTAGTGCAATTTTTTTTTCCCGAAAAACTCCGATTTTTTCCGGAAAATTTTTCCGAATTTTTCTATGAATTGGAACAAATATGAAGAATTCGGAGTTTTGCGGACAATTATTTTTACGCAAACATCCGAGTTTCTCCGAATTTCTTCGAATATTTTATCATTTTAATTACGATCACGGGAAAATCTCGGAAATTATATGAAGACTGTAGGGGGTAACACCACTGTAACGGCCTTACAGGAAGCGTATTTTTTAATATTTTTTTCGGCGGAAGAAAATGTGATAAACAAATAACACTTGCGATATTTATTGAGCATATACTTAAGTATATTGCTAGAAATTTTTATCCAAAAATATTACAAAATGGCGACACTCCAGCAATTCTTCCGAAGCATGTCGAACCTCTGCGGCACGCAGTATAACTGTGCCAATTTTAATCTAAAAAAAAGACTTTTGTTTTATTAAGTCTAAATGAACATTTTTAGTCAAATACGTGGCAATTACTCAAAAATCAGTATTTCTAAAATCCCCTACGTGGTTCACTAGCTACACTCATCTAGATTTAATTTAAAATAATTATTTCGTCCAGATTAAAATTGGCACAAGTTATACTACGTGCCGCAGAGCACCTTAAGTTCAACATGCCTCGGAAGAATTTGCTGCAGTGTCGCTAATTTGTAATATTTTCCCGTACATTTTTTTTGCAATATACTTCAATATATGCTTAATAATTACCCCAAGTATTATTTGTCTAAAACGCTCCGTTACAGTAGAATTATCCGTTAAGGAAAATGATGTTTGCAAAAATTTCGGAAATTCATTATTTCTCAGAATTATGAGGGATAAAAAAATGCAATAAGTTTTTTTTTATGAAAATCTCATTCTTTTTCATCTATAACTTTTCTCCGAATATCTCCGCAGCTTTCACTCAATAGGAAAAAGAAAAAGTTCCGAAAAAAAAAATAAGAACAAGTTTTCTTTACGAAAATCTCATTTTTTCATCTTTAAATTTTCTCCGAATATCTTCGCAGCCGTTCACTCAGGTAATAGGAAGAAGGAAAATTTCCGGAAAAAAAATAATAATCAGTTTTTTTAACGAAAATCTCATTTCTTTTCATCTTTAACTTCTCTCCGAATATGTCCGCAGCCGTTCACTCAGGTCATAGGAAAAAGAGAAATTTCCGGGAAAAAAATGAGAAATCATGAATTTTCAGTGAAAAAAAAGTGTTTTTGGGAAATAGACCAGAAATTGAATCTGTTTTAAATAATTTTTTCTCCGAAAATCTCAAATATCACTAAAATATGATAAATTATGAAAAATTTGGAGAAAAATTTGCACCACGGGCCCCTGCGGACCGAAGCCAGGAACGCTACCAACGGGACCATTTCATCGCTTGTAGAATATGTGCACTTTCTGGTACTTACGTTTCGCGGCCGGGTGGATGATTGGCTTCTTTTTGGGGATAATGCTTTATCGCTTGATGAAAGTATGAGAATTAATATAATAATACGAATATAAATATATGTCCGCTTACTTTTATGAATTATAATTTATTTGGCATAAGGACGGGTGTGAGTAAAGCGTAAACAATTTTATATAAGATAAATAAGTTGTAATTTAGATTTATTATTATATTTAAATTAACGTATAAACTAAAAAAATAAGCGATCAGAGTGCGCGGTACATTTTTTTGTATACATGAATAACGCAGAGAATCAAGAGCTAAATAAGTATTGAAATTATCTAAAAGCCTCGCGCGCGACGTCGGGTGACGTCACGCGTGAGTCGTGCTCAGATTGCTTTTTCCCTCGAAGCCTTCGTTTCGGCTTGGCCGCACATGAACGTGCTCAGCGTCCATGCGTTGGTGTAGCTGCCGAAGGCGCAGTCGAGAAACTTCGACCGTGCTCGGCTCTTTCCGAAGATGTCCAAGCGTTGTTCGCTCACGGACACGCGCTACTATGATTGGGCGATTGCCGTATAACAGACTAGAGAGGGGGTAACTTTTACGCGCGATCTGGCTGCGCTGATCCCCGGTAGTAATGTCTTGTTTTTTTTTTTTAAGCATATACGAATTAAATATCATAAATAATGCCTGAACATGCGAGAATAGCTAAAGCGAGAGTAAGTTCGAAAAAATTCTGAATATAAAGTAAAGAAAAAAAAAGTTGATTCACCGGGGATTGAACCCGGACCGTAACATCGTTAATCCGCCACGCTACCAACTCGGCCACAACGCCCACTGCAGGTAGAGAAACATTTATGATACACCCTTATCCATAATGTTTACTGTTGAAAAAAAATGTGGAAACGATCGCGGCAAAGGCTCAAGATTTCTTTTTGAACCTTCCACGATCGTTTCGGCGTTTTATTTTGCAACGCGGTTCGTCGTTTATTTTTTTAACCCGCATTTTCGGCATAAACGGGCAACCGAGAGAAAACAATGATCTCGATACATGTTTTTCACTTTAGAATTCATTTAATGCATATTCCAATCCGCAGTACGGCCACACATATATATGTCGAGCTCGATCGGACGGAAAACCTCGCTCCGTTCGCCTGTCGAGCGAGCGCGATTTGCGCGGGGCGGAGACTTTCCCCCCACCGAGCTACCCATTCGCGTTCTCGCTGACTGCGATACCGACTTGAGCGGTGATCACGGACTCGCGCGGCTACAAGGGAATCTGCAACCTCGACAGAGGCGATGATCACGAAATCATACTCCCGAACTCGCCGCCGCGATTTAGCGCCATTTGGGAGGCACGCCGAAAAGGGGAGCGTTGTACATCTCCCTACTAATCTCTGTTAGAATATTCGGTCAAGCACGTATCGTGCACTGGTCGACTAACCGGCCGAGCCGAAACTGACAAAGCCCTCGGGTCCGCTGATAACGAATAAAGGGGAGAAATAAGGGAGGCGCTGATTGGTTGCCGTGAACGTTCCACGACCGGGGATCCCCTCGTTCATGTGAACGCGTTCGCAAACTCCCTATGATGCGGAAGCGCGAGGAAACTGAATTTTCATAAGTTCGTGATTTACGATTGTTTACGGAAAAATGTGGACGCGTGAGAATAAACAAATTTGTACACACACTTGAGCAGCTTAGACACTCGCTGGGTAGATGACTATTATGGAAGTGTCTCTTTGCAGGTTGAAATAACCTCAACGGTGTAGTGTAAGGTATTCCTTTCGCGGAGGGCCGTATTTTGTGGGGGGCATAAGCAGGGCCCTTCGGAATTTTTTTCGTATAAAAAAGTGATTCACTCATAAAATTAATTACACATCTATTTAGTATGAATGTCAAGCCCCTAGAAAAAAAAAATTTTATGCACAAAATGGCCGACTACTTGAAACTTCTCGAAACAGCTTTTTTCCAATTGGCGTGACAAATAACTTCGACAATTTTCACTCGATTTACTTCAAATTTTAAAGTTATGTTCCTGATTGCATTTCACAGAGAAGCACGTACGGAATTTCTGATTAATCGAATACTTTTCATTTTATGAGCAGTTATAACAAAATTTTTCACTGAAAATTCATTTCTTAAGTTTAAATACCTACAACTTTTGAATAAAACAATATTTTTGAAATTCCGTACGTACTTCTTTAGGTATTCTAATGTAAATTGGCGAGAATTTTTGTTTTTTTGTTCTAGGTAAAAAATTGTGGATGCTAAATGTCACGCCGCGGAGCGCCTAAAAAATAAAAATATTAGTAGTCGGCCATTTTGTACATCGAAAAAACATATGTATATTTTTTCTAACAGCATGATATTCATACTAAATAGATGTGTAATTAATTTTATGAGTGATACACTTTATCATACGCAAAAAAATTGTTGAATTCGCACACGATTTTATACCCGTTACTGTGGCCTAACCCCTTAATAAAAACCAGTCTCTATTAATTATTACACCCAACTATAAACTGGAATTAAAAAAATTACGTGCAAATTTAGTGGAGTTAGACATCTTTACATTTTCTGTGAAAATGTCGCGGCTACGAAAAGTCTTCTGCTAGTAACATTTTGTCCAAGTTTTATCATTAATATTTTCTTTATCCTTTCGATGACGCCCTGTTTTCAATGTCGTTACGGAATCTTCAGAATTTTTCACTCGCGTTGAGCAGTTTATACCAGGCATCTGAAATTATTTTGTGTATAAATTATTAGATAGAAATGTGGTCAGCGTGCCATCTCCAGGGCCGCATGAATGAGACGATTTTTAGTCGCAATTTTTTGTTAAAATCTCAGGGACTGCTTGCAATTTTACCAGTATACTGGGATGTATTTTTACTTGATTATAAACGAAGATTAGATAATTACTAAATATTGGGGTTCGTAAAAGGAATACCAAAAGGTGGTCATTTCGATACTGTGGGTTTACAGTTGAGAATAACTCGGCCAATTGTTTACTCATTATTGGCCGAGCGAACGTTGTACGTTTGGGCTGAAATTTGGGTGTTTGAAATTTTTGTTCCGGGGACACTAACTTCTAGTAGCTTTAATGGTGTTTTAACTCCTAGTGTTCTTTTCGAGTACTAACTGATTGTCTCTCACTTGTAATTTAGTAACGGAATGGAACTAGGGACTATAGTTAGTTTAGTTACTTAGGGACTAGAGTCTATTTTAGTAACGGGCTGGAACTAGGGACTTTATCTCTCACCTTTTTAAGGACGGAATGGAACTAGAGGCTTATAGCATTTTTCACCTTTTCAGTAACGACATGGAACTACGGACTAGTAACTTTTTGGTGTCACCTTCTGGTAACTTTTCATGTTAAATTTCGTTTGGCACTAGGGACTGAGGACTAGTAACTTTTCTGGTGCCAACTTCTAGCTACTCGTGTAAAATTTTCTCACTTACTTCCTGGTAACTTCTAGTTATATGGACTGGGACAAGTTCTTCGATTGTGGACAAGGCCTTGAGGATTGGGTTTGGTAATTCGCGACTAGGGATCAGTAGCATTCTGGCGGTAACGTCTAGTCATTTTTCGTATAAAACTTCTCATCTCTTTTCTTCATGGTAACTCCAAAGCATACGAACTGGCATGTAAGACAAGCTCTTTGATCATAGACAAAACCTTGACGATTTAAACGAGTAACTTCTAACTAGGGATTAGAAACATTTGTTGGTGTGAACTCCTAGTGACTTTTCGTGTTGAATTTCTAAACTCCTTGCTTCGTAGTACCTTCTAGTTTTATGAACTCGAATTTGGGACAGGTTCTTTGATGGTGGACCCTTAAGGGCCGAAGGATTGGGATGAAACGGGCTGATATTCGTTTTCCGGTACGAAAAGGCAATTCCGTTGGGCCTTGACTTTAAAAAAAAAATTATTAAACGGTCTGACTAATGAGAGGTGAGTTCTCAAAATTAAGAATAAAATTGATTTGTCTCCAATTCGTGTATGTCGGAATGATTGACTCGGCATTGCAATATAGCAGAATATCACTTTTTTACAGAAGAGGTCAATCAAGACAGCCGAAAATAAGCGAGTTTGCAAGTTTTCAGTTTGTGTCGAAACATTATTGTTTATTATTAAAATTTTATTCACATATTATTAAACTGTTTAATTTTTTTTTAATTTCTTCAATATTTAAAAGAGCCGATGAGTTTTAGATTTCTAATACTCGCACGCTCTATTTGAACCAGGACGGTCTTTGAAAATTACTTTAAAAAAATTACTTTTTCATTAACAAATACTATAATAAAATTTCATGAAAATTACAACAATTTTTCAAACTCGTACAATTTTTCGTATTTTCACTTTTCTTTGGATTTTTTAGCTTCACCAAGAGTGTGCGGTTCTTCGAACTCGAAAACTCCCTGGCTTCGATATTTCAGGTTGTTAAGTTGTACGCCGTGGAACAACCGAGGCGGCAACCGTCTCTGAAGCAAGTGTCGTAAAGGCGCCATTTTCAAATATGTAAAACAAATATTTTTCTGTCAAACTTAAAGGTGTAATAAAAATGTACTTAAAATTTTAATAATGTGTTAAATGTACTTAATTTTAATAATAGTTTTGACACAAAAAGATCTTGATAATAGCTTATTTTTCGCTGCCTAACAGATCTCCCCCCTTATTGTCATCCGGACTCTTATCAACAAGTTCGTAGCGTCGCCCAATCAAAAATATTGATTTTAAACTTCTACATTGGATTTTGGCGAATCGTCGATTTTTTCGGAATTTTCCAAATGCCTATAATTTTTCAATATCTATAAACCATCGCTAAGCACTATTGCACTACAAAAAAAATCAAAAATAGCATCTTCAATCGTCATCTATGGAAGGAAATGGAAAATGAAGGCATTGGCCATTATTGATCAGCACAAAACTTCTAAAGTAAAAGAGCTCGCCGTGCATACGATTAAAGCGGTATATACATTTGCAACGATAAGAAAATCGATTTTTTTTAAACGATAGAACTATATATGTATAATACTTTCCCAAAGTTTCAAAGCGAAATTCGAAAAAACTTCAAAAAAGTAATGAAATTAACAACTGACAATTACAATTACTGTAATTCCAAGAGCTGAGTCGGACCATTTTCCGGTTGGGTTCACGATTATGGGGTCAAATGTGATAAAGAAAAGAGATAAAGGGGGCGCGCAAAAAGGAAAGGGGGAGAAAACGGAAGACAGGTTAACCTGGATTGATGAAGCATCTGAGGAGTATGTAGAGGAAGTCGACAAAGTAAGAGTGGGGGGCATTAGGGATGACTCGACCAATCAGAGGTGGGAGAAATTGAGGCAGGCGATCTGGAAGGGAGCGGAGGCCACAGGAATGGTAAAAAAGAGGAATAAACGGGGTGGGGACAGGAGCTGGCTAGGGCAAGAAGGGGTGCAACAAAAGAGGAACGTTCAACAAGCACTCAAAAAATTTCTTAAAACAAGAAATCCGGAAACGAAGAGGAAGCTTAATGAAGAAAGGAAAAAGTGGAGGGATCTAAAGGGGAGGAAAAAGAAAGAATGCTTGGAAGAAAGATGGGGGGAGATTCAGGACAGTAAAACAATGACTGAATGGTGGAGGGCAATAAAGAAGTTCAGAGGGAGGAAAAGTGCCGCAGGAGAAAATATTAACAAGGAAGATTGGGAGGCACACTTCACAAAACTTATGGGGGCAGGGGATCCAACACAGGCCAGGACTGGTCCCTGGGAATGCGAGTTCGTAGAAGAGGAAGGTGGAGAGGCTGGGCCTTGGAACAGGGAATTCAGTAGGGAGGAACTATGGAAAGTGCTGAGGAAATTGAAGAGAAGGAAAGCAGCAGGGGAAGATGGGATCACAGGGGAATTCATAAGGGGTCTATCGACAGAGGCAAAGGAAGAGTTAAAGAACATATTAAACGGAATCTGGAGAGAAGGAAAGTTACCAGGGGGGTGGGAAGTAGCGAGAATTTTCCCGATACATAAGGCGGGGGACGAGGATGATGTAACTAATTATAGGGGCATATCATTACTAAATGTTGGCTACAAAATCCTGACAAGCCTAATGATTAGGAGAATCAATAGATGGGTAGAGGATAATAAGATCGTAAGGGAGAGTCAGGCGGGCTTTAGGGAAAAAAGGGGTACGCGGGATCACGTCTTTGTACTGAACGCGCTAGTAAATAATAGCCTTAGGAGAAAGGGTGGGAAACTGTATGTTGCGTTCGTCGATTTTAAAGCAGCATTTGATAAAATTGATAGGAACATCATGTTTGGAAAACTCTGGGAGAAAGGTATTACCGGAAGGATGCTTAAGTTGATACGAGGAATCTACGAACGTACTACAAACGAAATCATCACAAGTAATGGAAGAACGGGTAAATTCGAAACAAAAAAGGGGGTGAGACAGGGATGTCCCCTCAGCCCGACCCTCTTCGGATTGGTCCTAGACGATATTGATGAGGAATGGGAAAAGAATGGTATAGGAGGAACGGTGATGGGTGGGAAAAAATTCTACGCCCTCAAATATGCGGATGATATTGCTCTAGTAGCAGACAATGCCGAAGCGTTAAGGGATATGTTGAGGCGGCTGGAAAAATTTGAGGCGAGGATGAAAATGGAGATAAACACGGAGAAAACTAAGGTTATTATTTTTAAAAGAGGGGGAAGACCGAAGAAGGGAGAAAAATGGGAATTTAGGGGGAAAACACTGGAGGTCGTGAGGGAATTTAAATACTTGGGGTTCTGGTTCTCGGCGAATAATGCAATGAAACGGCATCTGCAAATAGTGACAGCGAAGGCTAGGAAGGCAGCAAATACGGTCTGGGGGTTGATGAAGCGAGCGAGAGTGGACGATCTGAAGTACAGGTTACAGCTGATGGACTCTTTGGTAAAGGCAGGGGCGCTATATGGAGTGGAAGTGTGGGGATGGAGGAGAAGGGAGGAGGTGGAGAAAATGCAAGGGAGATTTGTAAAAATGGCATTAGGCTTAGCGAGGAATACACCGAGCTATCTCTGGAAAATGGAAGCGGACAAGAGAAGTATCGAGATTGAAGCAAGGAGGAGGGCAAGTAGCTACCTGCTAAAAATTGTGGAAATGGAAGAAGACAGATGGCCGAAAATTTGCCTAAGGGAAGAGCTCAGGAACATCCTGAATGGAAACGCGTCAAAATGGGGAAATGAGCTCAGAACAGCGATGGAGGAAGTTGGAGATGGGAGGGTCCTAGAGTTAATAAGAAATAATGGGAATAACAGAGCGATTAAGGATATGTTAATGGAAGGAATAAACATAAAAAGGGACCAGGACATACAAAAGGATTGGGGGGGCATTGATAGATCCACATTCTGCAGCTATTTCAAGGGGATCAAAGAGAAACTGGGGAGAGAGGATTTTTGGGAGGACAAAGATATTAGGGGGGTCATTAAAGAGGAATGGGAAAGATTGCGATGCGGAAACCTGGAGAGGGCAGGAAAGAAAGGTTATAACAACTGGAAGTGCAGAGTATGTGGAAAGGAAGAGGAGACTCTGGAACACATTTGGAGGTGTGGAGAGGCGAGGAGACAAATTAACGATAAGTGGGTAGTAGGGGTAGACAAATGGAGAGGGGACAAAGTGGGGGAATGTCTAAGACGATGGTGGATAGAAACGTTAAAGGGAAAAATAGTTAAGGAACTGGCGGAATATACTCTGGCATTCAGGGACCTCGACGGAGCGGGCTGAGGACTACGCGAAATTAGTTTATTAAAAGACTCTAAACTAGTAGCTGTAAGCACGCCAAAAAACGACCGAGTATCCCTAAGGAAACGCAATAGGAGTTAGCTTATGATTACTATTAATGTTATGTATTATGATTATTTATGTAAGGCAAAATGTATACAAAAATGGAAAACTTGTAACGCAAAATGCAAGTCTGTAAGTTGGGCCATGTCACAGCAAATGCAAGACATATGGAATAAAACTATACTATACTATACAATTACTGTAATTGATGATTCAATTACTTTGTAACAGATTACTCAAGTCATTAGTTAAAAGTACCTACTGCAACTTAATTCAAATTCTATGTGAAATTTAAAGGCATTTTTCTCAAAACTGCATTTTTTAAATTGGGAAATATTGATAATATTGCTACATTTTTACGCGACGAGAATTGCTTTCGAAAAATTAGAAGAAAAAAAAACTACTTTTGAAATTCAAATTTTACGCAATTTTTGCCTGAAATTTTGATTTGTTTTGTAATTGCGTGCCATTCTCTTAAATGCATTTTCTTCGTTTCAATTACTGTCAATCAGAAAACTATAAATGTTCGAGCTGAAATTTTTTTGAAATTTTTCGTAAATCAAAATTTACGAGAAGCGGCAACCTTGTTGTAACATTCTGCCACATCGTCGCCATTTTCATGAATGAATTTAAAAAAATTGCTTCGTATACTTAAATATAATACTAAAGTATACCTACAGTTTGATAAATGTAGAATTATTTTTCAGTTTAAAAAAATCCCTAAAAATTGCTGATAAAATAAAGATATTGTACCCATGAACCAACAACAATCGTTGAATTTTGGCATATTTCCAATTACCGCTAAAAGCGCTCATAATTCCTTAAGGGGAAATTTACCATTGTAAATTTTTTGCATTTTTTCCTCTATCTTCCAGAAAAGAAGAGCAAGAGAATGTTGAATAAGAAAGACAATTGTACGATCCAGGCATCTTCGATTAAAGGCAAACACGAAATATCCATGATTTTATACAGTACTTAAAACTTTAAACGCGTTTTTCTCGAAACTATGTTTTTAGACACGGGCGTATGCGTAGCGCCTCAAGTTTTCAATCGATCGACTCGAAATTATAACTGTAGCTTCTTGACAACATTTTCTAGTCCAGTAGCGCCATTTTGGTTCAAAATAATTTAAAAAAAATGCTTTTACTTTAAGACTTGTACTTACATGTATAAAAAACCGAATTTAAACATATTTTGTTTTTTCTTAAATAAATTATCAAAAATGACCCTTGATTTTGCCCTCACAAAGGTACATTGCCCCTTAACGAAGCCAAGAACGACAATTTATTCTCGACATTCTCATTATTTTGGTTCAAATATGAAGAGTCAACGCTCAAAACTTGGCGCCCCGGATATCGTACTAACCCCCGATTTTCATTAAAAAATAAACATAAAACTCGGTTTTGCTTATTTAAGGGCTCCGTAAAATATTTAGTGTGTCAATCGGGTTCCGCCGCCAAAAAAGTTCAAGAACCGATAGTATAGACGGTTATAAACATGCTGTTCACATACTTACATAAACGTAGGTGGATAATTTATACGAAAATTCCGCACTCGAAACATTAAACGCGTTTTTCTCGAAACGTTTTTCAAAACGGTGTACACTCCTAAAGAAGAGTTATGAAGCTATATCCATCTGAAATTTGAATACAATATTCTTCACGCCATTCTTTATCTTGCTATGGAAGCTTTTTTAATCTTCATATTTTCCAACGAAAAACTGTTGAAATATAGGTTAAATTAGATACTTCTTTTTCAAACCGCCGCCATTATTGTCAATTTCGATCTTTAAAAACCTCCATAGTAAGATAGTGGCTTTCATACTGATTAATCTTTTTACAAATGTTGTTTCGGATATTTGCGGCCACAACCGTGTAAACCGTAACTCCTCAGTTTCAAATAAATTTTCAAGCGTTATAAAAAAATAAAAATAAACCTTTGAGGTAGTCCTATCGCTTCACTAGTCACACTGATCATACTTGAGATTTGTACAATTCATATTTTTAACATATGCAAACAAAAAATTTGTAATAAACTAAGTTTTCCATGTGTAAACTGTTTAATGAATGTTCACATTTAGTTAGAAAAATGAAAAAATAGTTATCCCAACGATTCGCGCAGTATTTCTAGGTTTGATATTTGGCAATATTGGTTCCATCTCCGTCTCTTTTTACTCAACCAGGCGAGTTTAACCTCCATGCTTTTCAACGTCGATCTGTCAAAACAATGTCAAGTGCGGGAAATATAAAGCATTGTATTCGGGCCACGACTGGTAAGAAGCGTGGAAAATTTGTGTCGGCTAAATAAGTCGGTTAAAAATGAAATATGTGTGGAAATTCGAATGAGTGAGATGAGGTTAGGACTACAGTCAGCTGTTGCCTTGCTGTCACGTCTCTTTATCGTAGCAAGTGGTGATAAATCCAATACCGGAAGTTCAAATTAAACTTGATATTACATAAAAATTAGGCCAATAAGCGTAATTTTTTTCGAGGCCACTGGTTTACTACAAATGTTGAGTATGTTAATCTGATTCTTTTTAAGAATCTGACGAATTCCCACTATTATATACACTTTAGTAGCGACCGGAAATTGGGTTTTTATGTCGTCTCGGTATTCCTTCACAAAAATACCCAACTTTAATATTTATTTCCTCTGCAATTAGGTCGACAAACGACCCTGAAATTTTAGAGACAATTTTTAATGTTTAGTGAAGCTAAAAAAATGAAAATCCTATGGATCGAAGCCTGGCGATAGGACTATCTTAAAAATTGATTTTCCGTTCTTCCCGAGTGCTTTGATATGCCATAAAAAATTAGACTGTCCCGCGTACTTTAACCATCGAAAAAAAGAAAACATCGCGAAAATCCGCTACTTTTCGACCAGTTACACTGTGATGATCCCTTCAGGGCAGATATACACGTAGATGGTCAAGGTCGAGGATTTACAAGCTATGAACATCCCGTCGACCATAGAAGACCTAAACTATGGGCCTGGTATCGATGATTCCATGTAAGTTGACAAATTTCATGATTTATTCATTCCCAAATTTTCAAACGCGTTTTTCTCAAAACCACGTTTTTCAAATCGGTACCAAAAATTTCTCGAAAACCAATGAACCGATTGCCTTGAGGTTTTCTGTAGTTATTCTATACACCATTATATAGTACTTGTCACAGGATTTTTTTCCTTTACTTAGTTTTTGTTTTATAGGCAACATAATAACTATTTTTTGGCCCAAAAATCACTATTTATGTGCAAACGTCCGCCATTGTCATAAATCGATATTTTCAAAATCGGCCATGACAAGTACTAGATTATAGTATCTAATTTAATAATCTTTTTGGTTTTTTTTTCAGATGATTTTTGAAGAAAATTCCAGTGGGTACCGTATACGCAGATTTTTTGACGACGCTCCAAGGATCATACAATATCCTTCTATATTATTGATATTTTGAAATAAAGAAAATTGAACATAATTTCGAATGTATATACTTTTAGATAATTAAGGGAGACTTTGTCCTTGAAATTGCAGCGGGAGATGTTATCGGCTCAACATGAGCAGCTAGAAGAAGAGGAAGGATGCCTCTATGGACCAGGCATTGCCGATTAGCGTTAATTATAAACACATTTGTGTAAACACATCACAAAACTTTAAACGCGTTTTTCTCGAAAACACGTTTTTAAAAATGGCTGACATTCTCCTGACCGCCGTAATTAACATATCGACCTGAAATTTGGAGAGCATACTCAGAAAATAGGTCTTCACGGAATGATGGATCGATTTTTGATAGATACATTTTTGCATTTATTATTTATCTTTTTATGCGAAAAAAAAACGCGAAAATTCCATTTTTTTTTAAATTGCCGCCATTTTTCGAAATTTGTACTAAACGAAAAACCCATCCGTCATTCCATGACCAAAGGGTCACAGATTGATAATATGCTTTGAATTTGGGTTTCAGATCAACAAAGAGGGGGCAGTGATGTCAGCCGTTTACCTCCCGCGATTTGAGGACCTGTTTTCGCGGAGCTGCAACGGCCGCCACTTTGGTTCTTTTTTTCAAAAAAAAAATTTTTTTTTAACGATCTGTATATCATGAATAAAAGCAAGAAAAAACCGCACTCAAAAAGCTTTACTCGTTTCCTTTAAAAAAAAGTAAAATGTAAACACCTGAAATATGGCACTCCAAGGACAAAGTCTCCCTTTTCTTATTTGTCTTTTGTCTTTTTTTTTCGCAAAATTTACCGCTTTTTGGGAATTTTTTTGTGAAGAAAGTATACAACGGAAAACTTGTGAAACTTGGCATATAGTTTTATTGATCTGTTTACTACATACAAAAAAAATTTTAAACAATTTCATCAAAAAATCCGCCTCCCACCCCCCTCGACGCGCGATGGTCCTTTTTTGATGGTGTGCACGATTTCTCAAAAACTATTCAACCGATTGCCTTCAAATTTGGACAGAATGCTCAGCTGACATCCTTTTATCGTTTGATGAAGCAAAAAAGCAATACGTTTAATAGTTTTTTATTTATAACAAAAAATCGATCAATTTTTTTTCGAAAAATCGATACTTCAAGTTCAAAACGTCACCGAATCGTCAATTTTTTTTTCCCCTTCATCGAACGATAGCTATATGTGTCTAAAGTACACCATCAAAAAAGGACCGTCGCGCGTCGAGGGGGGTGGGAGGCGGATTTTTTGATGAAATTGTTTAAAAATTTTTTTGTATGTAGTAAACAGATCAATAAAACTATATGCCAAGTTTCACAAGTTTTCCGTTGTATACTTTCTTCACAAAAAAATTCCCAAAAAGCGGTAAATTTTGCGAAAAAAAAGACAATCCCCCCTTAAAACCCCAATCCGAAATATCAAATAGTTTTCCTTGAAAAAATTCCCAAAAATGACCTGTTTTCCGCCTCCTAGGTGTATATCTCCGCTTCGGTGCCTGTGCGGCAACATGGCAGCGCGCCGAACAATCCTCGCTCGAATTCACTCTCCTCCGTATTCCTTTCCTTCTCCTTCTCATTTATTACACTTTATTATTTAAATTACGTTCCTGCAGTCATAACATCTGTTCAACAGCACATCAAAAGAGTCGGAAAATATTGTGTCTGCATTTGGTTCCTCAGCTGCGAATTGCACCGGTACCGCGCACGCGAGTCACATCGCAAATGTGTCAAAAAAAAAAAAAAAAAAAACTACTTTGAACTTCGAGTCGCGCCATTAAGACCAAAGGCTCGCGTAATCGAAGCATTGCAGACGCAAACTCGCGATTTTCGTTTCTCGAGGATCTTCGCTTGCCTGCGCGGGATTGGATCGAAAGAAGAAAAAAAAACCCGTTTGTTCTCCATTTCGAATGATCGAACGCAAAGTGCTTGTCAAAGGATTCTTTTTATGTGAAAGTGTCAATCTTTACATTAAACGTATACGGTTTTTTGTTTGTTTTGTGATATTTCTTTTTCAACGTTAGTCTGTACATCCGATTCTACCGTGGACAATGCAGACTCGGCCGCGTACTTCGTTTCAACCCTCTCCGAGATACAATAAGATTGTTTCTATATGATAAATATATAATACGAAGAAAAAGAAAAGAAAAACCGCCCGCGAAAACGACCGGCATACGCGACCGACGTTACAATTAGGGTCGCGCCCGCGATCGTTTCTCGTTGCGTCAACTATATCCTCGTACAGTGTCCCCCCCAGCGATGCGCAAAATACTTTAAATGCCTTCTTTTCTTTTTCCTCTTCCTCTTAGAACAGTTGTTCGTCGTAAAAAGTTACATTTGGATTTGCCAAATTGTTTTTCTTCTCCATTTTGTTTTTCTTTTTTTTTTTTCGTTTGTTTTTAAATACAGGAATGTACTTTCGGCTCACAGAAAGAAATAAGTGCCTTTGCCGCCGCTCACTCCGACTCGAGAGAAATTTGCGTTCGAAGAGAAAAGAAAGAAAAAGAGAAAATAACTCGACGCGCCCCGGGGAGCGGTCAATCGTCGTTTTTAAAATGTCCGAGCACGTTTCCCTCGACACGTGCGACGGTTCGGAGAATGAATGAAATGAAAAAAATAAAAATAAAACGTGTCTCTCCCCCCTCGGAACTTCGTAATTTTCATCAAATTACAAATATACGTGTTATTCCTTATAATATCGCGTGTCTTTGTCTCCTTTTTTTTCCTTATCTTTTTCTTCTTATTGTAACAATGTAACAGGTAAATGTGTGGTTTTGTGGGTGGGGAGGTTAGCACGTGCGAGGTAGAGATTGCGAGATTTTGGGTTCGAGGCTCGAGGCGATCATGCTTCATTAATAATAGCAGTGTCAATCTAATACAAGTTGCTTTTCTTTGATTTTCTTTTGTTTTTTTAAATAATACTATTCGTAGTTTTTAAAGAATTTCGCTCGAGCGCTCTCTCTCTCTCTCTCCCTCTCTCTTTCTGTTTATCTCTTCTGTCAGACTCCGGCCGCGGATTTAATCGACGGTCTGAATTCGCGCTGTGAACGGTAAAACTGTTCATAGAATTAGGTCTGGGATATTATGCTTAGGTGGAGGAGGGTGGGGGGATAGTGGGCTTGGGAGAAAGGACGTCAGGGTGGGGGAGAAAAGATGAGATTATATTAGGCCGCGGTTTCCGCGTCTCCGTTGCTCTCGGCCTCGACCGGCTTCTCGTCCAGCTTTGCCTTCTTCTCGGGACTGACGCCGTCGACCGCCGATGCCTCCTCGGACGACGCCTCGATACCAGCCGTTGATTTCCTCTTTATGCTGCACGCATCCGCCGCCGGTGCGTCTGAAATTGGGGTGAACAAAAGTCAAGCGAATGTCGAGAAACTGTTTTTCTAACGGTCTCTCTCTCTCTCTGCTAACCGCTTGCCAGCAAAATTCTAAATTATACGCGGAGGCGGAACGCGAGCAAAATCTTCTCCGTTCTTTCTACTCGTGATAATGGACGAGAACGCGAGATCGAGTTTCTTTCAATAGCACCGCGATGCTTCTCTTGCCAATTTTGCTACTGAAAAAAAAAATACTTTTTTCCACTTCCGGCGCGCTCTACCGCTTAAGGGGCCAGTCCACTTTGAAAACTTCAAAAAATCGAAAGCAAGCAAGACTCGAAGAAATCGACGATGACGAGGAATCAGAAGGGACTTTGTACGGTGCAGGAATTGCCGATTGAGTTTAGGTAAGAGTTTTTCATAGTATAAACTTCAAGCGCGTTTTTCTCGAAACAACGTTTTCAAAATCTAGCTCCATCGTATCTCTAAAACTAATAAACCGATTCTCTTGAAATTTGAATCACATATTGTACACGTGATTCGCAACAAGATGACCCTCGATGATTTTAAAATTTTGATTTTTACCCCTTTTTGCGAAAAACTGCGAAAAAACGCGTTTTTTGAAACTTTTTTCGTTTTTCATGTCATTTTTTTATTTTTTGATAAAACATTATATCGGAGGGTCATTTTGTAGCTGGTGTCGTACTGAATTTAACGGACTTTGATTTTTTTTTTGTTTCAGACATGCCGTTGCCGAGTTGTGATGAAGCTACCTAGCCCACCTATTTTTGAGGCGTTACGTTAAACTATAGTTTTTGTACTTAAAAATGAATAAAAATGAATTTAAACAAATTTTTTAATGTATTTCAAGACTTTATTTATCAAGCCCAACAACTTTTATATTAATATCTTTTATAAAATCATCAGAAAAAAATCGCAAAGTAGCCTTTTTCGTGGCTCCAAAGTGGACTGGCCCCTTAATTGTACGCTTTATTTACTATTATTCATTTGCTATTTAGAATTTCAAGAGAGATGGAAAATAGTGCAAAAAATTGAGCAATTCCAATTGTGATTTACGAAAATTCATCGACAATTTGCGTAATTTCAATAATGAATGGAGAAAACAAAAATTCCGATTAATTTCCATCGCGATGTATGGAATGTTGTATATCATTTGCGCATTTTTACCTTTAATCGCGCATACTTTTAAGAGTGATGGAAAATAGTGCAAAAAATTGAGCAATTCCAATTGTGAATTACGAAACATCATCGACTGTTTGCGTAATTTCAATAATGAATGGGGAAAACAAAAATTTCGATCAATTTCCATCGCGATGTATAGAATGTTGTATATTTGCGCATTTTTTTTACCTCGTTTACGAAAAATAATTAAAATTTCGCGCGATTTTAGTAGTGATTTGGACAAAATATAACGTTTTCCGTAATTTCTATAGTGGATAGGGAAAACAACATTTTTGATGAATTTTCATCGCGATGTATGGAAAGCATACATCGTTTGGACAATTTTAATATTAATTTACGAAAGATTAAAATTTTCGGCAATTTTGATAGTGATCTTCACAAAATACAACATTTTGCCGGATTTTAATAATGATTTTCGGAAAATATAAACAATTTGAGCAATTTCAATGGACAATCATAAAAAATGTAAAATGATATCGGAACGAAAACCATTTTTTTTTTAAATTACTCTTCCGCCGACGCATTTATCTTTGACCACAACCGGCCAATTTAAGCTGCTGGTGCTTTTGGCGGTACATTTATCCGCAATTTCAAGTGATACGGGAAAATAATTTTAAAAATTGAGCGACAAACATCAACATTTTGCGCAATTTGAATAGTAAATACGAAAAACAAAAATGTTGATCAATTTTCATCGCGATCTACGGAACGTATAGTTTGCTCAATTTTAATATTTACTAACGAAAAAATTCAAAATTTTGGGAAATTTTAATAGTGATTTGTACAAAATATAACATTTTGCGTAATTTCAATGGCGATTTACACGAAATACAATATTGTATATTTTGGCTGTAAACTTATGAGCAATTTCAAGATTTACGGAAAATAATTTTGAAAATTGAGCTATTTGAATTGTGATTCACGAAAAACATTCACATTCTGCGCATTGTCAATAGTAAATACAGAAACGTAAAGTTTTGATGACTTTTCATCGCGATGTATGGAAAGTATGAATAATTAGCTCAATTTTAATATTAATTTACGCAAAGTTTCGAAATTTTGCGAAACTTTAATAGTGATTTGCACAAAATATACCATTTTAGGGAATTTGAATGATTTATTAACATGATGTTGAAGTTTGCATCGTTGGAATGCAACGAAAATGATTTTTCTTTGTTTCGAACATTTCCGTTGTCAGATTAAAGCTACGAAAATCAGAAAACTTCGTTTAGGATTCTTACTTAGTCACTTATAAGAAATCTGCAAAATATGATTTTGGAAAATACTGGAAATAATAAATTAATAAGAATTTTCATTGCGTTCCAACGATGCAAACTTCAGCCCCGTTTATTAACAATTTAAACACTTTGCGCAACTTTAATAGCGATTTAAACAAAGTATAAATTTATCTCGAAGCGAAAACCATTTTTCTCATCAATCACCAGGTCAATTTAGCCCAGATGGAACTTTATCCTCCCACCATCAACAATCCTACAGTCGGTTTGAATTGTTTCAAATCAACCATACACTTCGAACACGTCTTAAGGGCATATACACCTGGATGGTCGAGGTCGAGGATTTAGAAGCTATGAACATTCCGTCCACCGTAGAAGACCTACACTATGGGCCTGGTATCGATGATTCCATGTAAGTTGACAAATTTCATGATTTATTCATTCCCAAATTTTCAAACGCGTTTTTCTCAAAACCACGTTTTTCAAAGCGGTACCAAAAATTTCTCGAAAACCAATTAACCGATTGCTTTGAGGTTTTTTGTGGTTATTCTATACACCATTATCTAGTACTTGTCATAGGATTTTTTTTCCCGTTACTTAGTTTTTCTTTTATAGGTAAAATAATAACTAATTTTTGGCCCAAAAATCACTATTTATGTTCAAACGTCCGCCATTTTGTCATAAATCGATATTTTCAAAATCGGCAATGTCAAGTACTAGATTATAGTATCTAATTTAATAACCTTTATGGTTTTTTTTTGTCAGATGATTTTTGGAGAAACATCAGTGGGTACCGTATACGCAATTTTTTTACGACGCTCCAAGGATCATGCAATATCCTTGTATATTTTTGATATTTTTAAATAAAGAAAATTGAACATATTTTCGAATGTACATACTTTTAGATAATTAACACCCCAATCCGATATTTCAAATAGTTTTCCTTGAAAAAATTCACAAAAATGACCTTTTACCGGCTCCTAGGTGTATATCTCCTCTTAACGAATCCGCATAATTGAAATTTGGAAAAACACGAAATTGTCAAAAATTGAAAATTTTTCAATTTTCATTCAAATGTGTCAACCAAAGGAGAAAAAAAGAAAAAAACCAGGTTGGAAAAATAATTTGCTAAAACCAGAATGAATATGTAACTAAATTATGCTACCAACGTAACAAAATTGCGTTGCGAATTGATTGCTCGCTCCCTGAATGTTTTTCTCTCATCTCACAAAAGAATTTATTTCTTTTCCCGCTAAAATTTTCAACAAACGTATCTCTTCTTTCCTATGCTACAGCAGCCCAGAATAAATACTAGTCCCGTATCTTGAGAATATCTACTCTCGAGTTTAACGTCCGTCCGGTGTTATATTTGTGCAGAGATATTTTTGTTTCGGGTTAAGGCAAAGCAGCCAATTTCTCGCTTTGACCTTATTAACGGTCCAAAAGCGACTTTGCCCATATAAAAACCAAAGGCGTAAGATTAATCGACTCCGCCATAGACTTCACACGTCAAAGAAATCAAATTGCATCTGAGTAAAATTCTTTTCGATGGGTCACGTCGTCCGGATCGATTTTCTTCAATTATCGCAGCTTCAATTTTCACAGAGTAAAAATAATATTCCCTATTTTAAATAATCATCGACCAATACCTGTAGAGTCTCCGTTCTCTGTGGATTCTGCCTCTTTGTCGTCGGACTCTTTCTCCTCGACAGATCCGTTCTCCTTAGCTTCTTTGGCATCGCCATTCTCGGACGCCCTCGAGTCCTCGTCGGCTTGTTCGGCTTCTTCTACGACCTTCTTCTTCTCCTCCTCTACGACCTTCTTCTCCGGGGAGGCGACAACCTTGGTTTCCCTGAGAAAAAAAAGTTAAGGCTTTAAGGGCACGGTCGAGGTCAATCTAATATTGCAAATATCGAAACTTATCCCTGTACAGAGTTGAGGCTTTTGGGAAAAAACAAAGCACCAGGCTTTGTAGAATTCGGCCATGAGGCATTTGCATTGGATATTAATTATAAGTGAGTACTCTTTCTCTTGCACTTGTATGTCACATGGTACATTTATTAAAATAAAAATTAGGGCGAGAAGAACATTTTCAATTGGCAGTTTGACATTGGCTTGAGAATTGTCACGAAACAGCCAAAAGAAGTTTAGAAAAAGAAATTACAGCAGGACAACTTCATCTCCACGTGTATTAACATTTTTGTATTGTTTAAGCCATTTTAATATGATTTAAACCATTTTTGTGTTGTTCAAACTATTTTTGGATTGTTTAAATAATTTTTATTTGGTTTAAACCATATTAATGGCGTTTAAACAACTTTTGTATTGTTTAAACAATTTTTAGAGTGTTCAAACAATTTTTATAGTGTTTAAACATTTTTTATATCGTTTCAACTATTTTCCTATTGTTTAAACAATTTTTATGTGGTCTAAACGTTTTTGATATCGTTTAAACCATTTTTATATAGTTTAAACAATTTTTTGTATTTTTTAAACAATTTTTATATTATTTCAACTATTTTCATATTGTTTAAACCATTTTTAGGTTAACAAAATTCTTTTTATTCCGTTCAAACTTTTTTCCCGCTGTTGTGGCAAAAATCTCATGTATTTTCCCCCTCCGCTCAAAGATTCAATTTCGAGCCGCCATCTTGGACGAATTTCGTCATCGAATTGACATGCCGACTTTTTTTTGTTAACAGTAACTATATTTACTCTCGCGCGCGCTGTATTCGCGATACTCGCGGCGTTTCGCGCGAATAAAAGAGCCGGCCGCTGAATCGTGAACGTCACAGTTATTAATAATGACTGTAATAATCCATCGGGTGAAATTTGCGGCAAGCGGGGCCGCGCAGGGACGTCGCAAAAACACCCATAAAGCGTTTGGACGGTCCGCGGGCTCCGCGTGAAACGCCGATGCAAGCAACAGCGCCATCTCTGAGTAGATTCCCCCCTCACCGGCCGCACGCCGGCCTCACGAGGACAAGAAAAGACCTGACCAATCGCGCGCCGCTATGCTTCCCCCACCGTCGCGCGTCTCAGTCGCTTGACCCTTTTCTCCCGCGGTTCGCGAAAGTCGCGCCAGCGCCGCAAACTCTCGTGAATTTGCCGCTCACGCATTGTTTTCGTTCGCAACAAAAGAGACAACAAATTTTACGAAGGGAAGAAAAAAACGGTATAGCGTCACAATGTATTCGTACCAAATGTAGCGTGTGTATCGAGAAACGGGCGTTGGTACGATAAACAGAGAGCGAGCGAGAGAGAGCGGGAGGGGAAAGCTTCGCGACGCCGGCACGACTTTATTGTTTGCCGCGCTCTAGCCGGCGTCAGTGAGTGGCGTTCGGATCGATATTACACGGCCGTTCTCTTTTAGACGCTCTCTCTCTTTCTCTTTCCCTACGTACAGTCTTCAACAAAATGTTTATTTTCTATACTTGGACATTTTCAAGAAGTCCTTCGCCGTCCCCTCCCACAACCCGCGGGGACTTGCGCCGTACGTGCGGAGTTCGCACATACTCTCGTATGTGACCTAAATGTACACACGCAACGACTCGAAACCGCGGGAACCGTTTAGTCGTGAATGCGGCGAAAAAACAATCTTCGTAGTGACGGAAATCGCGTTTTTCTTCCTAATAGACCCTCAATTATCCAACGCGAATTGAGCGGGAATTTACGAGTCGAAGTACATTGAAATGCGCGAGGGCGCTGTCCACAGGCGGATTGAAAATAATACGGGAAAATATGTGAGAGCGTATAAAGTTGTGGTCATTCGTACGATAAATCGCGCGTATATATAGCGTATGTACACACGAGCGCGCGTAGGCCGGTGGCAAAAAATAACTCGAACGCGGCGTCTCTTGCCCCTCTCACGCCGTGGTGGCCCCCTTTCCGCGCCGGTCGACGCTTCTTCCCGGCGAGAATAAAGCCGCCAAGTTTCACAAGCCCAGCGTTGTGAAATATCCTACACATTGACGCGCTTCGGGCGTCTCAGGGCGCAAAAAAAAACGGCTCGACGAGTAGCGCGAAATCAAAAGCCCCGTGGAAAGAAATCGCTATATTCTCTCAGACCCGGCATTCGTTCGCAAAAAAACAAACAAAAAAAAATTTCGAAGGACACGAACGCGATCGAAAAATACCTATTCACCACGTGGCTAGTTTGAAAAGAAAAAAGCGTGCGATAGCAATTGGATACGCGCCGGTGTGAAAGCAGCGTGGATTTTTATAGCCCCTGACGCCACAAATCGCGCGGTCAAAATCTCTCGAGTTTCTCATTTATCATCGCGACGCACTTTTCGCGGAAAACGCGCGTATTTTTCGATCATAAATTAACATTGTACTCACTTTGTTTCAACGTCTGCCATTGTTGATTTTGTTGTTGTTTTTTTAACGTCAAAATTGGAAGAACACGAGAGAATAACGTATAGCGTGCACTGGTGGATGAAGAAAAAAGATCCTTCGAGTTACTTATTACTCTCGTACGGGGTATAAAGAGGTTGGCTGTTGTGCGAAGACTGAACCGGAGAGAGTAACAGTACGACTGCCTACCGACGCGCAAATGGCAGAGGGACTCGATCGCGGATTCGCCTGAATCCCCCCTGCCCCTCTGCGAGCGCGTTCGCGGCACTCTACCCCCACTTCGAGCGCGTGCGCGCGCGAGCGGCCGCGATGCACTCCCGCCTCGCGGGAGCTCCGGCCGGCGCGGCCTTCAAACCGTCTTCTTTCCCGCTCGTTTGTAGATGGCGCTCCGCACCGCGATACACTCGCGACTAATATCCCCCACTTCGCATGCGCGGTACGGTTCACTTTTCATTTTCATATTGGCACGTTACGTAAAGCTGTGAAGAAAAATAGCGCGTGAATTCAAAAGCGAAAAACAAAAATTCACGCTACATCCGAATGGCTGAACGAAGCATTATTTTCTTCCATTTTCCAGGTTGTTCGAAAACGCCCGAACAATAAGTAATTCCGAAAAAAACTGCTAAATTGTCAAACGCAAAATCGTTGGCAGCAGTGCAGTGGCGTTCTTCCCACTACTTAGCTCGGCCGACCAATAGCGAGACGCGCAACTCGAGCGAGACCGTAGCGGCGTTTCCGGCGAGGGCCGCGAAACGTTCGAACGCGAACGTTCGCTTTTCTCGGTGCTTCATTCGTTTAATCACGGGACATTTATAAATGGATTCGATCTGTGCCCAATTCAGGGGTCAGTGGTTGACTCAATTTTCGCGCTGTAGGTTGAGCCGATGTATTTCGCGCTCTCGGCGTAAACGCGCGACGGGGCCGCGCGACTTTTACGCATCTTCGTACGGTGAAACGATAGAGCGGCTGAGGGAAAGGGGGGAGCGAAGCGACGGAAGTCGGTGCCTAGGTGGAGAAGGGGGTGGGTGCTGGAACGTTCTAGAAGTTTCGTGCGCGCGGCATCGTTTCCGGCGTATATGTATTAAAAAGGTGTGCGCGCAGGGCTGCTTGCCACACATGTACAAAGCGAGCACGCTTGGCGCTTCGCGTACTCTCGTCCGCCCCACCCCCGCCCGCGCCAAGCTCGCGAAGCCAAGCGACAAGCTCCCCCCCTACCGACGCGCACACACATGCGCACACACGTCTGTATGGAGCCGCGCTATCGGGCGGGTATCTGCTATTATATGGCATGCGCGTGTATACGTAAAATGTCGCACACAGGCAAATAAACACGTATGGGATCGCAAACTCGCGCTGTTTGTATACGCGCCCTGTACTGTGTGCAGTAGTCGTACATTCGTAAATTTTATCTTACGGACGGGCATGAGGATTTTGATGAAATGAGCTGAATCTACCGTTTCCGGAGGCGAGAAAGCGATTCGGCTGAGTCTCGACTTTGAAAATACTCGTTCGAGGAGTTAAATAACTAGATTTGTTTCTGGTTACTCATAATCTACGAATAAACAAATTAATTCGTCTCGGACGCGTCACGTGATTATTCTTGATCATTTTTTACTGCGCATTACGATCTTCGGAAGATGGCGGTGTGTAACAATTTTGTATGCCCTGAGATGCCCTCTACCGAGCGAGGCCTTTCAGCTACTATGTACGAATGAAACATACATGTATGCTGGGGATTTCCAGATCAACTCGGACAACCATTTCTCTCATCATCGTTGATTATAGATTTCCATAGAGGAAAACGTCACTCCTCATGTAAAAAATACCTAATCTTTTTTTAATTTTTGCGAAATCGATGGTAAAAAACCGGAGTCTACTGGAGCCCTTTAAAAAATCTGACAAAAATTTAAATACGTTTAAGACCCGTTTTGTGGATTTTTCACCAAAGCCTTTTTCACCTTGCGCTTCCGATAATTACTATTCGTTTTTTCGTGAAATTTCGATTTTAGGGATGATTTTTCGACAGTTTGGAAGTCAGGAGGAGTTTTTTTTCGGTCTTGCGAGTGAAAAAAACTTCGAATGTATATGGTTTCAGATTATATGCAATTCGGTTGGGACGTATATGTAGACCGAAAAAGTACTCTTCTGGGTTCCAAACTGTCAAATAATCATCCCTAAAATTGAAATTTCACCAAAAGATTAGTAAATCTAGAAAGCACAAGTTGAACTTTGGTGAAAAATGCACGAAATAGGTCGTTAAATTTGTATCAGAATTTCAACAAACGGCCCGAGTGGACTTCTTGATTTTCACCAGCTGCGGGAGAGAAAGAGATGGGGGGGGGGGGGGATTAAAAACAGGTGTTTTTACACCAGAAGTGAGGTTTTCCACCATGGAAATCTATAATGAACGATAGAGAGGGAAATAGTTGTCTGAGTTGAGCTGGAATAGCTCATATATATATATATATACGCATACACACACACATAAGAGGGACACCCTGTATATAAATATACAGGGTGTCCCTCTTATCTCTGCCACCCGGAATAACTCGGTAATTATCGACATCACAAAAAGATGTTCCAGACAAAAGTTGTGCGGTGTGAAGGGGACCATCAAATGCGACCAATGTTTTTATTATTTCGGTGGAGGCGCTGACGAACAGTGATGGTCACGTCGACTTCTTGAAATGGAATGGTACATTTTTTTTTCAACCATCTTGTGGAGCACTTCAAGCCGCATAGAAAACATAGGAAGGTCAAAGTCGTTCAAGGTCATTCAAGGTCATCTATTAAAATGAAATAAAAATCTAAATATCTCGGATCACTACCAAATATTTGATAGTGATTCGAGATATTTCGATTTGTATCATCGATACTGACCTTGAATGACTTTGACCCCGTAATGTTTTTTATGCGGCTTAAAATGCTACACAAGATATAATAGTTGGAAAAAAATATACTATTCCATTTTAAAAAGTGGAGGTGTCGTTCAGTGTGCGTCAGCGCCTCTACCGAAATAAAAAAAATTGCTCAAATTAGAGTCATTTTGACAAGCAATTAGCAATTAGGGCACAGTGTATATTATTACGTTGTTGTATAAAGCTTTCGGGTATCTGTCAGAAGGGAATGGACAAATCTTCGTTATATCAAGGATTTCGTTACATCGAGGTTCGACTGTAGCAGTAACCCTCAAAGCCTTCTCTTATTGTCTAGCATGCTTCGAACCTCATGCTAGGGCCTGGCGCTTCTACTATGCGCTACACCGATCGATATCCGACACATAGTAGGGGGCTGTTGTATCTGCGCAGGTTCCGATAATAGAGGTCGCAGTGTATACTCGCTTTGGTTCCACACGAATTAGCAGTCGGCACACGTTTGGGGCCAAAAAAACCGGTCGATTTTCAGTATTCTTTTCCGATAAGAATAAATGTAATAATAAACATTCCATAAAGACGAGGTCGAGGTTTCACACACAATTGATGCATAGTCTTAACAAAATTGAGTTTAAAAAAACTGAAATATATTAAGAAAGAATGAAATTATTATTATTTAATTATTTTACTACTTTTTATTTCCTACTACAAAGCATCGCCGTTGCTGCATGGCCAATCGGTGTAGGTTGTTCTGGCAACTAGGGTCATCAGGAATGAAAAGTAAGTATTTTTAATATAATAATAAAACTTTCGGTAAAACTATAGAATCACGGCTCCAGACCAATTTCAATACCAACATTTTTTTTCCATGAACGTCTTTATAAGGCCATCGCTATTGATATTCAGTTCGGGGAGGCCGACATTTTTTATTAATTCCATAAATAATGGGATTTTGAAGTTTGCGGAAACGAGGGACAAAATAGCGCATTATAGACACACACACACACACACACGCACACACACACGCACGCACGCACGCACGCACATGCACACGCAGACGCACACACACGCAAACGCACACACACACACGCGCACACACACGCACACGCACACGCCCGCACACACACACACACCCACACGCACGCATACACACACACGCGCGCGCACGCACCCACACACGCACCCACACACACACACACCCACACACGCGCGCGCGCACACACACACACACACACACACACCAGTGATTGTTAATTAGATGGCTAGATTAAAAGAAAAAGTTTTAAAACAAAAAATCATATTACGTATTTCTTTTGTACCCTCCACCGTAATGACACTTTTTAACATTTTTTTTTACATTAGGGCTTTCCCCATCGTGATTCAACATGTAACGTCGTTTTTTATCCATAACAATACTCCAAAAAAATTTGGACCGATTTTGGGCTAGAGCCGTGATTCTATGGTTTTACCAAACTTTCGTATGACGGGATACTTTATTGAAATTTCGAAAATTACGACAAAGGCAGGCTGTAGAAGAAAAAGTTCGACTTTTGACTGAAAAATAACTTTAATCGTTGGTTATTAACAAACGAATAAACACATTAGAAAACCATCCGTTCATTCGCTGGAATATGTTATAAACTACGCTCCGTCCGAGTTTGAAGTGAATCGGACGAATAGATTTTGAGATACGACTTCGACCGTTTCGTAAAACACAATCCCTAGAAAAAGGCAAAAAAAGGGGAAATCGCAGCTGGGCCGCCGCGCCGTAGCGCACTGGACGAACCGACCCTCCACAAAATCGTCATAACTCGGCTGATTTTTGGAATTTTTACAAAGTCCGTGTCCCAAATTGAAGTTACGAAGCTAGGCTATGATGCAATAAGGAAATATGTTTTTTTTTGAATATCAAGCTCGCGCAGACGCCTCAAGAGATTTAATACATTATAACATACATTGTTAACGCTGTTATAATCATAAAATATTAATCAACGGTGATGGAAATCAATAAAAGTTAAGGGTGCGTAGGCAACAAAAGAAACTACGCGACTATAGAATTCTAGTATGCAGAGCAGAAAGACAAATATTCCTCACGCAGTTATAGGACGCCACTGTTTATATTTACGAAAAATCACGTCGCGAACCGAGAGAGGGAGCAACCGTGAATCGGCGGTGGATCGCGCCCGTACGCGGCAAGGAAAAAAACACTTTCTCTCTCTCTCTCTCTCTCTCTCTCTCTCTCTCTCTCTCTCTCTCTCTCTCAGTAACGTATTCTCAAAGTCACAGAAAATTGTGAACGCGAGAGGTTTGATGGAGCGCGTGTGCGTACTGTACACCGAATGCACGTGCGCCCCGGCGCAATAAAATCGGCGTCGTGTGTCTCGCTTTATATAAGGTACAAACATGGAGGTTATGTGTGGAACACAATATCCAATAAATGACCACCTCGTCCCTGTTTGCAAACGTTCACTCTTCTAACGAAATTTTCAATAACATTTTGGCATAATTGGGGACTAATTTCATTAATGGTGTGTCCAATTGCCTCCTTGAGATCCGGAATGGTTTGTGGATCATTGGCATACACTTTTCCTTTCAGAAAATCCCAAAGAAAGAAGTCCAATGGCGTCGAATCGCACGGTCTTGGCGGCCAATTCACATCGCCTCGCCGCGAGATAACACGACCATGAAACTTCGTCTGTAATAACTGCATTGTTTCGCCGGCGGTGTCGCAGGTTGCGCCATCTCGTTGAAAGAATATGTCTTTCAAGTCCATGCTGTTTATGCCTTTTTTCGAATACAGTGTTCCACACATAACCTCCATGTTTGTACCGTATATTAAGCTAGTTCTGTGGGTACACCTATGAGCCAAAATTTTCGGTCCAAGCGTATGGTAACATCCAATGCCTATACGATGCTGTTGGTTGTAAATTTTTGACAGAGCTTGTTCCCTCTATATGTCCCACACATTCGCACCTCATGTATAGATAGGTCTCATACTCGTGTAGAGAGCGGCGCTGTAATCGTGGCAACAGTGCGATTTTCATGCAGCCATAGCGTTGAGCTTCCTACGATCCGTCTTTCGTGAAATATTTTATATAAATAAAAAAAGTGCGAAAATGTCAACCCAAATGCGATACAAAGGAAAGTTTACAAAAAAAAGGCGCTTGCTAAAAGACTGAAAGCTGTGGCAGCCATGTGTCAAGCAAATGCGGCTAAACGCGATGAGAATAACCATAACCTCAACGATCAGCAACAAAAATTCGCTGTCGAAGGACGTAGGATCATGAATTTACAACATTTTGCCGACAGTTTAAATTGTATTCGCTGTAACAAAGACAAATACATGCATAAATTGAACAAATTCGATTTGTTTGCAGAATAAATTTATTTCACATCCGTCTCAGAATTACTAGAACTCGGGGGGAAAAGAACACGCATCGAGTTCCCAGATGACGCGCCGATCACCTGGCTGCAGCGTACACTGTTGCCATTCCGTTAAAGATGGTTGGGCCCGAGTTCGGTGTGGAATAAAATTACCACTTTTCATAAGTCGATATCTCCGAAACTAAACAGTCAAAGTTTGTAATTTTTTTTTAAATCAATTCCACAATAGTACTGCGTACACGTGTTTTCATTTTAAAATCCTAAAATTCGTTTAGAACCTATATCGAGAAATGCGAGCAACTCCTATTGTTTTACGTGTTAGATATAGGGATCGCGTACAAAATACCCATTTTCAATTGCAATTATCTCATAAACTAAACGGTGAATCGAATTGAATTTTTGGGCATCAATCCAAGAAGGTCTTATCTACACCATACTTAGATTTCAGCCAATTCCTAAGATCTGACCAAAACTAGAGAACTACCTTAAAATAAAAATATTGGTATTTTGGGAAAAAAATTAAACGTTTTATTAATAAATAAAAATGTCGGGGTATTTTAGTCTCTCTCACACACACACACACACACACACACACACACACACACACACACACACACACACACACACACACACACACACACACACACACACACACACACACACACACACACACACACACACACACACATCGGTGGAAGCAACACTATTAGCAGTAGAAATATTTTCTAACCTATCAGACTTAGGTAAAAACTATTTCTACAAAAGTAGCATAGATCGAAAGGGGTCATCGAGTGGTAGCTACGTGGTTCAACCCGATGGAGGCGACCCGGCGATTCAAGATCACCGCCATTTCTTGAAATGGAATCACTGTTATTTTATTCTTCAGAATTTTATGAAGGAACTAAAAATGAGTGCACACACCAAATTTCAAGATGTTCAATCAAGATAGAGCATAGCGAATTGATCAAAAATAAATTACAATGTTTTTAGCCGAGAATCGATTAAAAAAACGGTGCGAACACTTACTGCAATACAAAACGATACAAATTCCTCACTGCTTCCCAAAACAAGTCGATAAGATTCTTAGTTTCGAAAAATGTGAAAAAGGGGCCCTCCATACATTACGTTATCAATTTTTTGCCGATTTTTACCCCCATCCCCCAATCATCCAATCCGACTATCGTTACCTTAATCTAACGACTAGACTCCTCCCCCCCCTCCATTTTAACCCTTACTTGCCACGGTGGGGTTCCAAGCAACTTTTTTTTTCTTATGCGAAAATGTATTGATGATGTCTATTCTACACAAGTGTGGCAAGTAAGGGTTAAAATGACGTAATTCATGGACGGCCGCACAGCTGTACGATTTACGTTTACCTGGATTTTGCTTAGTATTGAACTTTCGAAGCCATCACTTTGAGCATCATTCATAGGAGTAAGTGTTTGCACTGGTTTTTAAGGAGGTTAGGCTTCTGTAATGACCGAAAAATAAGGGTCGCAAACAATGAATTTTGAAGGAACAAGTAAGATGATTGAATAATCGTTTGGGCATTTATTTGTATGTACATTAAGAAATGTGTATTAAATTTAATTGAAAAAACATTATAAACTTATAAACAATCTCGTGAAGGACCTTTGAACGTGAGGTGTATTTGGCTCTACAGTGTACTTGGTTTGGCCACTCGGATGATATGAAAAAAACGAGTTATTTTTTTCTTGAAATAGATAACATTGAATAAGACTTGACCGAGCTTCCTTTCGTTATCGTGTCTCAATCATGAAAGAAATTCTATTTTTTTTTAAATTCCGAGAACAACTGACATCATTATTGTTAATAACTAAGAAAAAAAGAATGTTAAGAAGAAAAGCATCGCTCACGACTAAAGTATTATTGCACTGAATAAGTGTACCAAATTTCGAGTCAATATGTTCACTAGATATCGAGAAATCGTGTACACCGTTTTGAAAATGACAATTTCGAGAAAAACGTGTTCAAAGTTTAACTATCAATTCTATCTGCCTGAAGCGACGAACGAAAGTTCGTCACTTTCACAGTGGCCTAACCCCTTTGAAGAACGATGTAAACACTTAATGCCGTCCAAAACGGTACAAAGTCCTCACTGCTTTCCAAAACAAGTACATAATATTCTTAGTTCCGAACAATGTAAACAAAGCCGTACGGATTAACCAATAGCCAATTGGTCGAGGAATCTGTACATGCATTGACCGAATCGTCAAAGTTAAGAACTTCTGAGATATACTCAATTAAGGGGCCAGTCCACTTTGAAAATTTCAAAAAAACGATTTGTCTACTGTTTTCGAAAGTACATACATTCAGAAAAATTGTGTCAAAATTTTATGAAAATCCGAGCTCTCTAAGTATTTTTTTTTTACCTGAATGTCAGGACCTCATTTCGTCTACCTGAGCGTATAGCGCGCTCGGCCGGTCATAGTATAAACTTCAAACGCGTCTTTCTCGAAACAACGTTTTCCAAATCTAGCTCCATCGTATCTCTAAAACTAATAAACCGATTCTCTTGAAATTTGAATCACATATTGTAAACATGATTCGCAACAAGATGACCCTCGATGGTTTTAAAATTTTGATTTTTTCTCTTTTTTTTTGCGAAAAACTGCAAAAAACGCGTTTTTTAAAATACTTTTTTCGTTTTTCATCTGCCATTTTTAATTTTTTTGATAAAACTTTATATCCGAGGGTGATTTTGTAGCTGGTGTCATACTGAATCTAATGGACGTTGATTTTTTTTTGTTTCAGACAAGCCGTTGCCGAGTTGTGATGGAGCTACCTAGCCCATCTATTTTTGAGGCGTTACGTTAAACTATAGTTTTTGTACTTAAAAATGAATAAAAGTTAAGTGAATTTTTTTTTATGTATTTCAAGACTATTTATCAAGCCCAACAACTTTTGTATTCATATCTTTTATAAAATCCTTTTAAATAATCGCGTAAATAGCCTTTTCTCGTGGCTCCAAAGTGGACTGGCCCCTTAAGTCGGGATATACATTTAGACAGGAAACGAATATGCAATATTGGCGGATTTTTTAAACTAAGAAATAGTTATTCTACAATTATCAAACTTTAGGTATACTTTAATAGTATATTTAAGTATACAAAACAATTTTTTTAATTTAATTCATCATCAAAATGAGGGAGCTGTGGCAGAGTGTTACAGCAAGGTCGCCGCGGGAGTTGCGAATCGGCGTGCAGTCTAGCTTCCCGTAGACTTTGATTTACAAAAAAATTCAAACATTTTTTCAGTTATTGGGAGTACAACTTTGCAGTGACCGTTTTTTTCAAAAGTTTAAGGCCTTATTATAAAAAAGTGGCTACATATTTTTTAATCAAAGTACTGCCCGCCGCTAGCTACGACCTCGGCCCATCTTTTAGGTAGCATTCGAAACCCGCGTCGATAAAATTCTTGGTCTTTGGAGGCAATCCAGGAATCGACCCAATTTTTGACTTCTTCGTAAGTACCGAAGTGCTGGTCAGCCAAATCGTGTGCCATTGACCAGAACAAGTGATAGTCGGAAGGGGCAATGTCTGGAGAGTACGGCGGGTGGGATAAAACCTCCCATTTCAGCGTTTCCAAGTACTTTTTCACGACATTTGCAACATGGGGTCGGGCATTGTCATGCTGCAGTATCACCTTGTCATGTCTTTCGTTGAATTGTGGCCGTTTCTCTTTGAGTGCCTTACTCAAGCGCATCAACTGACGTCGGTAGAGTTCCCCTGTGATGGTTTCGGATGGTTTGAGCAGCTCGTAGTACACAACGCCCAGCTGGTCCCACCAGATACACAGCATCACTTTGGATCCGTGAATATTCTGTTTGGGCACCGATGACGGAATATGACCAGGCAGTCCCCTTGATTTTCGGCATTTAGGATTATCGTAGTAAACCCACTTTTCATCTCCAGTCACAATCCGGTGCAAAAATCCCTTCCTTTGTTGTCTTTGGAGCAGTTCCCGCAAATGCTGAGAATTCGGCTCGTAGGTTGCCATGTTTGAGTGCCAATAACTTTATAATGCATACACGTATCCGTTAGCTTTTTAAAATTGTTTACATTGGCAGAGCCTCTAGTTTAAAATGCCACTTTTTCCATTGAGCTAGGGCCACTACTTCGGCCGCAGTGGCTCTCTAAGTAAAACGGTCACTGCAAAGTTGTACTCCTAATAGAACATGCATAATTTCCATGTGACGGTAATTAAAATGGAGAAAATGCAAATTTGAGAAAATGGTACGCATTTACAAAAAAAATCAACATTTCACGCAACATTTCTGTAAAATGTGGATTAAAAAAGTAGTTTTTTTTTCTTCAATTTTTCGAAAACAATTCTCGTCAAGTAGAAGGTACCAACATTATCAATATTTCTACCAAGTTTCAACTCAATCGGCTTAATAGTTTTTGAGTAATCCTGCACGCCAATTTCGATAATGCAGTTTTGAGAAAAAAGCGTTTGAAGTTCACGCCCGCTGCGAATCCGAGCGGTGAGGCACAGCGTTGACGGGCTGTAACGTTTGAAGTTTTTCGAATTTCGCTTTGAAAGTTTACGACAATATTCTACATGTATAGTTCTATCGTTTAAAGAGGAAAAAAAAGAAATCGATTTTTGATCGTTGTAAATGTATATCCCGCCTTAAAAAATATTTTCTCTCGGGAAAAGCGAAAAAATTGATTTTACGAGTTTTGTTCGGCTTTTCTCAGACGCCAGTGGGGCATGCGAGGGTTAAAATTAAAATATTCGAACTTTTCAAATGAATAATACGTTTTATTAACACGTTTACATCTTAGGTAATTTTAAGGAGTTTGGCGTGTAAATGCGTGCCAGTAACGGGTAAACAATCATGTGCGATTTTCACAATTTTTTTTCGTATGAAAAAGTAATTCACTCATTAAATTAATTGCACATCTATTTAGTATGAATATCAAGCTGTTAGAAAATATATATTTTTTTTTCGATGTGAAATGGCCGTCTACTAATATTTCCTTTTGTTATCTTCTTTAAGGCGATCCGCGACGTGACATTTAGCATCCACAATTTTTTACCTAGACCAAAAAACAAAAATTCTCGTCAATCTGCATTGGAATACCTAGAGAAGTACGTACGGAATTAAAAAAATATTGTTTTATTAAAAAGTTGTAGGTATTTGAACTTAAGAAATGAATTTTCAGTGAAAAATTTCGTTATAACTGCTCATAAAATGAAAAGTTTTCGATTAATCAGAAATTCCGCAAGTTCTTCTCTGCGAAATGCAATTAGGAACATAACTTTTAAATTTGAAGTAAATCGAGTGAAAATTGTTGAAGTTATTTGTCACGCCAATTGGAAAAAAGCTGTTACGAGAAGTTTCGAGTAATCGGCCATTTCATACATCGAAAAAAAAAGTTCTAGCAGCTTGATGTTCATACTAAGTAGATGTGTAATTAATTTCATGAGTGAATCACTTTTTCATAGGAAAAAAAATTCTAAAATTCGTACATGATTTTATGCCCGTTACTGTGGCCTAAGGCCTTAAGGCGAGAAATCCCTTTAGGAGCATGAAAAATAGGTATTCTTCGGGAATTTTTTTAGAGGGGATAAAATAATCTGATCATTTTCAAATTTGGACATGAGTTTATTATAACTGTCAAGTTAAACAAAAAAAAATTGTTTGGGATGATCAAAAAATGTCGGCGTTATTAAGGGTCTTCGAACGCCTGTTTTCCGCGACATCGAAAAGTGCTGCAGTTGTCACTCTTTTTCTGTTGATCTGAAAAAGATTTAATAAGTATCATTCGTTTACTGACGTATATTAAAGGGAAGGATATACCTAAAAAATGATGAAAAAATGCAAAATTGAAAACTTGGGAGCCTTTTTACTCCAAAGTTCGAATTTTCGACCATTTTTTCGACATATTTGACCCGAAAAAAATATTTATTTACACGCTACCTTTCAATCATTAGGTATATCCTTCCGATATCATTACTGAGAGTAACCTCCCAAAATTTCATTCTAATCGGTCGATAACTTTTTGAGCTACAACACGAGCAGTTTTTGAAAAAGTAGTTTCGAGATAATCGCCTTTAAAGTTTACTCGCTACCTGACCGCATGCTGTCCCCGCGCTCTAGACTATATGCGACAACTCCGCAGATATTCAATACTTCGAGTTTTCCTTTGGTCGGTATATTCTTTGGGTATCATACTTTCGAAATATGTAAACAAATCGATTTTTTGAAAATTCTAAAAGGATTTCTCGCTTCAAGACACCCTGTGAGTGTGCGTTTGTATGTATGCGCGTACGGACACGGGCAGCGCCACCAGTCGAGATAGCAAAGACTTTCCAAAGGGCTCATTTCGTTCGCGCGAGCACTGCTTGTGTTTTCTCCGCGTACTTCGTACTCGTTCCCTGCACTCGCGCGGCCCCAACGGACTACTCGCGTACTGGACTACTATAGGTGCACACATCGTGTGTATAGTTACGCTTCTAAGGATATTGCGCCGGGATACCGCGGCCGGTGAATATTCTTCGCGTGTGTCGTGTAATCGCGTCGCGCTGTGTCGACGAAGCTTGGCGCGCACGCGCGGCGGCGGTGAGCGACTGGCCAGCGCCTGGGGGGTGAGGTGGCGGTGCGCCGGCGTAGGGAACGGTGGCGATTCGTGTGTACACAGGACGCCGGTAGTGGAACGACCGAGGCATTTTCGCGCGCGCTTGGTGATGCCCTGCATATTCGCGATGATACAATTCTTGGTTGTTGCTCGAAAGTGAGGAATGCAAATCCTTAGGTTTGTGGATTTTTTTTTCTTTTTGGGCGGCCTTATTATCAAACACTTTTTTGTAACGAATCTTAAACGAGCGCCTCAATTATTTTGGGGCTCGTTCTCGTTGAATCGAGAGTTACGTAAATTGGAGACTCGAAATCGTCGGTAGCATGTTTGGATCCGCTTTTCTTCGGATACCCAAAAATGGCGATGTTTAATTTTATGATATTCTATTCAGTGATACGTAGGGTAAAAAAGTCAGGCCTTGTTTTCTGAAGGCAGAGTTCCAATCCTGAAAAAATACGCATTAAAAAAATTTCAAACCTAATCACTAAAAAAGTAATTATTTAAAAGTTTGAAAAATTCCTAATGCATTTACTTTGAAAAAATCATTGGAAAAAAAGTAAACAAAAAACAATCATTTGTTCCGACAATCTTCGGTAAATAGCATTTACTGCTCTGTAAACCCAAACAATATCCAACGAGCCGAAAAACCGCGAGAACTTCGATCTTAAGGGGCTATACCAGTGCGAACGCTCAAAATTTGGGTGATTTTCGGGAATTTTCTGGAAGAAAAGTACTCAATTAAATTTGTCGGAAAATTAAGAATATATTTGGCTATATTTGATCTATATTACGTAATTTTTTCATAGAAAAATATTGAGATCCAAGCGACTTATGCGCTACCTTTGGAGGCGCCAAAAAAAGTTCCTCCACTGCTGACACGATTCCGGCTGATTGAGTAGCTGAAACTGAAAAAGGAAAAAATGTCGTTAAACTGGAAGGTATTTCCTGTATAATGACGTAGGATTTTCGAAAAGTATCAAAATCTAAAAAAATGACGTAGTTATGAAAAAAATCTGTTTTCTTGCCTATAAAATGGTCGTTTTTTTCAATGCCAAATCGTCAATTTTGATCCAATCAAAAATATCCTACGTCATTGTAGAGTAAATATATTCAAGAGTACTCAGTTCAAATTTCAAGTCAATCGGATAATTGCTCTTCGAGTTACAATGTCAGCAAATTTTAAAAATCTCATTTCGAGAAAAACGCGTTCAAAAATTTAACTATTGATTTTTGCAAGATAAAATGATATTCACATAAATGATATAAATGATAATGATACTCTTGAAAGTATAAACTGTCGCAAAAGGCAACAAAAAAATCGATTTTTTGAAAGTGTCACACTGGTACAGCCCCTTAAATTGCGATCAGTCACTTCCGCGTCTAACAGAAAATCCTCATCCTCGGAAGCTCAACCGTATTAGCCCCCCCCCCCTTTCGTGCCGAATTTCTTCGCCATATTCGTCGGGGATCGCGAGGGGAAAAACAGGTGGGAAAACCGCGTTGATTGGCGGCCGATGGGGGGCAGGATATTTTTTACGGTGTTTCGAAGCTTGCCCCAACAGCGGGATCCTCTGATATTGCTATGTATCCTCGCATCTGTGGGAAGTATCAGCGGCGCATGTGTGTGCTCATCCAAGTGGTTATAGATCGCTGTGGTGCTATTCCGCATGTGGCACCACAGGTGAAACAGAAGCAAAGACACAAAAAAAAAACGAAGGAGGCCTCGTTGCTTTCGTTACTGGGACACTGCGGGTATATAATAGTTTGCACGGTTTGTTTGCCACTGAAAGTATCGAATAACGCCACTATATCGTTTATTTTTGTACCGAACACGAGGCGATGAAGATCCAACGACCGTGTCAAATCTTCAAATATATGTATGAGTGAAAGGCGAAAGAGCCTTGAACGGTAATTGAATAATTTGTGTTTGCATTGTATATATATATATATATATATGGGGAAATAGTATATAGTATCGACATATAATAGTACATAATATGATAAAGTATTGGTATATAAAAGTACATAGTACATAGGGAAAAGGGAATAGAGAGTAGTATATGGTACTGACATATAATAGTATATAGGAGATAGGGAATATAGAATAGTGTAAAGTAATAGCAGAGTTGGGCGTAATTCTATTTATAAATACGAACACGAATTTATTCACATCGTGATTTTCATGTGAATATAATTACAAATTTATTCATACTTCACTTTTTGTAAATACGAATACAAATAAATTTCTTTGCCTCGACGCAATGTTGTCTCTCAAAATACGTACGAACTCACTTTTGGTGTAAATTTTAATCTAATCATTGTGAATTTGATTTTGTTTTGTCTCAAATACGAAAAAATTCACAACTTATTTTGTGAATTTTTTTTGTATTTACAATTTTTTGTGAATACATTTGCATTCACAGATTTTGATGTGATTTTTTTTAATTCACAGGATTTTTTGTGAATATTTACAATTTTTTCTGTGAATTTATTTGTATGTTTAGAATATTTGCGAATACAATTGTATTTGTATGCATGCATGTGAATACAAATAAGTGAAGTATGAATAAATTTATATTTATATTCACACGAAAATCACGATGTGAATAAATTCGTATTCGTATTTATAAATATAATTACTCTCAAATCTGAGTAATACTACTGATATTTGATAGTATATACTATATAGGGGCTAGTGGGTATATAGTAGCGAATAGTAATAGTTTATTGAATTTTTATATAGTAATATAATGCCAAGTTATGCAAATAAAACTCTATATATATATATATAAGGCATATATCATCATATAGTATTTTTTAATTTATTTCTTCCATCGTATAGCGTTACCACTTTTTGCATGTCCATCCTTGATTATAATACTTATCTCTAATAGTAGATAGTAATAGTATTGATATTTAAAAGTATATAATATATAGGGGATGGGGGATGTATAATAGGATCAAGTATTGATGTATAATATAGGGGAAAGCGGATATGTAGTAATCATGTAGTACTAGTACATATAGAAATGACATATAACATTGGGAGTACAAATAAGTCTCCGCCGTTTGATAAAAGATGGCCCCATCAGGAGGTTATGGTTAAAATTGTCAGATGTTAAACGTTATATCGTAAAGTTGGACATCTGACAAGACCATAATCTTGAAATATTAGCGATTTTGTATCAGCATCACATAATTTTTTCGTGCAAAAATGTCGAGTTTTAAGCCCAACAAGCGTCATTTGCGGAAAGTCTTGCGTTTGGCACGAATCTTCCTCCAATAATGCTTACAATTCCGCGTCTTCGTTTCGGCGTCCCGCGACGTTCTTTGTCTTCAACGTCAAACTTTTGAAACCACTAACGACAACTTCTCTCACTCCAGGTAACTCTGTAGTTTTGGTCAAATCTTAGGAATTGGCTGAAATCTAAGCATGGTGTAGATATGACCTTCATGGACTGATGCCCAAAAATTCAATTCGATTCACCGTTTAGTTCATGAGATAATTGCAATTGAATATGGGTATTTTTGTAGGCGATCCCTATACCTAACACGTAAACCGATAGGAGTATGCTCGCATTTCTCGATATAGGTTCTCAACGGATCTTAGGTTTTTAAAATAAAAACACACGTGTACGCAGTACTATTGTGGGATTGATTTAAAAAAAATGACAAACTTTGACCGTTTAGTTTCGGAGATATCGACTAAGAATAGTGGTAATTTTATTCCACACCGAACTCGGCCCTGACCATCTGTAACGAAATGGCAACAGTGTACGCTGCAGCCAGCTGATCGGTGCTTGGTCTCGGAACTCGAAGCGTGTTCCTCCCCCCCCCCCCCCCCCCCCGAATTCTAGTAATTCTGAGACGGATGTGAAGTAAATTTATTCTGCAAACCAATTTAATTTGTTCAATTTATGCATGTATTTGTCTTTGTTACAGCGAATACAATCTAAACTGTCGACAAGATGTAGTAAATCCACGATCCGACGTCCTTCGACAGCGAATTTTTGTTGCTGATCGTTGAGGTTATGGTTATTCTCATCGCGTTTAGCCGCATTTGCTTCACACATGGCTGCCACAGCTTTCAGTCTTTTACCAAGCGCCTTTTTTCTTGTAAACTTTTCTTTGTGTCGCATTTGGCTTGACATTTTCACGCTTTTTTTTATTTATATAAAATATTTCGCGAAAGACGGATCGTAGGAAGCTCAACGCTATGACTGCAGGAAAATCGCGCTCTTGTCACGAATGCAGCGCCACTCTCTATACGACTATGAGACCTATCTACGAATGAGGTGCGAATGTGTGGGACATATAGAGGGAACAAGCACTGTTAAAAATTTAAAACCAACTGCATCGTATCAACATTGGATTTTACTATACGCTTCGACCGAAACTTTTGGCTCATACGTGTACCTACAGAACTATTTGCATTTTTTTAAAGTATAAGTATCTGAGAATATGTCCTGAAAATTTCAAGTCGATCCGAACAAAATTGACTGAGATATGAGCGTTGAAAGAGAAGAATCCGTTGTGTAAACGACCGGAAATTGAAACTTTAAACGCGTTTTTCTCAAAATGGCATTTCTGAAGTCGGTGACCAAGATTACTCGAACACTAATGAACCGAACTTCTTGAAATTTTGCAGGTTTATTTAATTCATAAAAATGTAGTCTTTAAGCGTTCGATTTTTTTTCGAAAAAAATGGCCGTTTTATAGCCAAAAACGGCCGTTTTTTTTCGTTAAAATCGAACCATTAACTTTGACTGTCCGCCATTTTGTGAAAAATGAATATTTTTTAAAATCCTTCGATTAAAGACTAGTTTATACTCATATTTGACTAAATCCATCCGCATTTTTTTTTTCAGATGATCCACTTCGCCGCAATGTTGGTCACCGCAAACCGTGTATATAAAAACATTATTTCATTGACGGCCATTTGCTATTAAACAATGTAATATTTTTCAATAAAAAATTACTGAAAGTTCTTCAAGATGTATTCTATAAGATGTTATATTGATCGATTAAAAAAGTTTTGTAGTTTTCTTTAAAAAAATTCATGAAAAAGGCCTTTTTTGCGCCACAAGTGGCGGTAACGCCTTAAAAACCTAAAGAAGAGTTATAAAGTTCCCGCAAATGACGCTTATTCGGCGCAAAGTTCGACATTTTCGCACGAAAAAAAT
This sequence comes from Ophion obscuratus, assembly GCA_964007375.1. Lineage (NCBI taxonomy): Eukaryota > Metazoa > Arthropoda > Insecta > Hymenoptera > Ichneumonidae > Ophion > Ophion obscuratus. Next base: position 33,783,566 of record OZ023314.1, read on the forward strand.
TATGTGATGCTGATACAAAATCGCTAATGTTTGAAGGTTATGGTCTTGCCAGATGTCCAACCTTACGATATGACGTTTTACATCTGACAATTTCAACAATAACTTCCTCGTGGGGCTATCTTTTGTCAAACGGCGGAGACATATTTGTACTCCCAATAGTACGTAGTAATATTTTATAGTACGAGGGTGGGGTGAAAAGTTTCCGGCCTGAGCAAGAGATGGTGCCACTAGGTCTAGTTTTGGAGCGGCGTCCTACAGTACCATTCCTACCGAGCTTGTATGTACAGTTTCAGCCCAATCGCTACGTTAGTTTGCGTTTGAGAGCACATTGCGCGAGACGCTTCCGATGTTTTTGTAAAAATGGAAAAATTGGAAAAACGTGCTGTCATCAAATACTTCCATTTGAAAGGTTTTACACCAAAACAAATAAAAGAAGAAATGGATTCAGCACTAGGAGACTCCTCCCCATCATATTCAACTATTAAGCAGTGGGTTTCTGAATTTAAAATGGGTCGTGTGAGCACCTCTGACGAGCCTCGCTCAGGACGGCCCGTTGAAGTCACAACTTCAGAGATGATTGAAAAAATCCATAAAATAGTGTTGGAAGACCGCAGGTTGAAAGTGCATGAGATTGCTGAGACCTGTAGGATGTCAGCTGAACGTGTGCGAAATATTTTGCACAACCATTTGAACATGGAAAAGCTGTGTGCAAGGTGGGTGCCGCGTTTGCTAACGCTCGACCAAAAACTGCTTCGAAAAACTATTTCTACCGACAATTTGGCGCTGTATAGGCGTAATCCAAACGAATTTTTGCGTCGATTCATAACTGTTGATGAGACATGGGTCCACCACTACACTCCTGAAAAAGATTTAAGAGCAACGAAGAAGTTATTGAAGCTGTAAATCAGTATTTTGAGGAGCTTGACGAATCTACGTTTAAAACTGGTATAACTAAATTAGAACACCGTTATGAGAAATGTATCAGTGTTGATGGAGATTATGTTGAAAATAAAGTAAAAAAAATTTTAAACATCGTTTTTCTTGGTCAGGCCGGAAACTTTTCACCCCACCCTCGTACAGTAGAACCTCGATTATCCGAACCAATTGGGACCGAGACTAGTTCGGATAATCGAAACGTGGGTTTTTAGGGACGAGATCATAAACAACACCTTTTTACATAAAAACAGTACATACATATATATTAAAATTTCACATACATATTAACGTTGAAGTGTGTGTGTGTTTGTTTGTTTGTTTGTTTGTTTGTGTGTGTGTGTGTGTGCGCGCGCGCGCGTGCGCGTCTGTGTGTGTGTGTGCTTTAACGCGTTTTTCAGCGGCTAAGTCTCGCAGCCGTTGGAGAAGAAGTTGCGTTGTGTTTCTCATTGTTGCTCACGGCGGTGGCAGCGAGCAACAATGTATCTTTCGCGCCAACGTTCGGATAATTGAGCGGTCGGATAAACTAAGTCATCGTTCGGATGATCGAGGTTCGGATAATCGAGGTTCTACGGTATTTACTAAATAATAGTATATAGGGGATAGGTAATATATAATGGTTCATAGTAATAGTATGTAGTATTGATATAGAAAAGTATATCGTATTAGGTGTACAAATAAGTTTTAGGACAGTTTTCAAAAAATTCAAGATTTATTAAAAAAGAAGTAAAACACAGTTATTCATCGAAGTAATCTCCATCGCACTGAATGACCTTCAGCCATCTCTCAGGTAACTCGCGGATGCCTTTCGCAAAGAAACTTTCGTCTTGCGAGGTGAGAAATTTAGCGACCCATTTTTCCACTTCTTCAAATGTTTTGAATCCCACGTCAGACAAATCGTTCTGCATTTTCCGGAATAAATGATAATCGGATGGGGCTAAGTCTGGTAAATACGCCGGGTGTGGTACAGCTTCCCATCCAAGCGCTAGTAACGTATCCTTGACCGGTTTACCCACATGAGGCCGCGCGTTGTCATGGAGCAGTTTTACTGGACGTTTTCCTTTACCAGAAAATGGACGTTTCTTCTCAATTTCTTGATTAACTTGCATCAGTTGATGACAATAGCGATCGGTAGTAACTGTTTGACCAGGTTTGAGAAGTTCATAATACGGTACGCTTTTCATATCCCACCATATGCACAGCATGACTTTGTTACAATGAACATTGCGCTTTGGCGTGGATGTTGTCGGCTCGCCGGGGTCAACCCAATGATATTTGCGTTTCGGATTATCAAAATAAATCCACTTTTCATCGCCGGTCACAATTTTCCACAAGTAAGACTTTCTATGTTGCTTGTTGTAAAGACTCACACAAATGTTAAGACGGCTGTTTTTATTTTCTTGAGTCAGAAAGTGTGGTACCCACTTTGTTCCTTTTCGAATCTTACCCATTGCTTTTAAACGATAAGAAACAGTTTGATGAGTTACTCCAAGCTGTTCCGAAAGTTGTTTCTCCGTCTGACAAGAGTTTTCATCCAGCAACGCTTGCAGTTCCTCATCGTCCACCTTTACAGGAGGCCCCGTGCGTTCACGGTCACTAACGTCGAAATCACCTTCTTTAAATCGCTTATACCAATACTCATATGTACTTTTAGATACAATGTTGTCTCCCAGAACAGAACATATCGATTCACACGCTTTCCTAACACTTTTTCCTTGATGGAATTCATAGCGAATGCAGTGTCTAATAAATAGCTTATCGGTCTGCATGTTTAATTTACAGAATTTATAGGTTATGTTTATGACTCCTTTACGTTTCGATACTACATATCAAGCGCCATCTATGATAAGTGAGCGGGACCTTTGAATTAATTTAGAATAGCTGTTATGATACAAAATCGAAGTGTCCTAAAACTTATTTGTACACCTAATACATGGAGGATAGAGGGTACATAATAGGATAAATAGATAAACATATCAAAAAATCATCCGGTCATGCGATAGAGAGTGCTAGAAACTATGCTCCGTCTTAATTTCGAAGTGAATCGGACGAATAGATTTTGACATACGCCTTGCAACGTTTTATGGAACATAATTTCGCGAATAACGCAAAATAAAAAAGCGTTATCTACGGCGGGGCCGCTCTATCGTCGACATCCGACCTTTCACAAAAATCTTCATAACACGATCAATTTTTGGAATTTTGACAAAATCTTTATTGCAAATCAACGTTAAGACTTCAGGCTATGAAACGTTACAAAGAAAATCGTGTTTGAGAAATGTTGAACTTTACATTAATTATATACTGCCGAGCTTCCATCTAAATACTGAACGCTATCAAGAAAAAAAGCTTTTGCTGTTTTCACGCCAACTTCGCAAATCGACGATATCATCTTAGCATCGAGTTCCAACCCTACCAGCATGAGTTCAACCTGAAAAAAAAATGAACGTACATACAGACACTACAATTATATTCTACATATAAGTCAATGAGCGAATAGTATTTGCAAATCGATTGATGTGTTATCTATTACCTTTAAAAGGTGATCTAATCTTCGCGGGCACTTATTATTATGCGATCATGATGATGATAATGATGATTTATGAATATATATATATATATATATATATATATATATGCGAAAACGAGATTGCGCGAGACACGTGTGTGTACTCTTCGGTCAATTACCCAAATGTCCCTTGGCAATTCTCGTTCGTCGCTTGAGGCACCTCTAATTCAAGAGGAATCTGCAACATATGGTGCAGGCACCGCAGATTGAAGGTAAGATTACAACGACAGAATTGCTGGTAAACCTTTAAGAGGAGGGTAGGGGTTTCAGCGTGAAAAAAACCATATAGATGAAATTTTTTCATCTATATGGATAGAGTAAATTTATTGAAACCTTTTGTACATTGTTAAGTGTCATTTCAAGAACATTCCGTGAAATTTGTACGCGCAAATATTCACAAACAAGCCGGTGTCGCGTTTTTCTCGGAACCACTTTTTCAAAGTCCGTGTTCACTGCCATTTGAAAACTACATGACCGATTTATTTCAAACTTGGTACACACTTTCTACATATAAAATACCTCCCCCCAACGGTTAGTTTGAGATTTCTTTTACATTGAGGGGGTTTTCCGTCCCCAAAATGGCGAAATTTTTCGTGAAAAATAGCACTTTACACTTTACATGACCACCAAACATTTAGAAATAAAAAAAAAATTATCAAAGTCCCTTGGGGGGAGGATTTGGTGATACTTCGACTAAATTTTAATGGTACTTGATTTCAGATAATTTCTAGCTGAGATACAGTGAACACGGCAAATCGTGTTTTTCCAAAGGCGTTCTTGGAAAAGCTTTGTCACCGACTTGTTTGTGGATATTTTCGCGTACAAATTTCACGGAATGTTCTTGAAATGACACTTAACAATGTACAAAAGGTTTCAATAAATTTGCTCTATCCATATAGATGAAAAAAATTGGCAAAAAAGTGTTTTTTTTTCACGCTGAAACCCCTACCCTTCCCTTAAAGAGTTATATACAGTCGGGAGGCCCAAAAGATCGATTTTTCAAGAACTTTCCTTGAGAAAACCTTAAAATCTATTAACGTAAAAATTTGTACGCATTATGGTAACTTTTAACTGTATTTTAACATGTTTTATTTGCAAAAATAATTATTTTCAACGCTGCTATAGCTGATCTTCGGGAGCACCTCTAAAAAAAGGCGCCTTGCGGCGAGCACGATATCTCTGGACTGGATAATCTAAACTGAAAAAACCAAAAATATTTCATTAATATAATGGATTATCTTGTAATTGATCGAAGGAATAAGCGAAACAATAATTTTGGACTAAATCGGGGCTTCTAAAAAAAAGATTTTTGATAAAAATTTAGGCCTTAAATTGTTTATAAAATGGAAAATATTGATCGGTGAGAAAAAACCTTCGATTAATTACTTAAAAAATATACTTGAAAAGATTGTGTTAAAATTTGAGACAGATCGGTTCAGCCGTTTCCGAGAAATCTTTCTCACCGACTTTAAAAACACAGTTTTGAGAAAAACGCGTTTAACGTTTCAAAAGCACTCTGACACGTCATTACAAATGTGCGCGTAACTTGAAGAATATTCGCCAGAACAAGATATTTTCTGTGTCTGTACTTAAATATATGTACATTACGAAAATAAAATAAATTTAAAAATCGATTTTTCGAAATTTGTAACCCCTTAAACGCGTTTTCCTCGAAACTATGCGTCTCAAAACGGTGTACACGGTTTCTCGACATCTAGCGAACGAATTGACTTGGAATTTGGCACACTTATTCAGTGTAATAGTAGTTTAGTCTTGACCGACGATTTTCTTCTTAAGGGGATGTCCCTCTCTGGAAACTTCAAAAAATGTTTTTTTTTTGTATATTGTTATAGTGTACTATAGAGAACTCTCAAGAATATTTTAAAACCAACCGGACCCGGAAATTCTAAAAATTGACGAAGTTACACCTATTTTAGTGGAACAGTGTGTAAAGTTAAGGATGATTCGGGTGCAACGAAAGCGGATATCAAAGCACAAGAACACTCAAAAGAGGCCCGAACTGCCCGCAGATTGCATAGATTAGGTGTGCAACACGATCTCGATTATGAGGAAGGACACTTATATGGTGCCGGAATCGCTGACCAGCGGTAAGACGACAATATTTCACAAGATCGTGTAAAATATTGGGAGTACAACTTTGCAGTGACCGTTTTTTTTTCAAAAGTTTAAGGCTTTATTATAAAAAAGTGGCTACATATTTTTTAGTCAAAGTACTGCCCGTCGCTAGCTACGACCTCGGCCCATCTTTCAGGTAGCATTCGAACCCCGCGTCGATAAAAGTCTTGGTCCTTGGAGGCAATCCAGGAATCGACCCAATTTTTGACTTCTTCGTAAGTACCGAAATGCTGGTCAGCCAAATCGTGTGCCATTGACCGGAACAAGTGATAGTCGGAAGGGGCAATGTCTGGAGAGTACGGCGGGTGGGATAAAACCTCCCATTTCAGCGTTTCCAAGTACTTTTTCACGACATTTGCAACATGGGGTCGTGCATTGTCATGCTGCAGTATCACCTTGTCATGTTTTTCGTTGAATTGTGGCCGTTTCTCTTTGAGTGCCTTACTCAAGCGCATCAACTGACGTCGGTAGAGTTCCTCTGTGATGGTTTCGGATGGTTTGAGCAGCTCATAGTACACAACGCCCAGCTGGTCCCACCAGATGCACAGCATCACTTTGGATCCGTGAATATTCGGTTTGGGCGTCGATGACGGAATATGACCAGGCAGTCCCCATGATTTTCGGCGTTTAGGATTATCGTAGTAAACCCACTTTTCATCTCCAGTCACAATCCGGTGCAAAAATCCCTTCCTTTGTTGTCTTTGGAGCAGTTCCCGCAAATGCTGAGAATTCGGCTCGTAGGTTGCCATGTTTGAGTGCCAATAACTTTATAATGCATACACGTATCCGTTAGCTTTTTAAAATTGTTTACATTGGCAGAGCCTCTAGTTTAAAATGCCACTTTTTTTATTGAGCTAGGGCCACTACTTCGGCCGCAGTGGCTCTCTAAGTAAAACGGTCACTGCAAAGTTGTACTCCTAATATGTACCAAAACTTTGAACGCGATTATCTCGAAACTACATATCTTGACACGGCGGGATCGATATCTTGAGTAACTTTCACACTATTGACTTGAATTTGCACAGTTAGCGTTCAAACAGTAGTCATTTTTGGTTCACGATCGCAGGTTTTATTGGATGAACCATTTGTAAAGGGGAGATACCTGAGTAAACGGCGAGAAAAACAGGTAAACTTCGGGAATTTTTATCTCAAAAACTAATGTTTCAATTGGATCCGGTTTTTTTAAATTGGAAAATATGTACATTGAGGTATGTTTAGGATTTTTTAAAAATTCATTCGTTGTCTGAAAGCGATTCAAACGCGATTATCTCGAAACATAGTTTTCAAAGTTGGTGGCAGATGTATCTCGAAAACGGCTTGTCCGATTTTGTCCAAATTTGGATACAATATTCTTCGATAGTTTTTCTCGTTCGCCACGTAAGATTTTTTTGGAACTTCCATTTTTGACGGGTTTGCGACCGTTTTAATTTAACATTCGTTTTTCGTTCGCAATTTCCGACGATTTTGGATTGCATACACATTGCATAAAAAAAGCAATGGTTCAATCAAATGAAAAACCCCTACGTGGCGAACGAGAAAAACTATCGAAGAATATTGTAACCAAATTTTGACAAAATCGGTCAAGCCGTTTTCGAGATACATCTGGCATCGACTTTGAAAACTATGTTTCGAGATAATCGCATTTGAATCGCTTCCAGTCAACGAATTTATTTTAAAAAATTCCTAAACATATCTCAATGAACATATTTTCCAATAAAAAAAAACCCCGGATCCAATCGAAACATTAGTTTTTGAGACAAACATTCCCGAAGTTGACCTGTTTTTCTCGCCGTTTACTCAGATACCTCCCCTTAATAACACTGACTTCAGCATGCTGTTTTTCAAGACAAAAATGAGGTTTCCTTTGGAGAAACTGCCGTTTTTCGTATTTTTCGAAATTTCGCACAGTGAACCGTGAACCCATAGCCAATTTGGTACATTTGTAATCTGAAGTAAAAACATTTTTTGTTTTTACTTCAGATTACATTTGAGCCTCGTAAAGATCACGCCGTTTCGGGCCTCGCCGCTGGAGGACTGCAACGCCAACTGCAGTACCCGGAACACCGAAAGATTTTCTTCCGAAAAAATTACATTGTAACCACAAACACGTGTACAGTATGCTGAGAAAGAATAAATTTATTCCAACCAATGTTACTAGCAACAAAATCATTATTCTGACTCTTCAAATTGGGCTTCCAGAGCGGGATACCCCGTTAACATTTTTTTTCTTTTTTTATTAACAAAATGATGTATTTTTTTCTCGAAAAAAAAACCGAAAAAAATTAAAAAATTCTCTCATGATGATTGAAAGTCGATAACAAAAAAAGCTCGATCAGGTCTTACAAGGAACATCACTTTGGTGTCCTCCGGTTTTGTTGAAACTTGTTTATGTGGAAGAGTATCAAAAACTACGAGGCACCCATTTTTTTTATCGGCGGAAAAACGGCTTTAAGGGGCGAAACGCACCCTCGAAAATATGGGTGTTTTTCGTTTTTCGTCGATAACGTTATCGTTCTCATCTCCAATGTAGAGTACACAAAAAATAAACATTGTTGCGATTTGAATTTTTTCAAATATCTCGTACCGTTAAAACGTTATCGACGAAAAACGAAAAACATCCCCATTTTTGAGGGTGCGTTTCACCCCTTAAAATCGTTTTTCCGCCGATGAAAAAATATACGTGTTTCTTAGTTTTTGATACTCTTCCAAATAAAAAAGTTTCAACAAACTCGGAGGACACCAAAGTGACGTTCCTTGTTAGCCAATATTATCGATATTAAGAAAAAACTCGTTTTTTTCCGTTTCAGATCAACCGGGTGGCCAAAATCAAGTACACCGTTCAGCCCTTCGCGTTCAAAGGTCCTTCACGGGATTGTTTTTAACTTCTTCGACCCTTAACAGTCATCGGGGGTTGAATCAACCAGCCGTTTTACGACCTGCGATCCATTCCAGACATTTTTTTTTCAACATTTTTTTTATATGAATAAATACATTACTTGAAAATAATCGGCATGGTCTTACAAGGGTTGAAAATGTATTGTAGTATTTTTTTTCAATTTTTCAATTATTTATCACTCTCCAGAGTGGGGTTGATTACATCCCCAATGACTATTACATCACAATCTGGAGTTGTGAGTGACAAGGGTTAATTATTATTTTAAAATGAAATATGGTAAACAATTTTGTTAATTCACATACAAATAAATGTCCAAAGGATTCTTCAGTCTTGTTTCTGCAAACTTATTTTTTTTAATAACCCTGATTTTTGGGTCCTCACAGTAATCCCCTTACTTTTTTCTTTTACATTGTTTTTTTTCGTCGTTTTTCGGTCGATGCTTGGATCCTATGGTCCGACTTTCGCTTGTTCTCTCTCTCTCTCTCTCTCTCTTTTTCCCTCTCTCGGATTTACAGTGCGTATCATATGCCGCACGTGCCATCAGTCAGCAAGCTCCAGCTACGAAGGCACAAACATTTTTTTTTTCGGCGAGAAAGCCCGAAAGAAAGAGAAGGAGGGGCGAGAGAGAGAGAGAGAGAGACGGGGCGAAAGGAATAACCACAGCTGCCGCTGAACAGGGCGCAGGTGAAGAGACGCGCCGAAAGCCGGGCAGATGTAACGTTTTTAGGGACGAAAAACCGCGTTCGTTATTGAGCTAGTGCGCATGCTCGTTGTACGATTCGTCTCCTCTCGCTCCCTATCTCTGTTCACGTTCTCGTTAGCCCACAGCGTGTGCGTGCGTGAGGCTGTGTGCACGTCTCGCACGTACGAGCGTGTTGACTTTGGTTCTCCCCCCTCTCCCCTCCCTGCGTCGTCCGGCAAGCGGACTATGACTAGCGTGTACGCCCGCGTGCTCGCCTTCCCGCCCGATCCCCCGCCCTCCCCGCGCTGCCCACTTAGCGCGGTACTCCCCTCGGCCGTTACGTGCGTCGTCGTCGTCGTCGCCGCGAAACAAGCACGCCGCTTCGCCGGGACTTGCGTCACGCTACACCGGCAATTTGTACTTATAGTTATTCTATCGCGGTAAATTTGTTCGACTATAATAAAAAAAGAAAAAAGAAAGATAGAAAAGAGCGCGAATTCTTCGGTGCAGAAGATTAATTCGGTGTTATCTATGGAACGAAGACGCGGCTGTGGCCTCGTCAAAATTGCGGGAACGAGCGCGACGAGGTACAGCGACGAGAACTATTTTCCGTATACGTGAGAATATACACGTGTGTAATGAAATTGTAGTGACGGTCTGTACGTTCGGTTTTTTTTTCGAACTGGAATAAGTCGATATTCGACATTTTTTCTGACTTGATGCGAGGCCGAAATTTTAGACTTAAGGGGCTATACCAGCGTGACACTTTCAAAAAATCGATTTTTTTGTTGCCTTTTTCGACAGTTTATACTTTCAAGAATATCATAATTTATATCATTCATATCAATATCATTTTATCTTGCAAAAATCGATAGTTAAATCTTTAAACGCGTTTTTCTTGAAATTAGATTTTTCAAATTTGCTGACATTGTAACTCAAAGAGCAATTATCCGATTGACTTGAAATTTGAACTGAGCACTCTTTAATATATTTACTCTACGATGACGTAGGATATTTTTGATTGGATAAAAATTGACGATTTGGCATTGAAAAAAAACGACCATTTTATAGGCAAGAAAACAGACCTTTTTTCATAACTACGCTATTTTGTTAGATTTTGATATTTTTCGAAAATCCTACGTCATTGTACAGGTACCTTCCAGTTTACCAACATTTTTTCCTTTTTCGATTTCAGCTTCTCAATCGGCCGGAATCATGTCAGCAGTGGAGGAACTTTTTTTTGGCGCCTCCGAAGGCAGAGCATAAGACGCTTGGATCTCAATATTTTTCTATGAAAAAATTATATAATATAGGTCAAATATAGCCAAATATATTCGTAATTTTCCGAAACATTTAATTGAGTACTTTTCTTCCAAAAAATTTCCGAAAATCACCCAAATTTTCAGCGTTCACACTGGTATAGCCCCTTAAGGGGGGAACCAGTTTAGATTACTCAAAAAATCGATTTTTAAAATTTCATAAATTGTTAGTAAAACTATTGAAGAATATGTTGCCAAAGTAGTATGAATAATTCATTACTATCGTGAATTTTTTGTTTTTGGTAATTTTGTTTAAACACGTTTTTCTCGAAACGACTTTTTCAATTTGTGTACACTAGCTCAAAAAGTTTCTAACCTATAATATAAAAAAAGATATTTTCATTATAAAATTATGCTCTATATGAACCTAAATTTGAGGTAATATTGTTTAAAGTATATTTTTCATATTAAAAAAGATTATAAAATAATGGCAAAAATTATACCCGTTTGTTTAAACAGCTCTAAAAATGCGATTATCAAATTTTTGGTCAGAGTTAGGTTCATATAGTAGGAAAACACGTTCTTGAAGTAATATTCAAACCGTATTGATTTCCGATGAAAACTGTGGCCTCCAGAGTGTACACAAACAGCAAAGTCTGATGGCGACGAGTTGTATGTTCCATTTTTTCAGAGGAAATGCTTCGGAACAATACAAATATTTGTTTGAAAATATATACAAAATATTGCCAAAGTTTGAATAAACTCTATTCACTTATGCCTTGTCAAAAAAATCATGAAAATCACAACAACAAAAAACATACTCTTAATTGGCTTCCCGCCTTAAGGGGAGACATACCTCGAGGCGAGGAAAAAACTTCCCGATTTTTTTAAAGGACAGATTTCTTCCCCATTTTTGAGACTTTAATTTAGATGCTTTATCACTAGCCCTCAATCCGTGAAGGTATTTGAGGCACCTTAAGAGGTCTTCTCACTTAAGACGCTAGGAAAGGCTATTTTAATGAATGTTTTTGATAGGTTTATATTATAGATATTGATATAAAAGTTGCTATACTTAACAAATACACTTTCGAAATGCATTAAAAAAAATGTCTATGTATTTATGTAACCCAAACGAACTTCGAACGCGTCTTTCTCGAAACAACGTTTTTCGACGACTTGTTAATAAAATCTTCGAAACTACTGAACCGATCCTTATGAAACTTTAACCACATATTTTTTACAACTATAACTATAGCGCATATCAAGGTTTTTACAAATTTTGATATTTATTATTTTTTTGTTGTCAAAAACGATGAAAAAACACGTTTTTTTGTCTTTTTCAAAAACGATGAAAAAACACGTTTTTTTGTTTTTTTTCAAAAACTATGAAAAAACACTTTTTTTTGTTTTTTTTTTTCAAAAACTATGAAAAAACACGTTTTTTTTGTTTTTTCAAAAAATAGTTTTCGAAAAATATCGCAGACCTACAATTTTTTAAAGGCATTTTTTCAACTACTACTTTCGCCTATAAATAGTGACTCAAATAAATAAATAAAAAATATTCATGTGTTTTGAAAGTGTATTTATTAAGGGGAGATATACACCTAGGAGCCGGAAAAAAGGTTATTTTTGTGAGCTTTTTCAAGGAAAACTATTTGAAATTTCGGATTGGGGTTTTAATTATGTAAAAGTATATACATTGAAAAATATGTTTAATTTTCTTTATTTAAAAATGTCAAAAATATACAAGGATATTGTATGATCCTTGGAGCGTCGTAAAAAAAATCTGCGTATATGGTACCCACCGGCGTTGCTTAAAAAATCATCTGAAAAAAAACCAAGAAGATTATTAAATTAGATACTATAATCTAGTACTTGTCATAGCCGATTTTGAAAATATCGATTTATGACAAAATGGCGGACGTTTGAACATAAATAGTGATTTTTGGGCCAAAAATTAGTTATTATTTTGCCTATAAAACAAAACCTAAGTAACGGGAAAAAGAATCCTATGACAAGTACTAGATAATGGTGTATAGAATAACCACAAAAAACCTCAAGGCAATCGGTTCATTGGTTTTCGAGAAATTTTGGGTACCGATTTGAAAAACGTGGTTTTGAGAAAAACGCGTTTGAAAATTTGGGAATGAATAAATCATGAAATTTGTCAACTTACATGGAATCATCGATACCAGGCCCATAGTGTAGGTCTTGTACGGTCGACGGAATGTTACAGCTTCTAAATCCTCGACCTCGACCATCTAGGTGTATATATCTCCTTAAGTGTAACAACTTTTATATCAATATCTATAATATAAACTTATCAAACGAATTCATGAAAATAGCCTTTTTCAGTGTCTGAAGTGAGAAGACGCCTTAATCCCGTGAACCTGGGTCGTGTTCGTTTTTGCACTACTAAACCAACAATTGTGAATGAAAAAATCCGCAAAAATTCATATTCGATCTTTAGACCGTACTTCTCAAGGGAAAGTAGGCTTTTTTCTTTATTTTTTTTAAATATATTTTTTTTCATTAAATATTAAGCAACCTGCGAAGAAAATGATTTTGAGCAGGACGAAAATGACCCAGATTCACGGATTGAGGGCTAGTGTTACCTGTTACATGGTGAATTTTATTAATATTTATTAATTAATATTAATATTTATTAATTAATGTATTTATTAATCTTTTAAAAAGGCGGAGGCATGGCATGGCCTTGTAAACTGCATTTTCAAAACATGCAAGGCGTATAGCTCAGAAACTAATCGACCAATTCCGATGAAACTTGGGATAAATAGTTCAAACCTTATTGTCTAAAACATGACCCTAAACTTTTAGAAAATAAAAAAAACAGAATTTTTATAACAAAACGTAGCCATTTTTTTTCAGAAAATGCAATCTTTCTGCTTCAAAGCGTACCATTTCGTCGTTTTTCCACATTTCTCATTTTTTCTTGGTTCTTATTCTGCGTATGGGTGTTCAGGGATCATCACAGTGTAACGGGTCCAAAAATGGCCGATTTTCGCGATTTTTTTTTCGATCGTTCAAATACGTCGTTCAGCCTGATTTTTTAATGTCAAATCAAAGCACTCATAAAGAACAGAAAATAAACGTTACAATGTTTATTCTGATATTTATTACACTTTTTCAACGGTTGAAAATGTCTTTGAGAAAAAAGAGTCCTTACGGTGTACACGGTTGGGACCGTAAATATTATGTGAAAAAAAATTTGTGAGAACATTATGAATCAGTATGAAAGTCGCTATCTTGCTACGGAATTTTTTTTTCAAAATCAAAATTTTTTTTTTTCAAATCAAAATTGACAAAATGAAATGATTTGAAAAAAAGTATCGAATTTAGCCTAAGTTTTCGACAGGTTTTCGTTAAAAAAAAATTAAGATAGCAAAAAAAGCTTTTATAGCAAGGTAAAGAATGGCGTGAGGAATGTTGTGTCAAAATTTGAGACGGATAGCATTTTAATGAAAGAAAAATCTTCGTTAGTTTTTTTTTCAGCATCATTTAATGAAAGAAAAATCTTCGTTAGTTTTTTTTTCAGATCAATCCGCCTTTTTTGGAGATTAATAAAAAATTTAAAAAATACCACGCAACAGCCAAAAATAGTAATAAAACATACCCTGAGTTTAAAAAATGGTGGAAAAAGCTTTTCCTTTAACAAAAAAATCATGAAAATCAGCAATTTTTTCCTCGCCGAAAGGTATCGCCTGAATAAATACTTCTGACAAGTTTGAGTTCTTTTTAAATTGAAAAACATCGATGAACAGTGAAATTGTTTTTATTCGAACAAAGTGTCGCGGTCGCTGCATGGCCAATCGCTGCAGGCGGTTCTGGCAACCAGGCTCATCTGAGACGAAAAGTAAAATGTCCTTTTAGTATAACTATAGAACTCTTGTATGACCCGGGTACTTTTTTGAAATTTTGAAAATTACGAAAACTCCAAGCTGTAGAAAAAAAGTACGAAGTTCGGAAAAAAAACAACTTTAATCATTTGTTATTAACGAATGGATGAACATATGGAGAAATCATTGGGTCACACGATAGAAAATGTTATAAATTATGCTCCGCCCGAGATTAAAATGGATCGTACGAATCGACCTTGAGATACGACTCACGTGGGGTTGAAGTTTGCATCCGTCGAATGCAACAAAAATTCTTTATCAATAATCACTTTCATTATAATCTAACATCAGATGCTGAAGATTTAGGTTGCAGATCGAGCAATGAGAATCCTGAAAAATGTTTGCGTGATTTTCGTAGCTTGAATCTGCCAAAGGGAATTCGAAATTTCCGGCGTATACGCGAGCGAAGCAGCGCGCAAAAACTATTATATATATATATATATATATATATATAGAAGATAGATAATATTTCGCACACTTATGCAAACATTGGACGATCAAACACTAAATTGGAACACTTTTCTAATCTCGTGACGTGCCTTACACGGCCAATGATTTACACCGTTAGAAGTCTGGTTAGAAACAGTCTTTTATTTTTGGGCGCCAGGAAAAAAAAATGGGAGAGAGTATTGCCCGCGCGCGATTACACATATGTGATTATTTCGAGGGTCGTCGACTTCGATTTCAGCCGGGAGAAAAGGCGAAAGAAAGAGCCTTGCTTTGATCTTCGGAATTGAAATTGTAAGGAATAAGGAGCGATAAAGGGGTGTAGATTCGGATGAAAAATCTGTTGCTCAAAAATACCAATTTGCCTCTTTGGGCTTTCACTATGCGCTTTCATTTCTTGACTTTATTTCGATTTACCAATAATTTCCATGGTCTCATTTTATATTGGGGTCAACCTGTTGAAAGTTAACATTAAAAAAATTAATCTTGTTAAAGCCTTAGGCCACAGTAACGGGTATAAAATCATGTGCGGATTTAACAACTTTGTTTTTGTATGAAAAAGTGATTCACTCATAAAATTAATTACACATCGATTTAGTATGAATATCAAGCTGTTAGAAAATATGTATTTTTTTCCGATATACAAAATGGCCGATTACTCGAAACTTCTCGAAACAGCTTTTTTCCAATTGGCGTGACAAATAACTTCGACAATTTTCACTCGATTTACTTCAAATGTAAAAGTTTTGTCCCTAATTGCATTTCGCTGATAAGTACGTACGAAATTTCCGATTAATCGAAAACTTTTCATTTTATGAGCAGTTTATGAGCAGTTATAACGAAATTTTTCACTAAAAATTTATTTCTTACGTTCAAATACCTACAACTTTTGAATAAAACAATATTTTTTAAATTCCGCACGTCCTTCTCTAGGTATTCTAATGTAGATTGACGAGAATTTTTGTTTTTTGTTGCAGGTAAAAAATTGTGGATGCTAAATGTCACGCCACGGAGCGCCTAAAAAAGATAACCAAAGAAAATATTAGTAGTCGGCCATTTTGTACACCGAAAAAAATATATATACTTTGTAACAGCTTGATATTCATACTTAATTCGGTGCCATTTATGAATCTTGTTTATAAATCTTGTTTCTTAACTCCAAAGACATCGGATTAATTTGTACATCTTATATATATATATATATATATTAAATGAAAAACGTCCTTTGCGGTGATCACTTCTGCTTAGAAACAAATCATGTGAAATAAAAAATTTAAAACGCCATTTTCGTTGACAAAAAACGATGTATCGAAAAAAAATGCTTCGTTCAAGCAGTGCTTTTCGATATCTTAAAGAAGCTCGTAAAATTTAAAGCTGACCGGTGCATTGATTTTTTAGATATCTTGCTCGTTTATTTTGAAAAATTCATTTTGAGAAAAACGCGTTTGAAGTTCACCGCTAGCGCTTCCCCGGTTCGCGGAATCTATCTGTAAACGTCCTCAACTCCCTCAATTTTGCACAGATCGTCTCGAAATTTCCAACGAATATTTCTGAAATGTTATATTTTGAGAATCCGCCGAAAACCAAAATTCGATGCTTGCAAAAATTTCAACTCGTAAGCCCTTAAGGGTCCGGCGCATATATATATATTGCGCGCGTGTGTGCGTGTGCGTGTGTGTCTGTGTGTGTGTGTGTGTGTGTGCTATTGAAGCTCAACTCAGATAACTGTTCCCAAGAACTCAGAAATAGTTGTTCTTGATTACGTGTTCTAGATAATCTCGACACGTTTTAGACCTGTTTTTTTCCAAAGCTCAACTTGTGCTTCCGATATTTACTATTTTTTTGCGAAATTTTGATTTTGGTCATTATTATTCGAGAGTTAGCAAGTCAGAAAACTACTTTTTCGGTCAAAATATACATCCCACCCGAATTAAATTTAATCTGAAAGCATATTTCCGAAGTTTTTTTCCTTGCAAGACCGAAAAAGTACTTTTCCGACTTCCAAACTGTCGAATAATCATCCCCAAGACCAAAATTTCACAAAACAAAAAAAAATAGTAAAAATCGAAAGCACAAGTTGAGCTTCGGTAAAAAATATACAAAACGGGTCTGAAACGTATCTAAATTTTTTCAGAATTTGCAAAACGGTCCGAGTGGACTTTTCGATTTGTCGTCTCCTTAGAAAGGCTCGGGGAAGGGTAGGGCGATTCGAAAAATGCGGTGTTTTTTTACATCAGAAGTGAGATTTTCCACTATGGAAATCTATAATCAACGATGCTGAGGGAAATGGTTGTTTGAGTTGACCTGAATACCCCATATATTTCACTACGTGCTAATTCCCGAAAATTTCTTTAAATAGTCCTCCGAGACGAAAACGTCCACGACAAATTTTGGGTTCGTCTACGTTTCGACCGGCTCGCTTTTTTCGTCCGCGTAGACGAGTCGAACCGACTTTTCTCATAAATTCTCCTCTTTCCAAAACCAGAACACTTAATTTTCTCTTGCACTCATTTTTGTTTAATTTAGGCTAATAAGTTTCCCTGACCTTGGGCCGACCGCGTGGTATTGAAATATTACTAAAACTCAAATAAGTTCGAGGCTGATAACAAACGGCGCATTTTCGGAAGCCCAAATAATTTCTATCGAGCAACGCGTTTTTTCCCTCACTTTTTTAAAATTACGTTTCCTCAATGATGCGTGAACCCTGTCAGCGTCTCATTTTCGAGTGTTCAATTTCTAGTCATACCCTACATATCCCTAGAATATCCCAAAACATGTATCAGGCTACGACTAAAAGTAAGAAGTTAGGATACATCTGATATCTGGAATACCTAACTATCAGACCGAAATCGCAAGTCGGACCATTAGGGCTTGAAAGAGGGCTCGTTCCTCGAACGTATATCCGAAAGACTGATTCTTTCTTCTTCTATTTTATGACGACGCGTTCTCTCGCACGTGTGTGTGCAAACGAGAGTATAAGACGAAGGAAAAAGTGTTGCCTCAACGATTCGTGCTTCACGTATTATTGTACCTATGCTGGTGTCGACTCGGTGTATCGTTGCCGAGAGAGACTCTTACGATATGACCCACAAAGTCTTATCTCACCTATAAAAGTCACAGCCGGGCACTCTTGGAAATCGTAGTGGCTACTTTGCTCACCGTATTATATAGAGCGTGTGTGCGTGTGTGCGTGCTTATGTGTGTGCGTGTTCGTTCGCATGATCAGCGCGGGCTTGCGCGACGTTTCATATATATATATATATATGCAAGTCCCGCGCTCATACATGTGAACACACACACACACACACACACACACACACACACACACACACACACACACACACACACACACACACACACACACACACACACACACACACACACACACACACACACACACACACACACACACACACACACACACACACACACACACACACACACACACACACACACACACACACACACACACACACACACGAGGTATTCCACTTGGATCCGGTGGACTTTTTCCCTGACCCCCGCCAATTCGATTTATTTTTTTTTATCTGATTCCATTGACTCTCAAAGACACTCTGATTTTTTTACATTTTCCAAAACAACCCTTAGTCAAGAAAAAAAATTTCTCAGCAAAGAAAGCCCGAATTAAAAATCTGAAAAAATTACAAAAAATGCGTGATTATATGTAAAAAATGTCAAGCTATCACCCGTAATGGAAGTGTGATTTTTTTGTGCTTTCTGAGCGATTAACGTTAAAAACAAATCATACATTTTTTGACCATCTTTGAATAACCATTTGGTTATTAAAAATCATTGTGGGTATCAAAATATTTAAGAATCCGCCCGAAGGAAGCGGTTCTCGAATTTTTTGGATTTTTTTTAACGTTAATTGCTCCCAAAGCACAGAAAAAATCATACTTCCACTGCGGGTGATAGCTTGCAAATTTTTACATATAATCGCGCATTTTTGGGAATTTTCGCAGTTTTTTAAATCGGGGCGTTATTTTTCGGAGAATTAGGGGTGTTTCGAAAAATGTAAAAAAAGTCAGGGTGTCTTTTAGAGTCAGTGGAATCAGATTTAAAGAAATTAATCGAATTGGCAGGGGTCAGGGAAAAAGTCCACCGGATTCACGTGGAATACCTCATATATATATATATATATATATATATATATATATATATATATATAAAGGATGTCTCAAAATGACTTGACATTTTCTATTACGCGCCTGTTTTTTGGCGTACATAGAGTACTAATCTTTGATGACTGGCATCAGGAAGTATTGAGGTTCAGTCATGGAGAATTACACGTTCGAGAAACGCATAGAAATTGTTATTTGCTGCATTGTTACAGCATAGTTATTGCAGACGAAGTTTCATGGTCGTGCTATCTCGCACCGCAGCGATGTAAATTGGCCGCCAATATCGTCCTATTTGACGCAATTGGACTTCTTTTTTTGGGGTTTTCTGAAAGGAAACGTGTATGCCAATGATCCACATACCATCCCGGAGCTCAAGGAAGCAATTGGCTGCATCGATGATGAAATTTGTCCGCAATTACGCCAAAATGTTATTGAAAATGTCGCCAAACGAGTTAACGTTTGCGAATAGGGACGAGGCCGCCATTTATCGGATATTTTGTTCCACACATAACCTCCATGTTTGTACCTTGTATTAAAATATAAATATTCGTACTTTTGAAATAAATAATACGTTTTATTAATAAATAAAAATGTTAGGTCATTTTGAGACCTTATATATATATATATATATATATATATATATATATATATATACACATACACATACACACACACGTGTATATGTATATTATGAGCGCGGGACTTGCGCGACGTTTCCACCGCATGCTATTTTGACGCGGGAACCTAGCCTGTATCGCGCTCTACTGGCCGACATATTTTTCGTAGCTACAGATTAGTGGTGTGTACCACCAAATATAAGGCTACAGGAGAGTAAAATAATATTCGTCATTGCGCTTTGGCTCCTCATCAATTTTCTTCTTCACCGCTGCTTCCCCGTCTCTCTCTCTCTCTCACTCTCTCTCTCCCCCCCCCTCTCTCTCTCTCTCTCTCTCTCTCTCTCTCGCTCCCAAAGGTTTTTAGGAATAGTTTTAATTTTATGAGGTTGGAATTTCCATCGTTGGAATACAAAGAAAATTATTCATTTTCGAATTCCAACAAATTCTTTTGGCAGATTTTGTGTTAAAAATCCCGCAACCATTTTTTACGATATTTATTTAGTGATTTACAGTATAACTATTTGTAAATATGTGGAAGAAGAAAAATGAGGAAAATGAAATTAAAAAAAAAAAAAAAACTTTTGTGCGTTCAAACACTGCAAACTTCAAGACAAATTTGTTTTTTTTTTATTACTGTATTACTAGTCGCAGTTTTTAGGTCAACGTTTAAGGGGTTGGGCTACTGTGACGACCCGAAAATCAGGGTTATTGAAAACATTAATTTGCAAGGAATAAGCAAAATTATTGGAAAATCGCTATGACATTTACCTGTATGTACATTGACCAAGTTGTGCCCTAAAATTCATCAAAAACATTAACATTTAAAGAAGTTTTAAACACTCACGTGAAGGACCTTTGAACGTGAGGGGCTCAACGGTGTAGGTACTTGATTATCGCGACCCGGTTGATCTGAACCTAAAAGCACGTGTTTTTTTCCTTCAAATATATAATATTGGGTTGACCGAAGTTTTGGTTTGGTGGTACAATGATAAAAAAAATTTTGATGTTTTTTCCATTTTGTGAGGAAAAATTACATCATTATTGATAATAACTAATGAGAATAAAAAATGATGAGAAGAAAAACGTCGGTCGGGACTAAACTACTGTCACACTGAATAAGTGTACCAAATTTTTAGTCAATCCGTTCATTAGAAGTCGAGATATCGTGCATGCCGTTAAAAAAAAAATAGCTTCGGCAAGAACGCGTTAAGGGGCTATATCAGTGTGAATGCTGAAAATTTGGGTGATTTTCGGAATTTTTTTGGAAGAAAAGTGCTCAATTAAATGTTTTGGAAAATTAAGAATATATTTGGCTATATTTGACCTATATTACATAGTTTTTTCATAGAAAAATATTGAGATCCAAGCGACCTATGCGCTGCCTTCGGAGGCGCCAAAAAAAAGTTCCTCCGCTGCTGACATGATTCCGGCCGATTCAGTAGCTGAAATCGGAAAAGGCAAAAATGTCGTTAAACTGGAAGGTATTTCCTGTACGATGGCGTAGGATTTTCGAAAAATATCAAAATCTAACAAAATGGCGTGGTTATGAAAAAAAGTTTGTTTTCTTGCCTATAAAATGGTCTTTTTTTTCAATGCCAAATCGTCAATTTTCAGCCTTTGATCCACCGGCTTACCCGAGTGGACACCGTAACTCATCACCGCGTAGTCACAAGCTAGTGAAGTGATGTTTCGAATCGCCATTAGCTAGCCGTCTTAGCGATTGACTACCCAGCCTTGTAACGCTTTGGTCCTCTAGTGACTGAATACAAAAAATTAGGTGGTCACTAGATAGAAAGAAATATCCCACGACTGTATTATATTTCCGATCTAGCCATGACCTAGTTTCTTTTCAGCTGATGACTGGGAACAAAAAATTAGGTGGCGATTAGATAAATAAAAAATGCGGCTATATATTTATATTTTCGTGATTTTTTTTGCACATTATTTACATCATTGGACCCTTTTATGATATTCTTCGTTGTTCATTAATCACGGTTATAATATTTGCGCTATAAATATATTAATGGTTCAATTTTAAATTATCTCAGACAAACGCTTACGCCGTAAAGTTGTTTCGATCCCGGGACCTCTGGGTGATGAGTTGTGACATTCCCCACTGAGCCATTTCTTCTACTGGTTTAATTTCTGATTTTTTTTATCGTCTGCATATGTTACACTGCACAATGTCAGATTATTGAAAAATGGGTAGATTAACAAATGTAAATAACATTATCGGATCAATGACTCAATTGCGTTCGCATTGAGAGCGATAATCGCATAGAATTACATAACCTTAAATTGTATTTGTCCGATCATTTATTCCGGCTAGTGCGGCTGCAGTTGGGAAGTGTTGGCTAGGTCATGGCGACATACCGACTTGAGGATTTTATTCATTCGCAACGTCATCTGTAACTCACGTTGCTTAACCAACCATGAGCCAGTCGCTTGATGGAACTACACGTATTCAAATAACCACACTTCGTCATTTGTGACCAAGATCGGCTGGGCAGTGACTAGCCAAGGGGTGCACAGCCGCAGTTAGCTGGGTAGGTCATGGCAAGATACCTACTTGAGGATTTCTGCATTCGCAACGCCATCTGTAACTCGAATTGCTTAGCCAGCCATGAGCCAATCGCTCGATGGTACTACATGTAGTCACCTAACCACACTTTGTAATTTGTGACCAACGTCAGCTGGGCAGTGACTAGACAAGGGCTGGATAACAAAACATTCACAATATTACTAGCTCATAGCGAGCCAACCCTTGATCAGTTCGTATGAGCTCAATTGGGCGAGCCAGTTACCAGGTCGTAACTCAGCAGGCTAGAACAATTTCTACCCGGGTACTAATCGGGCTTTTATCTTGAACTCGCTCCAATCGCCGTACCTCCTTAAAAGCTCGTTTCTTTTGTCTCCGTGTCATTTAAAGCGGGACATAAATGTGTATCCCTCTTTAAATGACAGGAAAAATAAGCAATATTGAGGAATTTTTTAAACTTGGAAATAATTATTCTACAATTATCAAACTTTAGGTATACTTTAATAGTATATTTAAAAATACAAAACCATTTTTTTAAATTAATTCATCATCAAAATGGCGGATCTGTTGCAGAGTGTTACAACAAGGTCGCCGCGGGAGTTGCGAATGGGCGTGCAGTCTAGCTTCACGTAGACTTTGATTTGCAAAAAAAGTTCAAAATTTTTTTCAGTTAGAACATGTATAGTTTCTATGTGACGGTAATTAAAGTGAAGAAAATGCAAATTTAAGAAAATAGCACGCATTTACAAAATAAATCAACATTTCACGCAACATTTCTGTTAAATGTGGATTAGAAAAGTAGTTTCAACTCAATCGGCTTAATAGTTTTTGAGTAATCCTGCACGTCAATTTCGACAATGCAGTTTAGAGAAAAACGCGTTTGAAGTTCACGTCTGCTCCGAATCCGAGCGGTGAGGCACAGCGCTGACGGGCTGTAACGTTTGAAGTTTTTCTAATTTTTCTTTGAAACTGTGGGAAAATATTCTACATATATAGTTCTATCGTTTAAAGAAAATAAAAGGGAATCGATTTTCTGATCGTTGTAACTGTATATCCCGCCTTAAAGCAAAAGAATCTCCGAAAAATGAATCTTGCAATTTGTCGTTATCGATGTCGTCTAATGCAGGTGGTGGGTTATCACACGTTTGACCGCTGCAATTTGCACAAGTAATTGAAGAGTTCGAACCACTCGTGCAGCATCCTCAGGCAGCCCCGCGATTCTCTCTGCATTTCCAAGATATAACTTGTAGCAAATTTGGTGGGGCGGGAGCTTTTTTTGTTGTTGCAGGGGATAAGCAATGAGCAGCCTGCTTCCAACGCCGTTCTTCCGGGTCATGGTGAAATTCCAGCCAACTTAAAACCTGATGGTAGGTTCGGAAAGAATGGTATTCTGTATCCTGTGTCCTGCGTTGGTCGTAGGGGCGTCAATTGAGCTTCGTGTTACGAGCTAATTTTCCGAAGCGTTTATATCGGAGGGAGTGATGGATGGTTCGGTTTTGTTGCCTCCGTATAGAGCAATGAAAAAGTACTCGCCAGCTTGAGCAATCATATTTGGATCACTTTTTTCTATCTTTAAACAATGCCACAGCTGTCCACTGTTCGCCGTGGTTCTTTAGAACTTTACTTTTGCCGATTATATACGGAGCGGGGGTGATGTGGCACAACCACTGAATGCATGGAGGAATATTGTGTTTTTCTCTAACATTCTCATCATACTCTGGCATGTCTACGTATAGGAATTGTATAATAACCTGTAAATTACTTTATCCACGATAATGCTAAAAATCTTGTACACTTATTATATGTAATGTTAGAACGTATAAAAGTACGCAGCGTGTTGCGATATCCATTTTTCGAGACCCGTCGGGTCTCCATTCCCTGTTATGTCGCATGCGTGCCGATTTAGGATTCAGCGCGCTGCATCTCATTAAATATTCATTCTACGGAAAAAAGTTCCGAATAAAATTTGTAGAGAATTTCATGCTCTACAAGTTTGATTACTACTATTTTTTCACATCTCCAACCATTATCAAGATATTTGAGAAAAACTACAATTGACATTCTTCAACTGACTATATCTCGAAAAATATTAACTATAGGTTAAAAAGTTTCAAATAACAATTATAGAAAATATAATTTCCTAGAAAAAAGGTTTTTGTTATTTTTATCGTACGATGCACCGTTTATGAGATATTAGCAAAAATGCTTTTCCCAAGGTGGCGGCTAACGCTCGCCCCCGCCCCCGAGACGAAAACGTGTATTTAGACTTATGGGCCACCCCCTAACATATTCCAATTGAAAAATCGATTATTAGGATCGTTTGTTTTGCAAAAGTCTATTTTTCCTGGACTACAGACTTTTTCGCCGAAACGAGGGCACGGGGATCGCAGCCGAAAAAAGGACGCGACGAAACTGTCTTGGCAGTATTTGAAAGACGAGAGAACAATCTCCCTCGTGCTCTCTCTTCCTATTCTCTCCTACTTTTTACCCTCACCGAGTGGCTCAGACCACGTCTTTTCTACTCCCACGCGCGTCACTTTTTCCCGCAAATTACGACAGGAATATCTCAGCGGCTACCGAGATTCATCTTCGTCGAATATCTGCCTTGGAAAATTGCTCCCCGATCTATTTCCGCCGAGTCATCCAACTTTGTGCAAACTCTAAAGGATTCCCACATTATCGAACAGAATCCGATACGATTCTTGGTGGATCCCATTCGCATTCTGTACGTTGCATTTTCTAAATAAAATGTTATAGATACTAGCTTTTCGCCCACGGCTTCGCTCGCGTAGACTCGTGTTGATCCTCAAGGTAGTTCTGTAGGTACAAGTATGAACCAAAAGTTTCGGTCGAAGCGTATAGTAACATCAAATGCCTATACGATGCTGTTGGTTGTGAATTTTTGACAGCGCTTGTACCCTCTATATGTCCCACACATTCGCACCTCATGCATGGATAGGTCTCATACTCGTATAGAGGGCGGCGCTGTAATCGTGGCAACAGCGCGATTTTCCTGCAGTCATAGCGTTGAGCTTCCTACGATCGGTCTTTCGCGAAATATTTTATATAAATAAAAAAAGCGTGAAAATGTCAACCCAAATGCGATACAAAGGAACGTTTACAAGAAAAAAGGCGCTTGCTAAAAGACTGAAAGCTGTGGTAGCCATGTGTCAAGCAAATGCGGCTAAACGCGATGAGAATAACCACAACCTCAACGATCAGCAACAAAAATTCGCTGTCGAAGGACGTCGGATCGTGGATTTACAACATCTTGTCGACAGTTTAGATTGTATTCGCTGTAACAAAGACAAATACATGCATAAATTGAACAAATTAAACTTGTTTGCAGAATAAATTTATTTCACATCCGTCTCAGAATTACTAGAACTCGGGGGAAAAAACCACGCTTCGAGTTCCCAGACCACGCGCCGATCAGCTGGCTGCAGCGTACACTGTTGCCATTCCGTTACAGATGGTCGGGCCCGAGTTCGGTGTGGAATACAATTACCACTTTTCACAAGTCGATATTTCCGAAACTAAACGGTCAAAGTTTGTCATTTTTTTAAAATCAATCCCACAATAGTACCGCGTACACGTGTGTTTTTATTTTGAAATCCTAAGATCCGTTTAGAACCTATATCGAGAAATGCGAGCAAACTGCTATCGGTTTACGTGTTAGGTATAGGCCTCCGAAGTACCTCTTGTGGCGCACCCTTGCGGCGAGTTTTGGCAAAACTTGGATTGGTTTTCGTCTGCTAGTGCAGTATGCCGGTCGCCATTTAAATCAGGTGTCCAATCGATGATGCTTGCTCAAGCCTAGCTCTTTCGTGTTTGTGCCGGTTTGACTTAACCGCCATGCGCCAATCCAAGTTTTGCCACCGGCAGCCGTTACGGGGCGCCATCACGAAAGTTACTTCGGAGGCCTATAGGGATCGCGTACAAAATTCCCATATTCAATTGCAATTATCTCATAAACTAAACGGTGAATCGAATTGAATTTTAGGCATCAGTCCATGAAGGTCATATACCATAATTAGATTTCAGCCAATTCCTAAGATTTGATAAAAACTACAGAAATACCTTAATGGAACTTGATCCTGAAATGTTTCATTAAGGAACACGTAGAATTGTGTTGAAGGCCATTAATACTAAGTTTCAAGGAAATCTGACCAGATATTTCCTTTCCCATACAAACTTTGCTATCCCCTTTTCCCCTTTCGGATTACGTTCCAAAAACGCTGAGATTTCATGAATTGTGTCTAGGAGTAGTTGTACGAAGTTTCAAGTAAATTTGCCACGATTTTTTAATTTATTTTCCGTACAAACTGCACCACCCCCTTTCATTTAGGGGTTGAATGTCGAAAAACGTTAAAATACCTGTTTTATGAATCGTGTTGGAAACCATTAATACTAAGTTTCATATAAATCTTCCGACCAGATTTTTTTTCCTACAAACTTTGTAGGGCATTTTCTCCCCTTAGGGGTTGAATTTCTAAAAACGCTGAAATACGTGTTTCATTAATTATGTCAAAACGCACGAATATTAAATTTCAAGTAAATCCGACGAGCTTTTTAAAAATTAGCATGCAAACTTTGCCACCCCGTTTCTCCCCTTCAGGGTTGAATTTCGAAAAATCCCTTCTTTAATGGTGCCTACATGATAAAACCATCATGTCTTCCAAATTTCACGTTTCTACATTTAGGGTTTTAGGCTGGGCGATGATGAGTCAGTCGGTCAGTCAGTGAGGACTTTGCCTTTTAGATAAATAGATATTAGTTGTACAAACAAGTCCATGGCCTTGTTCATGAAAATAATGATTTATTTATTTAAAATCAAGGTACATTTGAAAAGTTGGTGGTTTTGGTTCGATAAAGTTGATAGTTACATTTTTTACTTCATCGAACGTTTTGAAGTGGCTATCAGCCAAATGATGGTGGAGCAATCGGAAAAAGTGAAAATCCAATGGAGCCAAGTGTGGTGAATATGCTGGGTGTGGCAAAACGTCCCAGCCCAACGAATTAAAGCGTCTCTGGTATTTTTTTGCTATGTGTCGTCGGTTGGGGGCCAAAATGTCGAATGACCAAATATGGAACGACAAAGATTTCGAAACGACAGAATTGTGAATTCTCAAAATAACGAAGATTAAATCATTCGAAATGTTATCCTTTGACCGACGACGAAATCGAATAACTATTACACCAAAGGATTATTTACTCGAGAACATATATTCAGATAGTCTGCAGTTTGGGTCATGCAAATGCATATTCGAACAATCTACAACATTCATATCTCCGAAATAGAAAAAAGTGAGTTTCTAATATTTGTAATACCGTCTATAGCAAAAAGCTATATATCGAGACTACAAACTTCGAATGTCTAGATACCAGGAGGTTCAGCGAGGCCTTTCAACTCGTCCCCAAAACGAGAACGAGAAATGATGGCGCTGGGGTGTTCCGGCACCTATATGTATATAGATATATGCTAAATATGGGTGCGATCTAAGACAGATCACAGATGATGTACCTAACCCTCATTCGTGTTAAGCGATAACACCACTCTAGGATTTTGGAAAGACGTTTTCTTGCCTAAAAATACTTTGGTGTCATAAAAACAATATGCAATTGGTCCTGTAGCGATTTTTTTTATTTAAAGGGTCAATTATCGATTTGGCCGCAGCGCCTCGGAGCGCGCGCTGAGTTGCTCGTACAACTTTAAACGCGTTTTTCTCGAAACCACTTTTTTCCAACAGGGAGGACGGATTACTCGACCACCTTTGCAAGCATCGATTTGAAATGTTGATAGCAACTTCACAATTACATTCTCTAGGGAGTACGTAGCCGTTTTTTGATTAAATGTAAACTTTTTTTTATAAACAATTTACTGCTTTTTTGGCAAAAAATCGATTGACCGCCTTCAAAGTGCGCTACTTTTTCAAAATTTGAAAGCAAATTTCTAGGTAGTCTCATAGCTAATAATATATAAATTATAATTTTTTGGTTTTTGTTTCAGGTCTTATATTTTACGAGAAAACCGTTCTTCCGTGAAGCTATTTGTGAAAAAAAACACGTTTTTCTAGATGGACTGTATCGCCGCCATTTTGAGTTTGAGATCTTTTGTCGCTTTTGCGTTCTTTTTTCTGAACCGTCACGAGGAAATTATGAATCGGCGGATATTTCGACGTTTGATGTCACGATCGGTCTGTCGTGAGGTTAGAAACTCATCCGATCACTTTCACCTCGTTGACCAATATATATTACTACATATGTAGGTACCGCTGCACCCCAGCGCCATCACTGCGGAGGTGCCGCTGCACCCCAGCGCCACCACTTCGACACATTTTCGGGGACGCTTTTTTCATCGCCTTTGCATTGCCGCTGAACCTCCTGGTATCTAGGCTCCATGGTCTAGATCTTAGAAACGCAAATGATCGATGATCCAAAATGGCGAATACCTAATAGGCAAACATGGCATGGCTGCCTGACCGGACTAACCACTAGCGCCATCTGCCATCTTCATTCTGAAGCGCAAGTAGTATTGCTCGATCCCAAGTTTCCGCTATCCGAACCGTTCGCCGTTTTGGACCATCGCTATTTTAACTGATCGACTTTTCGGTCCTTCGCTTTAATGAATTCGAAATTGTAAACTGTCGTAATATTTACAATTCAAAGATTTGATGTCTCGAATTGTTTGGTGTATATATACAAGCGAATCGATATTATATCTCTCATTATTTTGTTGAATCTGATATTTGTTTTCCCTATAAATCAACTTCGAGATTTTTGTATTCACCATTTCGATTAACTAAATATTTTACAGACTATCATAAGATTAATCTATCTATATATGAACGTTCGTCATTACTGAATTCGAAATTTCGGTCGTTCTGAATATTGATCGTTCGAATTTCTGATCCCCACCCCTGTGATCTGGCATTGTCAAGCAGCGATATGACCAGTCAGGTCCTTTGCCTGTGTAAGGTCGTTTTAAATCTTTTCGAGCTTTATTCAACGACTGAAAATTTCTTGTTGAGTAACTCCCATTGCAATAACAAGCTCCAATTGCGTTTAGCAAGGATCTTCGTCCAACAACTACTCCAAATGGTCGTCTTAAAATTTGTTTGGTCGTCCTGCACTCTCTCCATCCTCGAGATCGAAATTTCCACTCTGGAACCTTCGAAACCACTTCTCCACAGTACTGACGGATACGGCATCTGCCTCCAGTGCCGAAAAAACATCTCTTCAGCCTCGGAAGTTTTTTTTTCCTCGATTCGAACGTGAAAACCATACCTAACCTAATATGCGCGACATTGCAACTCATTTTGATCACGATGTATATTTTCAGGTTATGTTAAGCTGCTGACGCGGAAAAATAGTCTACTAGGTTGGTATCAGCCCCTTGACACTGGTAGATAAATGCTGTTCGCAAACTGTTCTTGCCGCACTGTGGCGCTAGTAGTCGTGTGACAGGCATGCATATATATGTATGTTGCGCCGGTGTTTCGAATATCTTCCATGAATAAAAATCTATTGATATATTTGGAATGATTTTCCGTTCTAATGATTTTCCATTTGAACACAATAAATAACGTCGCCATAACGATAACAGGCGAAAGCCACGAAAGTATCGAATCGTTTAGCTGATCGGAGTATTTAGAGCCGAAGGCTGTCACGCAACAGCCAACGCTAGGCTGTAGCGATTTCAAGAACTAAAAAGCCGGGACAAAACGCGTTTTCGTCTATCGTATAGGAACAGTAGGCCAGTGTCAAGGGGCTGGTTGGTATTATAAAAGGTGTCTCAACATGACCTGACATTTGTATTTATTAATAAAACGTATTATTTACTTGGAAAGTACGGATGTTTTTATTTTGATATACGGTACAAACATGGAGGTTATGTGTGGAACACAATACCGCACAAATGGCATAAACAGCATGGACTTGGAAGAGACATTCTTTCAACGAGATGGCGCAACCTGCCACATTGCGGGCGAAGCAATAGTTATTGCAGACGAAATTTCACGGTCGTGTTATCTCGCACCGCGGCGATGTGGATTGGCCACCAAGATCGTGCGACTTGACGCCATTGGATTTCTTCCTTTGGGGTTTTCTGAAAGGAAAAGTGTATGCCAACGATCCACGGACCATTCCGGAGCTCAAGGAAGCAATCGGACGCATCATTAATTAAATCAGTTCGCAATCATGCCAAAATGCTATTGAAAATTTCGTCAAAAGAGTAAATGTTTGCAACATAACCTCCACGTTTGTACCTTACATTAAATTGAAAATATTCGTACTTTTCAAATAAATAGTACGTTTTATTAATCATTTTAAATGTCAGATCATTTTAAAACACTGGTTTTTTGTTTCATTCAGATTGGTGGTCTGCTTGTGGGTGAAATTGCAAAATCACCCCTCGACACGCCTTTCTTTCAGGGGTGCTTTCCCCTCTCAAAACCATTTTTGCGCCGATGAAGAAAAATACGTGTCTAATAGTTTTTATTGCTTTATTAAGTATATGAGTTTCAACAAAATCGAAGGCGGACACTTGAGTGATGTTCTTTGTAAAACGCATGCAAGAATACGCGCGTGTATCCAGGGATAGGAAAGTTTCGAAGAAGCGAGCATACAGGTGGTTGTTGCGAAATTTTTGCGAAGCTTTGTGGAAGCTTCCCGACCTTTTATGCATACGTCGGATAACGATCGGGTTTGTTATCTCTATCGGGATTCAGCACTTCTCGCATCCTCCGAGCGATATATATGTGTGTGTGTGCGTGTGCGTGTGTGTGTGTGTGTGTGTGTGTGTGTGTGTGTGTGTGTGTGTGTGTGTGTGTGTGTGTGTGTGTGTGTGTGTGTCTGTATAGCGGCAGAATATAACGCGATAGTCATGAAAATGATATTTCGCCGCGCGACCGGATCACTAGAGCGTCCAGAAATAGCGCACACAACTTTCCATTACATTTGCGGAAGAAGGTCGACCGGGCGTGTACGTGTGTGTTTGCATGTGGCGCGCTCGTGTGTACACTCTCCTGTACGTCGCGTCGCGTCGGCAAAAAGATTTCACCTCGGGTTACCAGCGCCCGCGTTGCAACGTTGCACACGAATGGAAGAAATAAAACCCTCATGGAGTTCCCATACAGTGTGGCGTGCAGTTACCATTTGCCCCGTGGGTCGACGACGGCGCGGTCGGCGCCTCCTGTCGCCGGAGCGGCGAACCTTCGGCGATCGTAAATTCAAATGATTGTCGATGACACTCTACCTACTGTCGAGGAATCTACTTGCCCGCGCTCGACTTCCGCTAATGTTGTCGATCGTTGATGCACAGTTAACGAACGAAAGCAAAAATGGTCGATTTGACTTTGAATCGATTTTCGACATGCGGGTCGAGACGGAAGGCTCGGTCGGTAAGGAAGATTCGGGGTAATCGAGTAGCTTCGTAGAGGCTCGCGTTGCTAAGGGCGCGAAGTTTCAATGACTAGCTGCGTCGATGATTGTACGTTCGATTTTTTCATGGTTGTTTCAATTTTTTCAATACTTATCGTTCAGTTTTTATATTTTCATGTCGTATTTTTTAAATTTGGATTGTGCATTTTTTGAATTTGTATCGTTTACTTTTTGTTTATTCTTTAAATTTTATTGTTCATTGTTAAAGATTTTACTGTTTTTTTTTCATTTTAGTTTTTTTATATTTTAATTTTTATTTTTTGTATTTCATTATTATTATTATTATTATATTGTCTTTCTATTATATTTTTGATAATTTTTTATTATAAAATAAGTTATTTTTTATTATTGTTATTATAAAACAGCGATCGTGGACGCGGATCCGGCGCACTAGTCGTTCATTGCTACCCCGTAGATATTCCGTATTGACCTGACCTCACCTGACTGTACAAGTGTTAACTTTCACACCAGAATGGATACTTTGTTGCACATGTAGGCGTGCAGCCGTGTGTACGTCTTTACACGATCGAAATTTTCGAAGAAGCTCGTGGGCGCGGACTCCAGCTCGGGAAAAAGTCCTTCAATGATAAAGCGTAGTACATTGGCGGGGTTCGCGTACGCAGAATCGAAATTTACCGCCTCCGGAAAGTTGGACGTTGTTGGACGTGCAATAGATGCGGGTGCGAGAGGGACGGCGATAGCGACGCTGCGAAGAGTGAGGGAGAGCGAGTTGCGGCGCGAAGCCGCGGGGGGGGGGGGGGGGGGCGTGCGTGTTTTACCGGCGAGCGGTAGAGAGAGATGATGTGACCGTTGTACAGGCGCGGGAGGAGTAGAGGTAGAACAAAGTTTATTTTACATTGTCTTGTCTGCACAAACTTGGGACTCAAAAAATAGGTCGATTTTCAATTTTTTTTTCTCGTGGAAGTATGGACCTGACGAGGTCGGGATTTTACGCACACGTGGTACATAGTTTTGCCAAGTTTGGGTAATTTTTTCATTGATAAGCATTGGTAAACAATGAGGTTATTATTATATCAAGGAAGTGATGCCGTTGCTGCATGGCCAATCGGTGCAGGCGGTTCTGGCAACTACTGTCATCTCAAATGAGGAATAAAGAACGTGCTTTTGGTATAATAATGAGACTTTCGTATGAACGGATACTTTTTCAGAATTTTGAAGAAAAAACCTTTCGATGTTTTACAAAAAAATAACTGATTATTTATTATTCTCACTATGCTTTAGTAGCGCAATGGGCGATCTGACCCGGATTTTTAAAGAAATCTTTGTTGCAAATCTAGGCTACTGCGACGACCCGAGAATCAGGATTATCAATCAACATTTATTTTAAAGAAATAAATAAGATGATTGAAAAATCGTTTAGGCATTTATTTGTTCGTACATTACCAAAGTTGTGTACCAAATTTCATTGAAAAATATTAATAATCGAAGAAGTTATGAGCAATCTCGTGGAGGACGTTTAAACGTGAGGGGCTCAACGGTGTACTTGAGTTTGGTTATTCACAAGATAGATAATATTGGCTAATACTTAACCGAGCTTTTTTGGCATCGTGTTTCTATCATCAAAAAAATTGTATGAATTTTTTTTTTCAATTTTTCGGCGAAAAATGTGATCGTTATTGTTAATAACTAGTAAAGAAAATGTTTGAGAAAAAAACCTCTGCCAAGACTAAACGACTATTTCAAGCCAATCCGTTTATTAGATGACGAGACATCGTGTACGCCGTTTTGAAAAACATAGTTTCGAGAAAAACACGATAAAAGTTTTACTAGGAGTTCTATCATTGTAATCATTTGTTTTCCTTTAATCTGCGATTCCTGCACTGTTTTAAATTTGATTGTCCTCGTGCGACGAACGAGCGTTCGTCATTTTCACAGTAGCCCAATCCCTCACGACCCTAGCCTGAACTAAATAAATTGACACAACAAATTTCACGGCGATAGATTAAGATTTCGTATAGAAAAAAAAGTAATAAAAAAGTTTTAATGTTTTTAACCTAAAATCGATTTAAGAAAACGGTGCAAACACTCCTATAAACGGCGCTTA
>OZ023314.1:33817408-33968083 GCA_964007375.1 Ophion obscuratus
TAACTCGCATTTTCCACGCGACGGCCATTGTTGACACGTTTTGCTCGTTCACCACCGTTCGCGGATTCTCCCAGCGATTGAGGTATTTCTCTCATTCCATCGCTCTGTCTAGTTCTTCCTTTCTATCCTTCTCCCACTGTATCCTTCACGTGCGGTACAAGTTCATTCGCTTCGTCTCGTGAAGCGTTGCTTTTCGTCCTCTTCCTCTCTTTCTCATTGTACTGAGAACGCGAGAAGAAATAAAGAAAAAAGTCACCATAACAAATGTTCGCATCGTTTATCACTTTGGGCAGCCGAAGATAAGCGAATTTTCAGTTTTGTTTCGTGTCGAAACACTTTATTTTTCCACGATTAAAATTGCATGTACATATTATGATGTTCCAAATGTTTTTTGTAATATTGACAAATATTGTTCCAAGGCGTAATACCTAGCGTCTGGTGCATGGATCCGCAACATCAGATCCAAGAAGTTTTAGATTTTTAAGACCCACACGCTTCATGTGAACCTAAAAAATCTAAAGAAATGTAACAATTCGCAAAATAGCGTGTTGTACATCGTGTTTGAAACAATGTATCATTTTTCATGAATTTATCACTACAATGATGATAAACATAAGTATTGAGGCACTTTAGGTTCACATAGACGGTAATCATGTTATCTCGAAGTGTGCAAAACTTCAAAATGATCGATTGGATAGGTTTTGAGGTATCTTGTACGAGGTTGACGAAAAAGGGGTTCTCATGAAAACTCGTTTAGGGGGTTGGATACTGTGACGACACGAAAATCAGGGTTATTTAAGGGGCCACGTCCACGTAGAGGCCCAAAAAATATAGCCAAATTCCGATCTTTTTTTTCTGGGAAACAGTTGGTGGAAACGATACTATTTTTTATTAACGCAGAATTTTTTTAAACAGAGTCTTAAAAAAATCTCCAAACATACAGAAAAATGACGAGAACCACGTGATCGATATTTTCCAAATTCGCAGGAGATGCGATGAGAAACATTTAAAAATCGTTGACGATCTCACTTTTTTAAAATCGATCTTCATTTTTTAATAGTTGCGTAAAAATGACGATGTTTTTATAGATTTTGTATGCTCGGGTTTAAGTCGTAGCCACTTTATTAAAAAAGTTCTTTCAAAAATCGACGATCGTCAACGACTCGTATTTATGACTTATTGAATGTCATTTATACTTATTTATTGACCCGTTGCGTTTTTATATTTCAGATCGACCGTTTGACCTGGAGAGTGTCCACTCTCCAGCTTGAAAGTCATTTCTTTGCTGATTTTTTTTGCGGCTCTCAATATATGTACGTTTGAGTTAAAAAAATACGTTTCTTTTTCACCAACCGTTGCCCAAAAAAATTCCGTTTTCGGCCATTTTTTTCGGGCGTCTAGGTAGATGAAGCCCCTTAAAAAAATATTTTTGAACGAATAAGTAAGATAATTGAAAAATCGTTTGAGAATTTATTTGTGCGTACATTACCAAATTTAATTTAAAAATCTTACTAATGAAAGTGGTTATATACCATCCCGTGAAGGATCTTTGACCGTGGGGGCTCAACGGTGTACTTGATTTTGGCGCCCCGGTTAAACTGAAAAAGAAAAAAAAATGTTTTCTTACCGTACATTATATTGGCTGCGACCTGACCGAGCTTTTATTTGTTAACGTTTCCCAATAATTGAAAAAAAATGTTTGAATTTTTTTTTCCCGATATTTCGCGGAGAAATGTCATCATTATTGTTAATAAGTAGTGAAAACAATATCAAGAAGAAAAACGTCGGTCAAGACGAAACTACCATTACGCTAAATAAGTGAACCAAATTTCAAGTCAATCCGTTCATTAGATGTCGATAAATCGTGTACACCGTTTAGAAAAACGCGTTTAGAGTTTTACTAGCAGTTCTATCGTAATCATAAGTTTAGCTTCAATCTGCGATTCCTCTGCACCATATGTCGGCCCTTCCTCTTCAGTATGAGTTGTCTCCAGCGACGAACGAGTGGTTGTCATTTTCACAGTAGCCTAACTCCTTAAAGTTTGAACACTAAATAAAATAGGCATCTAAATGATCTACCGATTAATCTGCGATTCTGGGCCACAACGTAGTCTCTCAGCTCGCTCGTTGAGTTCATTTTCGGCCATAAGGTCTTCTTTGCGTTACAAAGGGATTTCCCCCCTTAAGGGCAAATGGGGGGAGTGTCAACGACGAGCCGCAGATACGAGCACGTCGTAACGATCGTAACATATTTTTCTCGTTTCGTTCAAAGACACACATTGAATGCTCGCATTGTTATTATTTTGTTTACTTATTCAGTACATACAAACATACACGAGGGCCGAGGGAGAGTTTAGAAATGGTCGATTAACGCGCTGTCCAGTCGGTTCGTTTATCGACGTCGATCAATAAAATTGAATTATTGTCGTGCGGGACGAGGTCATCGAGCTTGCCGCGCGCAAAGCCCCCGTCGTCCCCGCCGTCCCCGTCGCCGTAACCCAAGAAAGCGCCCGTGCGTGTTTCATTCGGCCCGGTAGCGTCGTGCGCGCAGGCGTGTGTGTGCGTGTGTGCGTGTGAATCCCGCTTTCATTCTCAGCTCTCGCTTGTTGGACGCTAGGGTATCACTCCCCGTACGGAAACTGTTGCTATAAATAGATTTCGCTTTTGTTACGCACGAGGTTCGCACGCGCGTGGGGCCGTCGGCGGTACTGCGGTGATCTGCCGCGTCGACGGTCGGTAACGCAGGTAGCGTTCTTACCGTCAGTCGAAGGACACGCGAGTGCACAAAGGGTGGTAAAGACTGTCGGTAACGTACTTTGGGCCGCTTATTTAACGAGCGGATGATATCGTGTGTGATTTGAAACGGCAGTCGGTAACTTACCGATGGATGGTGAAGCTTTATTGGCTCTTAATTCTCTCGGATCTGTCGGCAAGAGCGGGCAATTCGTAGATTTTGAAGCTTTTCTTTCAATCAGTAATGTGGATTGATACATACATACATACATATATATATACATATAATTTTGTAGAGCAACATAGGTTTTTTCATGTTATTTGAAAACGGGCCTGAGCATTCCGACAAAGTGGGTTCAGTCTCCTGTTTGCATGAGCCAAAATGCGATTCAACTGCGTCATATATAAATTCACATATACAGAACAAGATTATAATGTAGCCATTTGTTTCTTAAGGGGCTTTCGCGGAGATTTTGCGATTGAGAAAAATGATTTTTATTGGTTCTACAAGTTCTTTAAAAAAAATATAGCTTACTTTGTGATGAGTCGTTTTGCAGAAAAATTGAGCATCCTGGAAAAAATCACGATTCTATTTTGAATCCAGCATAATAAAGATAATTGAATTCCGAACACGAAACACTCCTCAATAACTTTTATTGCTTATCGATAATTTTTTATCGGTAATGTTTTTTCCACAAATGCATGTTAACTTGGACAAATGAAATTTGATTGTATTCACCAA
This sequence comes from Ophion obscuratus, assembly GCA_964007375.1. Classification (NCBI taxonomy): domain Eukaryota; kingdom Metazoa; phylum Arthropoda; class Insecta; order Hymenoptera; family Ichneumonidae; genus Ophion; species Ophion obscuratus. The sequence goes on from OZ023314.1 coordinate 33,820,884, forward strand.
AGTTTTCAGGAGTGTTTCGTATTCGGAATTGTATTATCTTTATTCTGCTGAACTCAGGATGGTCACGTGGCTTTGATGTTTGCATTGTTGGAACGCAACGGAAATTCATTTGTCTGGACTGCCAAAATACTTGCTTCGCGGATTTGGGTGACAAAAGTCACCCAACGTTGTTCAGCATCGTCTCTAAACATTTACAATAAAAATTGGCGAAGAAATACAATGATTAATAATGAAAATAATTCAATGGAGGAAAAATAATTATTCGTTGCATTCCAGCGATGAAAACTTCAACATCATATGAAATTTGGATTTTTTTCAGAAAGCTCAATTTTTCCAGGCAAATACTGTACTCATCATAAATATATTCTATCTTTCTTCAAAACAACCTAAAAACCTTTTGGATATCATTTTTTTTTCGGTGGAAAAAATGTGTTTCTTTCACTATACTACTTTTTTATTGTGCTACCTTATAGTTATCACTGTATGTACATTAAAAAAATCTTCTACATAAATGAAGAATTATTTGTGCGATATTTAAATCCAAGAAATGTTGATTTTTTTTAAAAATGAAGCACACTACTGCGACGGGCTAACAAGGTCGTTTCTTTTCGATTTTTTTTTGTGTACTAGATTATTTATTCATCTATTATTACTTGGGATTAATTGGGATTTAAAAACAAAACGGTATGTTATTAAGCATGCATAGTACTTATTTCGTGTACATGTTTATTTTTAAAAAAACTTAATAAAGTTAGACGTATAATAGAGCCTCTGTACAAAAATGTGGTCCTTCGGGCGGATCGATAACTCGACAAAAGTTGGTCTGAAAATGGAAACAAACAAGTTTTATAATCTATATGAATGTAGTACCCGTTGTACGCAGCCGTTTTTCGTAAAAAAAATCACAAAGTGACGCGTGGTAGAAAAAGTGTAATTGTGGCGAAATTTTTATTTATATACGGGGGCTAGAAAAATACTTAATAAAATAAAAAATGTTGATCTAGACAAATTGAGAATTGGACAATTATAGCTAGAATTATGATTCAGGCCAGGTCGAAAAGAGCCCGATCGAAAGTTTTAGTATACTAACAATAAATCATTGCGCTACCTGCTCTGGCTAAATCATCTGTAACTTGGTCAATTTTCAATATTTCGACTCGATTTTTTTTCTTTATATTCTTGAAACTGTATACTTTGAGAAAATTAAAAAAAAAATCGATTTTTTCAACCCGTCACATTGGTGTCCCTTCTTTATTTAAATCAACTTTTCTTCTAAATAAAACGGATCAACAATTCACAACGAATTTTTTTTTTAGACGTTACGTGTCTTGTTCACTGTACGATCGTTGCTCCAAACGAGACAAGATTAATCAATTAGCTCAACGAAAGGAAAATTAAGAAGAAAACAGTTCTAAAGATGTTTTTTAAATTTTGTCAATATTCAATATATCGAGTTATCCGTGCTAGACTATTCTGTTTGCTCGTTGCTCATGTCTGTGTACGCGCGTAGTATATAGTGACGCGGTGGTCAATTGACCGATTGCCACAGCGGGCAATCGTTGAGAGCAAACGTCACAATTGTCAGCACGCCCACAATAATTGGACAACAATTTAGTAGTCGCGTTTCGAACTGGAACATCGCTGTACGTTACCAGAAAAAAAAACTATTACTGTCAATGGCTACAATGTAACTCGAAGTGTCAACTGCGATTGCGGGCACTCTCGTGATTTATGATTCGTTTGGAGCATCACCCCTCGAACAATTCCTTCACTCGTGTGTATCGCGACTCTTATCGTCAGTAGAGAATCGTTTGCCGAGAGGCGAGCACGCAGCGGTATTTCCCGCACCCTTAACGGTGAATTTTTCTCGTGCCGAATATTACGATAAAAAAAGAAAAAAAAACCGATGAAAAATTCATTTTAATTACCGAATTAAAAAATATCGCAAATATTCGGGAAAAAAAGAGGAAAAAATATTGAACATTTGAGCAAGAAAAGAGGAAAAATCTAAAAAATAAACGAAAAAAGAGAAAAATTCTAAAAAGATACGGAAAAACGATTTTAAAAATGTTCAATATCTGAACAAAAGAATAAAAAATATACGGAAAAAAAGTAAAAAAAAATATTAAAAATATAAAGAAAGACGTGAATTTAAAAAAAATTCTATAGATTAACAAATCTGAAAATGGGGGTAAAATAGAAGAAAAAAAAACGAAAAATTTGGGAGAAATTCGAAAAATTTATTTACAAATCGGGAAAACAGTCTAAAAATTTGGAAAACATAGAGTTGCCGCGGGAACGATCGAAATCGCATCACCATGGCGGATTCGGGTGCTTTCTTGAATCCCGGCCAACTGATAAAGCCCCAACTCAACGAAAAAATTGCCATCGAACTTGTGCGACGCCTGTACGGTTTCACGGTGAAAAAAATTGACGAATTGAACGCTTACGATGACAAAAATTATCACGTAATTTGCGAGATTGCGCACGCGAATCCTCACGTGAGTCGCGTTCACGAACACGGCTACGTACTCAAGATACTCAATTCCCTGGACTCGCGAAACATCGAGTTCGCCGAGGCCCAGAACGAGATGATGCTACACCTGAACGAGCACGGCATCCGGTGCACACTTCCGGTCAGAAATCTACGCGGCACCTTCGCCAGCCTGGAGAAACTTCGCGATCGTGCCAACGAGGAGGAACACGTGGTTTGTGGCATATGCCAATTTTTGTGAATTTACATCGCGAGATGTTTTTTCGACTGGAATTTAAAAAAATGTAATCTCGCCCTAATGGACTTGTGGTTGATATTACACGAAGAATTCGTTTTGACTAAAGATTTTGATTGGTTAACATTGAGTCTTAAAAAAAAATCGTTTTTTTGCCACTATTTTAATATTTTCTTACGGCCTTATATCGACGCTGCTTAGTAAAAGTAGCTCGATTTAAAGTTCTTACGAAAACCAGCATGTTTCGGCTGTCACCGTGAAAACTAGCTTCTTTGATTTTCACTGTAAAAACTAGTGTAAAAGGAGTAAGCTTAAAACCTCAAAGATCTCATCGCTCGTACAATCTAACCAAAAAGAGTTTTGGTGAGAATTGAAAGTCCTTCGTGCCAGGTAAAAATATGGAAAAATAAAACACTAGTATTTTTTTTTAAATATGACAACTTTTCGCGTCCTGACGTTTTAATTTTATACTCGTTGCCTTTATTAACATTTTGATATAATAATAATTATCAATTAAAATCGATAGTAATTTTTATTAAAAAATAATATCGAAATTGTAAATAGAATGAAATATTTATTGTGATTTTTTATTTAAAAAAAATACGTTATTAAAAATATCATTCAACAAATTTACTGTAATCTTGCGGATGGTTATCATCGAATATGTTTGAAAAATCTTGCTGATGTTCGATTGGAATTAAACCTCTGTCAAGCATGACCTGTATATCTTTTTTTTTCTTGGTGCAAGAGGCAATTTTTTATCTGACGTCTGATTTAATTGGAATATTCGAGCATCATCCATATTTTTGTTTTTCGAAAAGATTTTCATCTCTCGTCCTTCTTGGTCAAAATCGTATTTAACGTGAATTGTATCGACGTAAGGTTGAATGGATATTTCCCGAATACTTGCAATTTTAATTAAAGTCCAATTATCATTTTTTGAGAGGTCTAAAAAATCGTATATTTCCGATAGCTGTCAAAAGAATTGGAGTAAAAAAATGGAGGCAAGGCGTAAAAAAGCACGGAAGAAAAATCGGAAACAATTCCAGTGTTACTGAAACGTGTTAATTTTCGCGGTGAATATCGAAATCTGCTTCTTTTCGTGATGAAAGCCGAAACGTGCTAGTTTTCGCGTTAAATATCGAAAGGTGCCAGTTTTCGTGGCGAAAACCGTTACTTGCTAGTTTTTCGTGTCGGAAGTCGAAACATGCTAGTTTTCGCGGTGATATCAAACGTGCTTGTTTTCGTAAGAATTCTGAAACATGATACTTTTCGTAAGCAGCGTCGATATATCCGTTTGGATGGTCGGAAGACAAGGCTTCTTTGGAATTTTTTGTTGTTGAAAATACTAATAAAGCAATCGGAATAGGGTTTGGAGGGTTTATTTCGCATTTCTGTAGGTACTCATATCAGCTTTTTATGCTAAAAAAAATACAAAATGGCGGCTCAGTGGCCGGTAGAAAGAGATCGCCTTTTTTCGGGCCCTCCATGTGTAGACTCGTTGGAGACGCACATGAACACCTAGAGTGAAAATATTTTTTGCTTCGTAATCTACATAAGTTTTGCTAGCGAAGTACACATTATTATTCCGAAATATTGGTTTTTGCAAATTTGGCATCATTTTGCACGGAAAGTCGCATTTGAGACTAAAAAACGGTCTTACTTTGTTTGTAAAAACCGTAATTATTTATCGATAGCGAATATCGTGTATTCTTCGCTAGAAAATGCATCTAAGGAGCTACAGTCAAAATTTCGAGTCGATCGGTTGAAAATTGTAGGAGCTACGATTTTGAAAACATCGTTTCGGGAAAAACGCGTTCAAAGTTTCAAAACCATTTTTCTTCGGGTCATATGATTCTCGGGATGTTTATACATATCAACCATATCATTCTGGGTATGTTTATACATCATTTAAGGGGGTGTCCCTTTCTGGAAACTTCGAAAAATCGCTTTTTTTTGCATATTCCTATAGTGTGGACTTTCAAGAATATTTTAAGACGAACCGGACCCTGAAATTCGAACGCGATTATATCGAAACTACATATCTTGACACGGCGGGATTGATATCTTGAGTAATTTTCACACTATTGGTTTGAATTTGCACAGTTAGCGTTTAAACAGCAGTCATTTTCGGTTCACGACCGCATTTTTGTATTGGATGAACAATTTGTTAATAACAATGTCTTCAGCATGCTGTTTTTCAAGAGAAAAATAAGGTTTTCTTTGGAGAAGCTGTCATTTATAGTATTAGGAGTACAACTTTGCAGTGACCGTTTTACTTAGAGAGCCACTGCGGCCGAAGTAGTGGCCCTAGCTCAATAAAAAAAGTGGCATTTTAAACTAGAGGCTCTGCCAATGTAAACAATTTAAAAAAGCTAACGGATACGTGTATGCATTATAAAGTTATTGGCACTCAAACATGGCAACCTACGAGCCGAATTCTCAGCATTTGCGGGAATTGCTCCAAAGACAACAAAGGATGGGATTTTTGCACCGGATTGTGACTGGAGATGAAAAGTGGGTTTACTACGATAATCCTAAACGCCGAAAATTATGGGGACTGCCTGGTCATATTCCGTCATCGACGCCCAAACCGAATATTCACGGATCCAAAGTGATGCTGTGTATCTGGTGGGACCAGCTGGGCGTTGTGTACTATGAGCTGCTCAAACCATCCGAAACCATCACAGAGGAACTCTACCGACGTCAGTTGATGCGCTTGAGTAAGGCACTCAAAGAGAAACGGCCACAATTCAACGAAAAACATGACAAGGTGATACTGCAGCATGACAATGCCCGACCCCATGTTGCAAATGTCGTGAAAAAGTACTTGGAAACGCTGAAATTGGAGGTTTTATCCCACCCGCCGTACTCTCCAGACATTGCCCCTTCCGACTATCACTTGTTCCGGTCAATGGCACGCGATTTGGCTGACCAGCACTTCGGTACTTACGAAGAAGTCAAAAATTGGGTCGATTCCTGGATTGCCTCCAAGGACCAAGACTTTTATCGACGCGGGATTCGAATGCTACCTGAAAGATGGGCCGAGGTCGTAGCTAGCGGCGGGCAGTACTTTGATTAAAAAATATGTAGCCACTTTTTTATAATAAGGCCTTAAACTTTTGAAAAAAAACGGTCACTGCAAAGTTGAACTCCCAATATTTTTCGAAATTTCGGAAAGTGGATCGTAAACCCATAGCCAGTTGGATATATTTGAAGAATGTTTTTTTGCTTTTCGTTTCGAATTACAATTGACTGCAACGCCAACTGCAGCACCACGAACACTTGGAAAGATTTTCTTTCGAAAAAATTACATTGTAACCACCAACATGTGGTTACAATGTAACCATGCTGGGGAAAAAATAGTGTATTCCAACGAATGTTTTACTAGAAAAAAATGCATCATTCTGAGTCTTCAAATTGGGCTTCGAGAAAGGGATACGGGGCCGGGTTGAAATTCCGAATTTTGAATGATCAGAACGCTCAAAACTCCGAAAGAATGCTACCGCGAAAGATCAAAACTCCGAAAGAATTTTACACGAAAGACCAAAACTCGGAAAATCTGAACACCGTGAAAATAATTCGGCTATAGAAGTTCTAAAAGTTTCAAAATTTTCAATAAATCGACGAATTATTTCGATAATTTTTTTTTATTAACAAGTGATATTACGTCAATTTTGAATTTTTTCTAGACAATTTTATACGTTCTGCATCATTTACAGTCAACTGTGTAGACTTTCGCTGGCATGATCTTGGCGAACCTTGTAATTTCGGAATATTAAAATTAGGAATTTTAAACCGTCGGCGCATTCAAAGTTCGGAATTTCAACCCGGCCCCCATGTCAAAATCATGCCAGCGAAAGTCTACGCAGTGGACCGTCAATGATGTAGAACGTATAACATTGTCTAGACAAATGTTAAAATGGTCGAAAAATCACTTCAATAAAAAAAAATTCTTGAAATAACTCATCGATTTATTGAAAATTTTGAAACTTTTAAAACTTCCATAGCCGAATTATTTTGACGGTGTTTAGATTTTCGGAGTTTTGATCTCTCGTATAAAATTCTTTCGGAGTTTTGAGCGTTCTGATCATTTAAAGTTCGGATTTTCAACACGGCCCCAGGGATACCCTTTTAAGCCAATAAGAAAAAGTTCAATTTTTTTTCTTCAAAGGTATACAGGGTGTCCCAGAACTCAACGTTAAGCCGACACGGGGTGACAGGATTGATTGTAACCATCATGAGAAAAATCAGAAAAAAAATCTATCCCATGCAGTTTGAAAATTATGGGCATCTAAGAAAAATCTAGAAAGTTGGTCAAACTGTAACCATTTTTCGGTTATTGAGAAACAAACCCAAACAAACCCAAACAATCCCAAGTTTCCTAGAATTAAGACTATTTGTTAAACTATGAATGTAAAATTTTCAAAATTTGTCTACTTTGAAAGGCCCTGCTTTATTTTTTTTCTGATTTATTTTTTTTTCTGATTTTTCTCATGATGGTTACAATCAATCCTGTCACCCCGTGTCGGTTTAACGTTGAGTTCTGGGACACCCTGTATAAGGTCTCAGCGGGTTACACGTAGATCGCGGCCGGAAAAAAGGTATTTTCGTGATTTTTTTTTTTTTTTTTGGGAAACGCGTGAAGGTTTTCGAAAAAAAAATTCACATCGAAGAGTGAAGTATCTCTTAAGTATCTTAAGTATCTTTACCAATTTCGGTAATGAAAAATATTTACGAATGGGGTAGAAACAATGGTTTGGTGCAGACCGCTGTTCGAAAAACGTCGTCTTCGCGGTGACCATTGCTGTTCGGAAAGAAATAATCTGAAATGAAAAAAATCAAACGCATTTAGTTTTTGCCGGGAATTGTCCATAGTACTTAGACGAAGGATTTAATAAAATATTGATTTTTGAAAAAATTGCCTTATATTCTTTATTCGCCTTTTATTCTTATTGCTTTCCTTGTCTCCTCATTATTCTCCTCCCTCGCTAGTTTTTCGAATTGTCGTGCGATTTTGCACATTTCCTCTAGTATTTTCTTCCCCTCTAATGCCTTTTTCCACCCCCTTCCGGTTTTTTTCTTTGTTGTTTCCTTCATTGTTCGAATAATTTCTCAAATTACCGTTGTGCCAAATTAAATACGGTTGATGAAACTGAATTGATGAAATTTATTAAACATTTGAAAAGTTAAGCGCCCCAAGCTTTTCTTCATAGATACAAATGGGTGACTAGGTAAAAAAATTACATTCTATTGGGGGTACAAATAAGTCTCTATCGCTTGACAAAAGATGGACCCACTAGGAGGCTATGGTTGAAATTGCAAGATGTAAAACGTCACATCGTAAGGTTGGACATCTGGCAAGACCATAACCTTGAAATATTAGCGATTTTGTATTAGCATGACATAATTTTTTTCGTACGAAAATGTCGAGTTTTGAGCCGAATAAGCGTCATTTGCGAGAACATTATAACTCTTTTTTACTTCTTTAGTTTGAAGAAATCTGCAGCTGAGGCGCATCTATTGCTTGTAGGAGCATATGGTAGCTGCTTTAAGGTAATCCTGTCGCTTCACACTAATAATACCACTGATCATGCTTGAGACTTGTACAATTTATATTTTTAACATATGCGAAAAAAAAATTGTAATAACTAAAATTTTCCATGTGTAAACTGTTTAATGAATGTTCACATTGAATTAGAAAAATGAAAAAAATAGTTATTCCAACGATTCGCGCAGTATTTCTAGGTTTTATATTTGGCAACATTGGTTCTATCTCCGTCTCTTGTTACTCAACCAGGCGAGTTTGACCTCCGTGCTTTTCAACGTCGATCTGTCGAAACAATGTCAGGTGCGGGAAATATAAAGCATTGTATTCGGGCCACGACTGGTAAAAAGCGTGGAAAATTTGTGTCGGCGAGATATGTCGGTTAAAAATGAAATATGTGTGGAAATTCGAATGAGTGAAATGAGATTAGAACTACAGTCAGCTGTTGCCTTGCTGTCACGTCTCTTTATCGTAGCACGTGGTAATAAATCCAATACCGGAAGTTCAAATTAAACTTGATATTACATAAAAATTAGGTCGATAAGCGTAGTTTTTTCTGAGAGCATTGGATTACTACAAGCTTTAAGTATGTAAATCTGATTTTTTTTGAGAATCTGACGGATTCCCACTATTATATACACTTTTGTAGCGACCGGAAATTGGGTTTTTGTATGTCGTCTCGGAATTCGTTCACAAAAATGCGCAATTTTAATATTTTTTTCGCTGTAATTAGGTCGATAACCACCCGTGAAATTTTACAGAGACGATTATTAAAATATTTAGCGAAGCTAAAAATAAATAAAAATCCTGTGGATTGAAGCCTGGCGATAAGATTACCCTAAGTGAGAGAAGTTGTTGTGAGTGGTGTAAAAAGTTTAAGAACGGTGAGTTTGACGTCGAGACAAAGAAAGTAGCGGAAGGCCGAAAAGAAGACCCGCAATTGGAAGCATTTTTGGCGGGAGATTTGGTGCCAAACGCGAAAGATTCTGCAAATGACCCTCATTCGACTCAAAACTCGATATTTTCGCACGAAAAAAATTATGTGATGCTAATACAAAATCGCTAATATTTCAAGGTTATTGTCTTGCCAGATGTCCAATCTTACGATATGACCGTTTTACATCTGACAATTTCAACCATAACCTCCTGGTGAGGCCGTCATTTGTCGAACGGCGGAGACTCATTTGTACTTCCAATACTTTTTAATACAGCCCGTCAACGCTGTGCCACACCGCTCGGATTCGGAGCGGGCGTGAATTTCAAACGCGTTTTTCTCAAAACTGCATTAACGAAAATGGCGTGCAGGGTTACTCAAATACTATTAAGCCGATTGAGTTGAAACTTGGTAGAAATATTGATAATATTGGTACCTTTTACTTGACGGCAATTGTTTTTGAAAAATTGGAAATAAACTACTTTTTCAATCCACATTTTACAGAAATGTTGCGTGAAATGTTGATTTTTTGTTGTAAATGCATGTCATTATATTAAATTTGCGTTTTCTTCATTTTAATTACCGTCACATAGAAACTATACATGTTCTAACTGAAAAAATGTTTAAACTTTTTTGCACATCAAAATCTACGCTGTAAAAAATGATATGAAATTTACAATACATTTAAGATACAAAGGAATTGAATTTTACGAACTCAGTAGATGGAATTAAACTTGAAACACTTGTAAATTTAAAACAGGAACATGAAAATCTAACGTGGATATAGAATTTAGTAGATGCAACATGGAATTTCAAAGACAAGTTTGTAAATTTGTGGAAAATGTATTGTATTAACCCGTCTCTTCAATTGAAAATTACTACAGATGTATAATAAATCAACTATAAAAAAACAGAGCATTGGAAATACAAAACAAGTTTGAAATTTATTTACAGCAGCCTGAAAAATATAATATATGTGAATCTGAATTTTACGATACGTACAATGCATGATCACAACAGATTTATTTAAAAGTGCGAAACTAGAATTGAAAAAAAAAAAATCATAAACGCTGATGAAAATCACATGTAACAATGTGAAAATTATATTAAATTTACACTACATTTAAGGCACAAAAGAATTTAATTTTACGAACTTAATATACCAACGAAGTTAATATACACTCGTATATTGATATCAGCAAATGGTTCTTGATTTCAATATACATGGATGTGAACATTTTTTTACACGTGCATTATTTTTCAAACGCACAAGCATATTAATATTACGGAGCTACACTTTTATTTTTAAAATAACCTGCTTTGGATTTTCAAAATCGTATCTGAAATTTCATAAGCGGTATCCGCATAAAAACTTCCTACACTTGTGTATTAATTTTTATACAGAATTTTTTTACAGTGTACGGAAAGCTAGACTGCACGCCGATTCGCAACTCCCGCGGCGACCTTTTTGTAACACTCTGCCACAATTCCGCCATTTTGATGATGAATGAATTAAAAAAATTCTTTTGTATGCTTAAGGCATGAAATCCCTTTAGGAGCGTGAAAAATAGGTATTTTTCGGGAATTTTTTTAGAGGGGATAAAATAATCTGATCATATTCAAATCTGGATATGAGATCATTATAACTGTCAAATAAAATTTTTTTTTTTGGGTTGACCAACTAAATGGCGGCGTTATTAAGGGTCTTCGGACGCCTGTTTTCCGCGACATCGAAAAGTGCTGCAGTTGTCACTCTTTTTCTGTTGATCTGAAAAAGATTTAATCAGTGTCATTCGTTTACTCACATATTAAGGGGAAGGATATACCTAAAAAATGATGAAAAAGTCGAAAATTCAAAATTTGGGAGCCTTTTTACTTCAAAGTTCGAATTTTCGACCATTTTTTCGACATATTTGACCCCAAACAAATTATTTATTTACACGCTACCATTTAAACTTTAGGTATATCCGTCCGATAATATTACCGAGAGTAACCTCCCAAAATTTCATCCAAATCGGTCGATAACTTTTTGAGCTACAATACGAGCAGTTACTAAAAAAGTAGTTTCGAGATAATCGCGTTTAAGAGGAGGATTTTTCAGCGTTGAAAAAAAAAAACACTTTTTTGCGATTTTTTTCATCCATATGGATAGAGTAAATTTATTGAAACCTTTTGCACATTGTTAAGTGTCATTTCAAGAACATTACGTGCAATTTGTACGCGAAAATATCCACAAACAAGCCGGTGACAAAGCTTTTCCAAGAACACCTTTGGAAAAACACGATTTGCGGTGTTCACTGTATCTCAGCTAGAAATTATCTGAAATCAAGTACCATTAAAATTTCGTCAAAGTATCATCAAATCCGGCCCCCAACGGTCTTTGATAATTTTTTTTTGTCATTTCTAAATTTTTGGTGGTCATGTAAAGTGTAAAGTGCAATTTTTCACGAAAAATTCCGCCATTTTGGGGGTGGAAAACCCCCTCGATGTAAAAAAAATTTCAAACTTACCGTTGGGGGGAGGTATTTTATATGCAGAAAGTGTGTACCAAGTTTGAAATAAATCGGTCATGTAGTTTTCAAATGGCAGTGAACACGGACTTTGAAAAAGTGGTTTCGAGAAAAACGCGGCACCGGCTTGTTTGTGGATATTTTCGCGTACAAATTTCACGGAATGTTCCTGAAATGACACTTAACAATGTACAAAAGGTTTCAATAAATTTTCTCCATCCATATAGATGAAAAAAAATCGCAAAAAAGTGTCTTTTTCTACGCTGGAACCCCTCCCCGTAAAGTTTACTCGCTCCCTGACCGCATGCTAGACCATATGCGATAACTCCGCAAATATTCAATATTTCCAGTTTTCCTTCGGTCTGTATATTCTTTGGGCATCATACTTTCGAAATATGTTAAAAAATCGATTTTTTGAAAATTATAAAGGTATTTCTCGCCTTAAATATACTATTAAAGTATACCCAAAGTTTGATAATTGTAGATTAATTATTTCTTAGTTTAAAAAATCCCTCGATATTGCTCATTTTTTTCCTGTCTAAATGTATATCCCGCGTTAAATAAAAGCTTGTTTTTTCAAAATGTTTTCACACATATATACAATTTTTGTCATTTTCGTCGATCACGTAGGTGCGCCTGCTGGTGTATCAGCCCGGTGCGACGCTGCACTCGGTGCCGTTGACGACGAGCCTGTTGCGGGACGTCGGTCGTTTCGTGGCCCGATTGGACTCTGTCCTCGGCGCGTTCTCGCATCCGGCGTACGAGTCTCGCACGAGTCTGTGGACGTTGGACGCGGTCCCGAGGCTTCGGGACTTCGCGTACGCGGTGAGTAGTAGCGACGATCGGGAAATCGTTCTCGCGATCGTTCGTGACTTCGAGGACAACGTTTTGAGCGTCTCCAACGAGCTCGATCGGGGCATCATTCACGGCGATCTGAACGAGCAAAATCTTCTCGTCGATGCGACTTCCACGAGGATCACCGCAGTCATTGACTTTGGCGATTCTCACAGAGGCTGCCTCATCTACGAGCTCGCCATTGCTCTCTGCTACATGATCGTTCAGGCCCGCGATCTCCAATCCGCCAAACCCGTCATCGACGGCTTTCAAAGTTTACGAGAGCTCACGAGCCTCGAAAAACGCCTGTTGAAAATTTGCGTCTGCGCTCGGCTCTCTCAGAGTCTCACACTCGGCGCTTATTCCCACACGAAGGATCCTCAAAATCATTATTTGCTCGTTACACAAAAATCCGGATGGGAAATATTGAGAAAATTGTGGCCCACGGATGAGCAGGAAATTTTGAAAATTTGGGGTCTTGCAGATGCGCCGCAAGATTCAGCCTTCGATTAGGGGTTAGGGTTAATTTTTTTATAATTAATCAATAATAACCAATTAATTCATTTTTTTTATTAATTCAATTCAATTTTAATAGATAAATAAGGATTTATTTTTTTTTAAATCATTTTGAAGGAAAATTAATCTTGAAAAGGATTGATAAATGAGGTTGAAGTTTGCATCGTTGGAATGCAACGAAAATTGATATTTTTGAATTTCTTGAATTTCTTCTCGCAGACTTCGCCAACAAAAATCCTTCGACCATTTTTTAAGACATCTCTATAGCGATCTGGAATGTGAATTCATAACAAAGAATCTTCTTTAATAATGAAAACAAGGAAATTAAAATGTCAAAAAGAGCTTTCGTTGCCTTCCAACGATGCAATCTTCAACGACACATTGAAAAATCGTTTGGACATTTATTTGTACTGGTATCAAAAAGCTTCGAGACTAGCTTCTGTTGGTGTGTTACAGAACTAGTCTCGAAACGTTTTGATTTTCCGTTGGATATGCATTGTAACTTTCTGTCATTATCATCTACCAGGATTTTGGAGTGACTTACAGGAAAGATCTATAACTGCATTTTCATACATAAATTAATGACATCTTTTGAGTTATTTGGATTATCGAATGATAATAATGATAATAATATTAATAGAAACAACCAAAATAAGTAGATATCAACACCGTTATTATCTTAATTATTATTAATATGCAACAGGTAGAAAAAATCGTAAAAAGGACCTGTCAATAACAATTTCTTATTATTGATTTTGTTGTCGCTGATGTTGTTGTTATTGTTATGATTATTATTGATATTATTGTTGCTATCATCATTATTCGATCGTAAAAATTATTTGTTATTATTATCATCATCATCATATGACAGTTTTAATTATTTATAATAATAATAATAATGCTAAGGGGCCGTACACAAATAACGTAGCGCCAAATTCCTCAATTTTTTACCCCCCCTCCCCCACCCCCACGTACCAGGACTGTAACGCCTGACCGGACCCCCCCCCCCTATTCCGTTACGTAACGGGTGCTGTGTCATCAATAATTGCGATTTTTTTTTTCATCGACATAACTAATTATGGAAGGATCGGGTTTATACTCATTTTATGAAGTATATATTCATCTAGTTTTACGCCAATTTTTATGAAAAAATCTTTTATATTAACCGCGTTATATGCCTTAATTGGACGACGAAAAAAAAAATTATTTTCATTGTCCGATCGATATCTTTATGAAAGGTTATCTGTAAATGTAAAGTCAACTATTTATCGATATCTACACAAATGTAGCTATCGTTATACGTAGACGTTTTTTTATTTTGGTTTTTTTACAAAATGCCGACAGTTTGGACATTTTTTTTCTATTTTCAAGACCTTTTTTTTGTATTCAAGAAGTCTTTAAAAATAGTAATGGTCAAAATTTAAAAAAAATCGGCTACGTACAACCTTAGTCACTGCGATGACAAAAATGTCAACAACAAAAAATTGAAAATCGGTTGATACGTTTTTGAGTATTCGCTGGGACAAGGTCGAAAAAATCGTTTCGAGAAAATTGCGTTCAAAGTTTTCGTTCCGTTTTTCTTGATATAAAGTTATGTTTTTTTTTCTACAATTTTGATACTTACATTAAAGTATCTAGTCGCGAGCGATATGACGGTTCTTCATTTTCATTATGTTTCACAAAGCCTGTTCTTCATTTATTGTGAACGATGCCACACCTGTAGAGACTGAGGGCACTGATTGGTCGCGCTACTTGTTCTCACTAAAGTGACTGTAACTCCATCAATTTTCGGACTTATGAATAAAAATGTTGCCACCATATTTTCAAATAAATGTACTTTCAAGAATTATTTTAAAAAACCGAAAAAATATGTTCAAATTTTTCTTGGGGAAAGTGGAAAACTAATGTGCAAGTTCTTGCACAGTGACTTTCGCCCTTAACCCTTTGAAGCATACATTTTTCTTTACGTGCAATTGGCTTGACATTTTTGAATCGGGGGTTTTCGCGGTCGCTGATTACGAATCTGCACTAAAAATTCTCGAATTCAAGATCGCGGATTCAATATGGCGGACCATAAATGCAAAACGTCATTTGATGATAGCAAAAGTTGGTACTCAAGGGTTTTCGGGGTCGCTGATTACAAATCTGCACTCAAAATTCGAGAATTCAAGATGGCGGATTCAATATGGCGGACCATAAATGCAAAACGTTGTTTGATGATAGCGAAAGTTAGTACTCGGGGGTTTTCGGGGTCGCTGTTACAAGAAAAAGCTCCCCCAAAAATAGGTACATCGTCGAATTTGGAAAAAATCCTATAGTTTTTGCCATTTACAGCCGCCGTATTGGATCCGCCATTGTCAATTTGACGTTTTAGACTTCGTGTTCGTATTCAGTGGATCAAAAACCAAATTTTTACGTATTTTTTGGTTATGGTTTACCTGCTATATTAGTCGTAATTTATGTTGTAAAAAGTTAGTTTTTTTGCACTTTCGTTGTTGATGACACCCGCTACGTGAAAAATAAAAATTTAATAGGTATGTTTTATTAGTTGTTGAAGTCCTAGGAACCTTGAAACGCATTCACAACCGCCATATTTAATTTAAAAAAACACTTTTGAATCGTCAAAATCTAAATTGAATTAGGTGTAACACCAGTGTTATGCTATGCCGCAAAGGGACATTTCGTATTGAAAGCTGTCAACTTTCCGCGGTAAAATCGCGTGCGAGTTTTCAATTCAAAACTTGAACATGCAGAAATTTTGCTATTTCTGACAGTTCTAAAATCGTGACGTAACGCAAACCTTGACCCCCTCTCCCGTGTACGTAGCCCGTGACGCTTCGCCGGAACCCCCTCCCCCCAAATTGTGTTACGTAATTTGCGTACGCCCTCTAATATCGGTTTACTATTATTATGATAATTATTATTGATAATTATCGTTGTTATTATTATTATTATTATTATCATTCAATAGTTCGAATTATTTATAATTACAATGCTTTAATGCCTACACAGACTTATTTTTATCATCACACTTATTATTGCTTTTTTGTTAGTATTGCTATTATTATTATACGATAATTGATTGAACGCGGTCCTACTTATCATTTAAGGGGCCAGTCCACTTTGGAGCCACGAAAAAGGCTATTTTCGTGTTAAAAAAAAAAGATTTTATAAAATATATCATTATAAAAGTTGTTGGGCTTGATAAATAACGTCTTGAAATACATTTAAAAAGAATTTATTCATTTTTATTCATTTTTAAGTACAAAAACTATAGTTTAACGTAACGCCTCAAGAATAGGTGGGCTCGGTAGCTCCATTACAACTAGGCAACGGCTTGTCTGAAACAAAAAAAAACAAAGTCCTTTAGATTCAGTATGACACCAGCTACAAAATGACCCTCGGATATAAAGTTACATAAAATTTTTTTTAAAAAATGGCAGATGAAAAAGGAAAAAATTAATTAAAAAACGCGTTTTTCGCAGTTTTTCGCAAAAAATGAGTAAAAAATGTTTGTGGGATAATAAGGAAGGTTGACGGAAAGAACTGAAAACGGCCGATAATGAGCAACAAACGAAATCAATCTTCCGTAGTTTTATTTCGTCTAGAGTGCACTTTGATACTTATTACGATCAGACCTTAATTTGAAACGTTCATGCATATAGTCTCGTTGCACTTTATATATTATAATACTGGCATGCTTCATCTGCCGTAAATTAATCAAGATTTTGGTTTCACTGTTGAGTGTCGTTTATCTCGCGACCGTGTGCAATCTTGAGAGCTGTCACGATAAGATAAGGCTACTCGACTTGATGCTTGATCTTATTGGTTCTCAAGCGCGCTGCTATTTCACAGGCCCAAAAGGGAGACGAACAAAGTCAATAGTCTGCTTTATTTTTGTATCACGTTGAAGTTTGAACCGTTGGAAGGCTATGAAAATGTTTTTTTTTCCCTCAAATTTGTCAATTTTTCTTCAGATGATTTTGGCGACGAAAATAACTCGTTTTTTTTAACTTTTAAAGGGGTTAGACTACTGTAACGACCCGGAAATCATGGTTATACAAAAATTAATTTTTAAGGAATAAGTAGGATGATTGAAAAATCGTTTGGACATTTATTTGTATGTACATTAACAAAGGTGTTCCCGGAGATCAGCTATAGCAGCTTTGAAAATAATTACATTTACCAATGGAAAATGTTAAAATACAGTTAAAAGTTACCATAATATGTGTGCACATTTTTACGTTAATAGATTCAAAGGTCTTCTCAAGAAAAATTCTTGAAAAATCGATCTTTTTGGGCTTCCTGACTGTATATAATCCCTTAAAACTTCCAGGGCCGAATTATTTTGACAGTGTTCAGATTTTCGGAGCTTCGGTCGTTCGTGTAAAATTCTTTCGGAGTTATGATCTTTCGGGGTAGTGTTCTTTCGGAATTTTGATCCTTCGGGGTAGTATTTTCTGTCGGACTTTTAAGCATTCTGATCATTCCAAGTTCGAAATTTCAACCCGATCCCCAATAATGATGTCATTTACGCTCGAAAATTCGCAAAAAAAAATCCAACAAATATTTTTCCAAGGGTCCTTCACGAGATTGTTCATAACTTTAATTATTTATACCTTCATAAAAATATAAATAATTATAAGGGAGTACCTTAAAAATAAGGGAGTACCTTCATAAAAATATAATTAATTAAAGTTATGAACAATCTCGTGAAGGACCCTTGGAAAAATATTTTTTGGATTTTGTTTGCGAATTTTCGAGCAAAAATGACATCATTATTGGGGACCGGGTTGAAATTTCGAACTTTGAATGATCAGAATGCTGAAAAGTCCGACAGAAAATACTACCCCGAAGGATCAAAATTCCGAAAGAATACTACCCCGAAAGATCATAACTCCGAAAGAATTTTACGCGAACGACCGAAGCTCCGAAAATCTGAACACTGTCAAAATAATTCGCCTCTGGAAGTTTTAAGGGGTTATGTACAGTCAAGAGGCCGAAAAAGATCGATTTTTCAAGATTTTTTCTTGAGAAGGCCTTTGAATCTATTAACGTAACAATTTGCACACATATTATGGTAACTTTTAACTGTATTTTAACATTTTTTATTGGTAAAAATAATTATTTTCAAAGCTGCTATAGCTGATCTCCGGGAGCACCTCTAAGAAAAGGCGTCTTGCGGTGAGAGCGATATCTCTGAACTGGATCATCGAAAATAAAAAACCAAAAATATTTCGTTAATATAATGGGTTATCATGTAATAAGCAAAATAATATTTTTTTAAACAAAATGGCGGCTTCTCAACATAAAAAAATCGATTTTTGACAAAAATTTAGTCCTTAAATTGTTTATAAAATGGAAAATATTTATCGGCGAGAAAAAACCTTCGATTAATTAATAAAAAATATACTTGAAAACATTGTGTTAAAATTTGAGACTGATCGGTTCAGTCGTATCCGAGAAATATTGCTCACCGACTTTAAAAACACAGTTTTGAGAATAATACATTTAAAGTTTCAAAAGCACTTTCGAACGCTCTGACAGGTCATTACAAATGTGCGTGTAACTTCGAGAATATTCGCCGGATTGACAAGACATTTTTTGTGTGTGTACTTAAGGGGCCAGTCCATTTTGAAGCCACGAAAAAGGCTATTTTCGCAATTTTTTTTTGAGGATTTTATAAAAGATATGAATATAAAAGTTGTTGGGCTAGATAAATAAAGTCTTGGAATATGTTAAAGAAAAAAATTTAATTAATTTCTATTCATTTTTAAGTACAAAAACTATAGTTTAACGTAACGCCTCAAAATCGGTGGGCTCGGTAGCTCCATCACAACTTGGAAACGGCTTGTCTGAAAATACCAAGTATTTAAATACCCAAAGGCTTTCGAATTTTGAGAGCAGAAATATAATAAGCGACCTAGAAAACCCCTGAGTGCCACGTTTTATCCAATTCAAATGAACTTTTGCATTTGTGTCCGCCATATTGGATCCGCCATTTTTAATTTCGGAATTTTGAGAGCAGAATCATAATCAGCGACCTCGAAAACCCCTGAGTGCCACGTTTTATACAATTCCAATGAACCTTTGCATCTGTATCCGCCATATTGGATCCGCCATTTTTAATTTCGGAATTTTGAGAGCAGAATCATAATCAGCGACCTCGAAAACCCCCGAGTGCCATGTTTTATCCAATTCAAATGAACTCTTGCATTTGTGTCCGCCATAGTGGATCCACCATTTTTAATTTCGGAATTTTGAGAGCAGAATCATAATCAGCGACCTCGAAAACCCCCGAGTGCCACGTTTTATCCAATTCAAATGAACTTTTGCATTTGTGTCTGCCATATTGGATCGGCCATTTTGAATTTCGGAATTTTGAGAACAGAATCGTAATCAGCGACGTCAAAAACCTCCGAGTACCAATTTTCGTCCAAATCCAACTACTTTTCATTTGGGACACCGAGCGTGAATTTTCTCGTGTCACTCGGGGGTGAAAAGCGCCATTTTGGGGGTAAAAATGTTGACGACGAATTAAAAAAATTGATTGTTCAATCGTCACTATTCTATGCACCCATGGTTGAAAAAAAAACCGGACTTTTCAACGGCTTCGAGGTGAAAACAAATTTTGAAAAAAAAGCGTCATCGATTGTTCCTGTTTTGTTTGTTAAAAAGCCGCCATATTTTTTCCTAATGGACAAAACCCGATTTTGACCCCAGATTCTGAAAGAGCACCCCCGAAAATACTAGGGAACGTATCTCTGCATTTTTTATGATTTTTTTCATATAATAAAAATCTGGCTTGAACATGAAGGAAAAAATCGCGTTTCTTGGGCGTTAATGGGTTAATGAAAACGTCGGTCAAGACTAAACTACTATTACACTGAATAAATGTACCAAATTTCAAGTCAATCCGTCAACTAGATGTCGAGAAATCGTGTACACCGTTTTGAACAACATAGTTTCGAGAAAAACCGCCTTTAGTTCTACTAGCAGTTCTATCATTGTAATAGTGCGTTTACCTTTAATCTGCGATTCCTGCATCGTATGTTGGACCTTCTTCTTAAATTTGAGTTGCCTCAAGCGACGAACGAGCGTTCGTCGTTTTCACAGTAGTCTAACCCCTTAAAAGTGCAAACATTTTTTCACCTAATGGAAAACTTTACCAAAATAAATAAAAACGAATTCGTTGAAATCGATTGTCATAATCATTATTATTAGCATTCGATCATATAAGTTATTAATAATAATAATTCTACATCAAGATCGATTAATTTTTTTCCCTGTTATTACTATTTAGACATAAACTTCGACGTGTTTTTTTTTACGAAGGATCGAAATAAAGCAACCACGTGTCAATTATGCAGTGATATACATCCTCTCTTTATTGTTATTGTTAATATTATTATTAATTATATATAGGCAGTTACATATGTACATATAGATGTAGTGAACAATAATAATACTCTTTGTGTAATCCATATTGTGTGTGTCATAATATTACATAGCGGCATCGTGGTATCGTCTATATATATATACAAAAATGTCCACTTGTCCTCTTATTTACTCTTTATTTCGCATTACCTTCCTTTAGTCATTAGCAGTTACAATATGATTCGCGGGACAGTGCGAAACGTTTTTTTTTCCTTCTCCTTTTTCATTCGTTTCCTGCGCAGGGCTTATGCCACAGACGGACGATTCGACACTGGGAGAATTAAAGGTACGTGCACCATTCGATTAATTTGTTTGGGTTATTTCGTAAAGGCTCGTTGAGCGAGCGTTGAACAGCTTTTTTTTTTTTCTTGAAGTACATCAGGTCTTGCGGAAGCGAGAACGATTTTTCCTTCGTCTCGCTTTAAATTCGATATCCTGAACGTCAGTTTTAATGTGCTTTATATGTATAAACAGGGTGACGATTATTAGATTTATTATTAGATTATTAGATTAGGAGATTTCGCGACTGAGAAGAAATATGACTTTCAATGGTTTCTCAAGACCTCATCGAAAACAAATATAGCGAATTTTTTGTGACAGGTCTCATTTGCAGGAGAAAATTGAGCATTGTGGGAAAAATCGATATTCCATTTTGAGTACGGGAGAGGGAAGATTGTTAAATTGCGAATACGAAACACACTTGGAAAACTTTTTCATGTTTATCGTCGTCCGGAAATAAATGGTTAAAGATGCAATTTAAAGTGGATAGATGGAACTTAAGGGGGTAGGCTACCGTAAAAATGGTGAATACGAGTTCGTCGTTTGAGGCAAGTTTGAAGGTAAACTTATAATTGCAACGACAGAACTGCCAGTGAAACTTTAAACGAATTTTTTTTCGGAACTATGTTTTTCAAAACGGTGTACACGATTTCTCGACATCTAATGAACGGATCGACTTGAAATTTGGTACACTTATTCAGTGTAATGGTATTTTAGTCTTGACTGACGTTTTCCTTCTCAACATTTTTAAAAATTAGTTATTAACGATAGGGATGTCATTTTTCCTCGAAAAATCGAACCAATAATTTGAAATTTTTTTTTTGATGATTGAAACACGACATCAAAAAAAGGGTCGGTCAAGTCTTAGCCAATATTGTCTATTTTATGATAATAATTGTTTTTTTCGGTTCAGATCGACCGGGTTGCCAAAATCAAGTACACCGTTGAGTCCTTCACGAGATTGCTCATAACTTCTTCAATTATAAACCTTTGTCAATGAAATTTGGTACACAACTTCGTTAATGTACATACAATAAATGTCTGAACGATTTTTTAACCATCTTACTTATTCCTTACAAAAAAAATTACTTTTTTTTCGCACCGTCACAGTAACTTAAGCTCTTAATTCTAGAAAAATAATTTTTTTTTAGTGTTTCGTATAGGGAATTTAATTATCTTCGTTCTTCCGAACTATGAATGGAATTTCGATGTTTTTCCAGAACGCTCAATTTTTTTGGCAAATTCATCACAAAAATACGGTATATTTTTTTTCGAAGCGGACTTGAAAAACCATTGAATATCATATTTTTCTCGGTTGCGAAAACTCCGCGCCAGATCCTTGAGACCACATGGCCATCTTATAATTGTCACCCTGTATATACATATACATACACAGAGAAGATATCTTGTATATATAGTCGTATATAGACGTAGAGCTCGATAGCGACGAAAATAATATTTATACGAATACTCGTATGCGTAATTTGTGTTCGTGTACGTTTAATTTCGAGGGATTCAATCTCCTCAAAATCACGCAAATGCCGTGATGCGATCGAATAAAAAATCCCGTCAACAAACGGAAACGAATGAGAATGAAAGCCAGTAATTACTGAAAGGTAGTAGTGGAATCAGAAATGGCACGGGATCGTAAAAGCTCGAAAGATCATACGAAAAAAACATTAGAATATTGTGTGTATAGATATACAAGGTGATTCACAACTATGAGGGTTTCTTTGGTCACCATATGGTGTGTCCCATTGCGAGGGAAACGCTTTTTTTTCTAACGACGAGCGACAAAAATTGGCCGAGATATTGGCGTTTAAAGTCCGACGCGGAGGCACAATGGCACAGTAATTGCTTACGCGCGATTTTTTCCTTTCAACTATGAAATAATAAACGAATATCATTGAATTGTATTATCGATTAGCAAACAGAGTTTCCGAGTTCATTATGATGAACCGAAAAACAAATGAAGGAAAACAACAAATTCTGGGCCATTTTGGCTACTTGGACTGTGAACGCGAATATCTCGGCCAATTTTTGACGTACGACATTAAAAACAAAGCCTTTTGCTCGCAATGGCACACCCTATATGCTCACAAAAGGAACCCTAATAGTTGTGAATCACCCTGAATATGTGCATATATACAGGGTGTCCCGGAAGTAACGTACGCTCTTCTAGCATCTGGTCGAAAAAAAAATTCTGAGACGAAAAGTCCTTAGTCATTTTTTGATCAGACGCACAGATAATTAATTATGAATTAAAATAAATAGCCAATCAGGTGGGCGCTACAGCGGAAAGGCAGCGTAGCGGGAAGGGATAGGGGAATGGGTTGTAATTGCGTGCGCCTGAAAATGTGTGCGGACGGAAAATTCCAAAAGCATGTGTGTGTGCGCGTGTATGCGTGTGTGTGTGTGTGTGCGCGCGCGCGCGTGTGTGTGTGCGTGCGTGCGTGTGTGCGTGCGTGTGTGTGATTAAGTGTGTATGCAAGTGTGTGCAGGCGCGTGCGCGCGCGTGTGTATGTGTGTGTGCACTTGCACACATGCTTTCGAAATTTTCCCTCCGCACACATTTTCAGGCGCATGCAATTACAACGCATTCCCCCATCCCTCCCCTCTACGCTGACTTTCCGTTGTAGCGCGCACCTGATTGGCTATTTATTTTAATTCATAATTAATTCTCTATGCGTCTGATAAAAAAATGACTGACGACTTTTCGTCTCAGATTTTGTTTTCCTACCAGATGCTAGAAGGGCGTACGTTACTTCCGGGACACCCTGTATAAAGGGTGTGCAAAAATGATCTGACATTTTAATTTTCCTGATAAAACGTATTATTTATTTGAGAAGTACGAATATTTTTATTTTAATATAAGGTACAAACATGGAGGTTATGTGCGGAACACAATATCCGATAAATGGCCCCCTCGTCCCTGTTTTCAAACGTTCACTCTTTTGACCAAATTTTAAATAAAATTTTGGCATAATTGCGGACTAATTTTATAAATGGTGCCTCCGATTACTTCATTCAGCTCTGGAATGGTCTGTGCATTATTGGCATACACTTTTCCCTTCAGAAAACCTTAATGAAAGAAGTCCAATGGCGTCAAATCACACGATCTTGGTGGCCAATTCACATCGCTGCAACGCGAGATAACACGACCATGAAACTTCGTCTGCAGTAACTGCATTGTTTCGCCCGCAGTGTGGCAGGTTGCGCCATCTTGTTGAAAGAATATGTCTTCCAAGTCCATGCCGTTTGAGCCATTTATCGGATATTGTGTTCCGCACATAACCTCCATATTTGTACCTCGTATTAAAATAAAAATATTCGTACTTTTCAAATAAATAATACGTTTTATTAATAAATTCAAATGTCAGGTCATTTTGAGATACCCTTTATATATACCGGGTGAGGCAACTACTATAAGCAGTGGAAATATTTTCTAACCTGTCGAACTTAGGAGAAAACTTTTCCTACAAAATTTGCATAGTTCGACGGGGTCATCGCGTGGTGGCTACAAGGTTCATTCAGGTGCAGGCGCTTCGGAAATTTCAAGGTCACGTTAATTTTTTTAAATGGAGTAATTTTTTTTGGTATTTTATCAAGGAACTAACAAAAGTTACCCCAAATTTAAAGATGATCAAAATTTTGGATTAAAGAATCGATAATACAGAAATTTCAATGTTTTTAGCCTAAAATCGATTTAAAGCGCGGTGTAAACAGTTCGTCCTATGGAAGGTGTTCAATGTCATGGCTACCACTTTTTGGGCAAAGCCAAACAAACATTTGGTTGTGAATTTAATTCTGTACTGACAGGAGGAAATTTTGTCGTAGTACTCTTCGTCGAAGAGAATACTCGTCATTATGGAAATCACAAACATTTCACTGCTTTCCAAAACGAGTTGAGAAGATTCTTAGTTGCGAACAATGTAAACAAAGCCGTACGACTAACCTGGATTTTGCTTAATTTTGAACTATTAAAAGCTCGATTAGAGCTTATTCGTTAATACAGACTGACGTGATTGATAAAGCAATACAATCAATGTGAATCAAACTGCAAGCGTGCATTGAAAGTGGTCGCCATCACATTGAACATATTTTATACGAGTCAGTGTTTTTTTTCGTCGATTCTAGGGTAAAAATATTGAAATTTCTTCTTCACCGATTTTTTATACTAAATCTTGATCGACCATCTTGAAATCTGGTTTCCAAACTTAATTTCAGCTCCTTGATAATAATCTGTAAAAACATAGTCCTATTTTGAAAAATCTCCACCTGGATCAACCTCTTAGCCACCACTCAACGACCCCCTTCGAACTGTGCAACTTCTTTCGGAAAAGTTGTCTCCCTACTCTGATAGGTTAAAAAATATTTCTACTGCTGATAGTTGTTGCCTCACCCCTCATATCCACGTACATTTTTGTTCCCTTTATTATTACGATGGTCAATTTAGCACGTGAGTCCTGTACCAAAGTAGGCCACGTCACAAATCCTTATCAACGCTTGATAGTCGAAATAATTTTTCCGAAGTATCATCAATCCAATATAGTCTTTCATTTTTGACCTGTCGCGAGCTCGAATTTCTCAATATTCTCACGAGAATGATATTTCCGATAGAGTGTACAGAAATATCTCAACGCTGCTTTCGGAGACGCGTCTGTGGCGAGGATTCTCGTTAAGATTTTAACGCTCAGCGCCGAGTACTTTCGCACGTAAAGATACGAGTGGGTCTTGCACGCGCGAGAGCTTCGATAAGATATTCCCTCATTCGCAACAGATTGACGGGAATCTTTTCGCGGAGGACGTTGCACCGTGAATCGAGTGAATTTCGCACAATGTCAAGCTCGCAACGGATAATTCCAATTATACAATTAAAATGAAATATCCTGTAAAAACATTTTTCTGTTATGGTTTGTTTGGGTTTGAAACCCAACCTTGACCTCTTTTTTTTTTGCAATCGGGATAACGCACCACGGCTTTGTTCGCACGATTTCAAGCTCACGCAATCCCGTTCCCAGCTTTTTATTCGCTTCGATCAGTGAAGAATTTTTATTAAAGTAAAGACATTTTATTTTGCGTGAGATCGAAATTTGCATCCTTGGATTGCGCGGACTTTTTTTTTATTGCTCCAATTTCGTTTGGATAATCTTTGTCACGATAATCTCTCGATCATTTATTGAGTGGCTTGTTCAGCGATTTATAATTTAAGGCACGACACCACTGTGACGTGTAAACAAAAATTGATTTTTTTTGCATTTCCCCAATATTCAAGAATGTATGAAAAAAAGTTTCCAGTTAAAATATTGAAAATTGACCAAGTTACAGACGATTTAGTGCGAGCAGGTGGCGCAACGATTTATGCATGCTGAAACGTTCAATCGCATTTTTCTCGACATAGCCGGAATCATAACTCTATAATTGTCCGATTTTCAATTACAAAAAAAGAAAATTTCCGTAATTGCAGTAGGTATTGTTTTGTGTAGCCGTTTATTAAGTATTTTTTAAGCCTCCGAATATAAGTAAAAATTTCTCCCAGATTACACTTCTTTTTTAACAACCGCCATTTAGTGAGAATTTTTTTTTTTTCGATAAATATCTACGTTCAACGAGGACTACATTTATGCATGGAAAAAAAATTCGTTCATCCAACCAAAATTCAGTTGGTTTAACAAAGTGTATCTTTAAATACGTTCAACTTGATTTTCGATTGGCATAACAAACGTTTTGTTAATCTAAGTGATAGTTTTAGCGGTGTGAACTATAGCTTATTTAGCATGTCTTGCTAAATTTTAGCAAAAAATGCTTATTGTTTTTGCTCAATTTTAGCAAGATATGCTTATTGTTTTTGCTAAATTTTAGCAAGACATGCTTATTTATTTAGCTTATTGTGCAACTGTTAAAACAACAAAATTTCGAGACAACAAAATGCATTTTGTACATTCAACGATTTCTTTTTCTCAGTGTGTAGATCATAAAACTTTATTTTCTTTTTTATTTCTACGGGCAATCATTGTCGATTTATCGATCCGGCCGTTGAACCACACTTTTTATATAGAGGCTCTATATATCTATATCTCAACACGGTTAATTTTTAATGTTTTTTAATTAAAATTTACACGAAATAAGTTTAATGTATGCTTAGCAACATACCTTTTTCCAAAATCTCAAATAAATAATCTAGTAGACAAAAAAAATTCGGAAAAAATGCCTTTTTCGGCCGGTCACAGTGGTATCCTCCATTAAAGCTGCAAAAATGATTTTGTAAAATAATATAAGTGTGGAAATCAAAATATGAAAGAGAAGTTTCGTTTCCAACGATGCAAAATTCAGGACCATCATTTTTCCTGCATCTCTCTCTCTCTCTATCTCTTTCTCTCTCTCTCTCTCTCTCTCTCTCTCTCTCTCTCTCTCTCTCTCTCTCTCTCTCTCTTTCTCTCTCTCTCTCTCTCTCTCTCTCGTCGACTGTCCTTTTTTTCTACATAAATCCCTTTCTCCCAGACTCATTAATCAAACGTGAATCAATCATCCTCCGTTAATATGCGTTTAACAAAATATTGTGTTACGTATTACCCAACGTACAATTTATTGCTTAGGATCTATCGGCTTAAAATTTACGATTCCCTTGAGAGGCTTGCTTTTTTCGTTCTCATTCCTCCTCTCCCCCACCCCTCTTTCGCCAGGCGCACAATAATTTATCCAGTGTACCGTGATATTGTTATGACTAATCCAATATATTATAATAATTCTTGCTCTATCGTCAATGACAGCGCGATAATCAATAGTTCACCGGAGGGAAGAAAACGACGAGAAATTTTCTCAATAAAATGAAAAAAATATAGCAAAAAAATATAACGGAGCACAGAACTTGCAAATTTTCGAGGGTCGAATAATCGAACAATTTACAGATAATTAATTTCTCGTTAAGAGTAACGATAAATTCTCATCGATCCTAAAAAATTGTCTCACACCGGAAATGATCTAAGATTACAAAATTACCCTTTCAGTCTTGAGAAACAATTTTATTTTTATTTTTACCCTTAGGAATTAACGAGCCGCGCGATGTATTTTTTAATATTTTTTTCTTTTTTTTTACAATCTACAATAAATTAAAGAACGTAAAGTGGTTTTTCTCACGATAGGACATCGAGATCAACGACGTTATTGCGACGAGACGTAATTTACGTATCGCATTAATAATGTATTAATAATCATAATAATAATAGTCCTTTTAGGATGTGTCTAGTCGATAACTATAGTCAATACTTTTTATTTATCTTTAACAACGAATTATTCATCCCTCTTAAGCACTCGCTCTCTCGCATTCCTGTCTTTTTCACCATAACGCTACGACAAAAGAAAAAAAAGTATGCACTTTCGAGGTACCGACCTTAAAGTGGGCATCGTAGAGGTGGCCGCAAAATAATTATTTGTATTATATATATATATATATATATATATATATATATATATATCGCATGTCCAACGATGGTCAATACTGTCCCCTTTTCCGTCACGTCGAATTCTCGTGCCATTTTTTCTTCGTTGTTTTTTCGTCTCGAATTGTTTCATCTAAATTTCACTTTTCGAAAGAAAAAAAAATCGACGCCGTTTGGTGTAAGGTATTTTTGTTTGTTTCGACTTTCCTAGCGACAGGTTTCGCAGCATTGCTTTTGGTAGAGAGGAACCCGACACATGTTCATCAGCTTAACTTTGCTGCAGAGCGGGGAATGGTCCTTGCACTCCTCTGAAAGAAATTTGCGGTTTTATGCCATTCCGGATCGTATACATTTTTGAGATTCGTCGTTAATTTAAGGGGGGTGGGGGGGGTACCTTTAGGCGAGGAAAAAGTTTGCTGAATTTCATGACTTTTTTTCAATAGGAAAGATTTCTTAACCATTTTTAAGGTGGGATATACATTTAGACTGGAAAAAATAAGCAATATTGAGGAATGATTTAAACTAAGAAATAATCATTCTGCAATTATCAAACTTTGGGTATACTTAAATAGTATAATTGAGTATACAAAACAATTTTTTTAAATTAAATTATCATCAAAATGGCGAAGCTGTGGCAGAGTATTACAGAAAGGTCACCGCGGGAGTTGCGAATCGGCGTGCTGTCTAGCTTCCCGTAGACTTTGATTTGCAAAAAAGTTCAAACATTTTTTTCAGCTAGAACGTGTGTAGTTTCCATGTGACGGTAATTAAAATGAAGAAAATGCAAATTTAAGAACATGGCACGCATTTACAAAAAAAAAATCAACATTTCACGCAACGTTTCTGTAAAATGTGGATTAAAAAAGGCGTTTTTTTCCAACGTTTCAAAAACAATTCTCGTCAAGTAGAAGATACCAATATTATCAATATTTCTACCAAGTTTCAACTTAATCGGCTCAATAGTTTTTGAGTAATCCTGTACGCCAATTTCGATAATGCAGTTTTGAGAAAAACGCGTTTGAAGTTCACGTCCACTCCGAATCCGAGCGGTGAGGCACAGCGTTGACGTGCTGTAACGTTTGAAGTTTTTCGAATTTCGATTCGAAACTCTGGGAAAATATTCTACATATATAGCTCTATCGTTTAAAGAAGAAAAAAAAGAAATCGATTTTTTGATCATTGTAAATGTACATCCCGCCTTAAGGGTAAAGTATTTAATTTTTTTTCATTTTTTTTAAATTTTTTAAAATGAATGCATAATATATCAAGAATATTGTGTTAACATTTCAAGTCGATCGGAGTAAAATTGACGAAGTTATGAGTATTTGAGCGTCTATTGCTCCATGCCGTTCTCTTCTCTTCTGCGTTTTTCAAACCGTTTTTCTGAGACTTGTCATATTTGAAGTCCGTGTGCACGATAACTCAAAATCTACTGGACCAATCGCTTTGAAATTTTGCACAGTACTTCTTCACATAATTCACCAGGTATTGTCGAGAGCTTTTTTGTTTTTTTAAAAATAATTACTAATTTTTCAACAACAAATTAGTCGATTATTTTTTAGCGAAAATCGGGTTTTTGGCTCCCAAGTGCTACGAAAAATCGAAAAATCGAAAAAAAAAATCCTCCCGTCATTACCTCGAGAAACATCTCCTTTAACAAATGCATTTTGATTTTTTTGTTTCAAATGATTCTGTTGCGAGTTATGGTGCACACCGCAAACCAACTTTTTTTCGAGGCGCCTCCGGGGTTTAATTTTCACTCGCTCAATTTTGAATATTTTGCAATGCAAATTTAGGAGAATGTTGTCCAAATGTTACTTTATTATATGTAAATTTTTCAATAAACGAACACTATTCGTTACGCCAAAAAAAAATCTTAAAAACATGCCTTTTTTTCGCCGAATTAACTTTACCCCGCCGTTAAGACTCAGGGTACGTTTTATTACTACTCTTGGCTGTTACATGGTATTTTTTTTATTAATCTTTAAAAATGGCAGAGGTATGGCATAATCTTCTGAACTGCATTTTCAAAACCGGCGTGACGTATAGCAAAAGAACTAATCGATCGATTTTGATGAAATTTTTTGAAAAGTTTTTGAATATAAAGAAAAAGTATTTTTTTTTATTGCACAATGTAGCCATTTTTTTCGGAAAATTCAATATTTTTATTTCGAAGCGTACCCATTTAATTGATTTTTAACATTTATCACTTTTTCTTGGTTCATACTCTGCGCACGAGTGTTCGTGAAAGAAAAATCTTCGTTGGTTTTTTTTCAAATTAAAGCCGCCGAAGCCGTTTCTCAAAAATCAACGATTAATCTTTTTTTCGCCTAAAGGCGAAATTCTCCCCCCTTCTTTAATTCGAATTGCTGGATTGTGGGTGAGGAGTGAGGGAAGGGGGGAGGTCAACTTACCGGAGGTGCGATGACAAGACTGTCCTCTGCACGTCTTCATGACCGGTGGCCGCGGTATGTCCCGGCACGCGTTGCCGGCCGGTTTTTTCGTACCGAACCAAACGCACTGCAATATTCGGTATTTGATTCCGTCCTCCTCGCAGGACGCGGTGCACTTTGATCGTAAAAAAGTAAGTATTGGTTTAGTGATCATTCATGTTTTTTTTTTTGTAATCGGTGAATTTCAAAAGGACGATTTTTTCGTATTTTGTACTCTTGTAGGCTAGGGTAGTAACTTGAATTTGCAACAAAGATTTTGTGAAGATTCTAAAAATTGACCGTGTTATGACGATTTTTGTGAAGGGCCGAATCGCTCACTGCGCTAGGGCGAATCGGCGCGCTGTGGTTTCCCCATTTTCCTGTTGCGTTTTTCTTGAAACTACCAGTGCAGAAATGTGTTGGGGACTCTCAAGATGCACCTAGATTTCTATAGGGATTTGTTAGTAGTGCAGTAAAAATTTCGAAAGTAAGCAATTTTATATATAAATACGCAAAATTGACCTAAGGGTAATTCGATAACGTTGAATCAAATGGCTATAATAATTTTGCATTCAACCCCCAAGGAAATATTTAAAAATGTTAAAAAAGGTTCAAAAACCGTTTAATTCGGAACCTGATAATTTTATCAAAAAATATGTCAAACGAATATTGTTAAGGACATAAAAGTACGCAAAAAAGTATTGAACGTTCGTCTTCGTATCTTCAAAAGTGAGGGAGAAAAAGACGAATGAAAATTTGTTTGCAAGA
Source organism: Ophion obscuratus (assembly GCA_964007375.1). Lineage (NCBI taxonomy): Eukaryota > Metazoa > Arthropoda > Insecta > Hymenoptera > Ichneumonidae > Ophion > Ophion obscuratus. The sequence continues at coordinate 33,852,310 of OZ023314.1, forward strand.
CAAAATCGCTTTGCAGCCGAAGCACCACTGGGACTGTAATAAGGGACGCAAGATATTCGTTGAAGCGCGTTGCGCGCATGCGTGGCGGAACGATAGGACGCACTTCCTATGAGTGCGAATGGCATAGCCATACAGTGCGTCTCTTTCTGACAGTGATCCTCAACCAGTAATTTTGTCAATGTGCAGTCGTCATTTTTGAATACTTATAAAAAAAATAAAAATATATAAAATTTCTAAAAAGTTAATTTAATCCTTACTAAAGCAATATGTAATGTAAAAAATCGAGATTTTTACGAATTTCATATTTTTTTCATTTTTTGAAACTTCCACGTTTTCGTCCCCCAATTGAATGGTTTTTTTTCTCCTTCATTTTCAAAGATACGAAGAAGAATGTTTAATACTTTTTTACGTACTTTTATGTCCCGAACAACTTTTGTTTAACATATTTTTGATAAAATTACTAGGTTTCGGATTAAACGGTTTTTAAACATTTTAAAATATTTTCCTGGGGTTCGATTGCAAAAATATTATAGCCATTCGATTCAGCGACATTCAATTACCCTTATTAGATTAATTTTGCGTACTTATAATTAAAAAGTGCTTACTTTCATGGTTATTGCCTGGACTATAGGGTCACCGCCCATAGGGATTCTTCATTGGAATTCAATTGGCTGCTGTACTGTTCCCTCATGAACGCTATTTGAGAATTCCTACCACCTTCGACTCGAAAATGTGAAACGTTACGAGACAAAATTCGAGCTGGTGAAACATAACCTGCACGCCTCGTTAGCGTGTTCGTGTGTGGTGATATTATATCGAAGTGCCGTGAAATAAATGAAAAACTATAATTACAGTGAATTTTCAGTGATGTGACGTTAATCAATTTTGTAAAAATACTGTTTGAAAATGTTCATACTTTTTTACGATAAAATGTATGCTTTTTAATATCCACGCACTTTGTATATGTAGATACTTCGTTTCGAGAATTGAACTGACAAAACGTAATTGGATCCATCAAGTCCAATCGTATGGGATACTGTTCGATAATGTGGGAACCCTTTGGGATTCAAATGGGATTCATAAATTGGATTCCAATGGGGAAACCCGATTAGAATCCAATGTACGAGAGTGACGTTTCAATAGGGTAGAGTCACCAAAGAGTGCGCAGTGCTTTCAATTGTTTTATTTTTACTTGTGTTGGCAACACCACCTAACCTGTCAGTGGCATGAGTCGTGTCAAGGTTTTGGACAACAAATCGCTTCGTTGAGGTGTTTATTTTCAATTTTAAGACTCATAATAGATTTTCGATGTGTTTGTTCTCATTTTTTTAACAATTTTAAACACGTTTCGTAAGGTTTGCGATTAACTTGCACCCAACGAATGTTATTATACTTGAAATCTGTGATCCAAATTTTGTTTTTATTGAGAGGTTATGTCGCCGTTTTGCTTGCTTACGATAATTATAGTGATCATAGACAAAAAACACGTACTTGGTAAGAGTACGCATCCAAAGAGCGTAACGAATTCTAACTTTAAGCCTTAAAAAAAAAAAATTCAAGATTGTTACTTAAGATTTATATTAGAAATAATGATGTTAAATGACCAAAGCTTATTTTAAACAAGAAGTACAAAGTGTATTAGCAGAATTGATTTTTATAGAAATAAAAGTTTATAAAGTGCGTACTCTTTGCTGGCCCTATAGGGATCCAATAGGATGACCCACTGGATCCCTATCAGGAAGCCGGAACCAATACGGGAATCCAATTTGACCCCTATAACAATTTCTGCACGGGTATGTTTTATGAAACGGCGTAAGTCCCATCTGGAAACCTAGTCATCCGATTCACATCAAATTCGGACAGCGCATAGTTTGTGCTTTGTCCGAATTTGAAGTGAATTTCTGATAGAAACACTTTCTATCGTATGGCTGGATGATTTTCTTATACGTTTATCCAATTGTTGAAAACAAATTCTTAAAGTTGTTTTGCTTGGTAGAAAAACGGAACTTTATCTTCTACATCTTGCCATTTAAAATAATTTTTATAAAATATCATTTTTAATAAAATAATTTTTATTAAATTACATTTTAAAAAATTTAATAAAATAATTTTTAATAAAATAAATTTTAAATAATTTGTTTATCAATATTTTGAAAAAGTTTTGAAAACCGACCTGCTTTTCGGGCCTCAAGCTCATGCAGACCCGTTAATCGATTCGAGGATTTTATAATTGATTCCATCGATCACTTTCTTTTTTTTATTCATCAGTTCGAGAAAGAAATAAGCTTACCTCGGACCATTCCCCAACCCTCCAGACACCTTTGCACGCATCGTTGTAACATTCCTGACGCTGAGGAGGCCTTATTCCGTCGTCGCATTTGTTGAAATCGAGTATCGTAATATTTTGGGACCCGTCCTCGCCATCCCCCGTCAAACGACAGCTTATTTCGCGCCTCTGCATAGCTGCATTCGGAAGAAGAAAAAAAGTCGTTCATCGACTAGTCGCTAACTAATCGGGGACCAGAATATCGTGTTTTGATTTCGACGGATCCTTAAAAAAACTGTGGCCAACTAACTCGGACTTACGCTATAATTTTTTAACTTTAAATAAATATATCGGTCCAATAATATACTATGGAGTTTCCTTTAATTTTCGATAGTAAGGGGTCTTCTCACTGTGGACGCTAAAAAAAGACTATTTTCATGATTTTTTTTTATAGGTTTATATTATAGATATTGATATAAAATTTGTTACATTTAATAAATACTCTTTCGAAACACAGCATTTTTTTAATACATTTATGTTACCCAAACAAACTATAAACGCGTTTTTCTCGAAACAACGTTGTGCGACGGCTTGTTGACGAAATCTGCGAAACTACTGACCCGATCCTAATGAAATGTTAACCACATAATCTTTACAACTATAGCTATAGCGCATATCAAGGATTTTGTTAAATTTTTATATTTACTATTGTTTTTTTGCCAAAAACGGTGAAAAACACTTTTTTTTGTTTTTTTTTCGAAAAATGTCCGCCATTTTGTTATTTTTGCATATATCAAAAATCGTATGATATGCGCTCTAGCCATTGGCATACTGAATCTAAAATCGATTGATTTTTTTGTTTCGGATGATCCATTTCCGAGATTTCATCAACAGCGCAGATCTACAAATTTTTTAAGACATTGACTACCATTTTCGTCTATAAACAGTGACTTAGATAAATGAATTTAAAAAATGTATTTCGAAATTGTATTTATTAAGTGTAACAACTTTGACATCAATATCTATAATATAAACCTATTTTTTAAAATCATGAAAATAGCCTTTTTAGCGTCTAAAGTGAGAAGACCCCTTAAATATTATATTAATACTAAACGAAATACAGTACTACCTCTCTAAGAGAGCCCTCGCTAAGAGAGAATTTCCCCGCTGTTCTGCTTGAGCGCATTTTATGGCTTCCCCCACCTAGCTCGAGCTGTCCAGTGTACCCGAGGCCTCTCGAGTTTGTCGCGGACAACTCGATAAGAGATCGCGAGCGATTTCAGAAAATCGCACGTCGCACGATTGTCAAATGGATAATATTCCTTTGTATAATAATATATACGTTTAAGCCGTAAAGTCGGAGAAAAAAACATGCACCATAATTAAATTTCAAGTAGTAATTTAATGCAAGTAAAATATATTTTAATAGACATTAACACAGCATAGAATATTATTGATATTGATAAAAATTATCGAGGCTACATTATACTAGAGATATGTTTATGAGTAGTAGTAATAAATGCAAATATCGTACAGCATGTACAATATGTATGTATCATAACATATATACTATACATCAGAGTATAGAGTCCTGTTGACGTCCGCAAGAATCGTAGAGACGGCTTCATTTTCGTGATCAGCTGGCGCTCTCTTATCGAGTTCGAGTGGAGAAACACATACACGCTACCACATGCGCGATTTTCGAGCGCGCTAACCTAGCGGTGGGGGAAGGCTTCGGCGACGAATTTCTCGAGAATTTCTTCCCCTAACCGCCCTAGACCGCTCTCTTAGAGAGGTAGTACTGTACTATACTCAAAATAAATGAAATACTATACTAATACTAATTAAATACTACAGTACTACCTCCCTAAGAGAGCGGTCTAGGGCGGTTAGGGGAAGTAATTCTCGAGAAATTCGTCGCCGAAGCCTTCCCCCACCGCTAGGTTAGCGCGCTCGAAAATCGCGCATGTGGTAGCGTGTATGTGTTTCTCCACTCGAACTCTATAAGAGAGCGCGAACGAAAGTGTTGAGAAAACTGTAAACGAGTTGCGGAAAGTGTACTGGCGTTTCGTCATTTCATGCGTAAGTATATCTCATTGAATATTGATGTGTAAATCTTTCTTTTTCTTCGCGTTTTTATTATTCTGCTGTTTGGTATCTTTTGTTGTTGCAATATTATAACACATATGAAGGAAACATTTGTAAAACTTTCAATAATTGTTGAATTATCTTATTGTTCGCAAAAATATACGTAGTATATTCGTTATCGAAACTCGAACATATACAGTAGAACCTCGATTATCCGAACCAATTGGGACCGAGACTAGTTCGGATAATCAAAAGTTCGGATAATCGAAACGTGGGTTTTTTGGGACGAGATCATAAACAACACCTTTTTATATAAAAACAGTACATACATATATATTATAATTTGACATATATGTTAACGTTGAAATATATATATATATATATATATATATATATATATATATATATATATATATATATATATATAATGTATTTGAAATACCTGAAAAAAGTTGAATACTTTTTTTATATTTTTTAAAAATAAAATCGTCCATTTTTAATTGACGAACGGCTGTAACGCGTTTTTGAGCGGCTAAGTCTCGCAGCCGTTTGGGAAGGAGATATTGCGTTGGGTTGCTCATTGTTGCTCACGGCGGTGGCAGCGAGCAACAATGTATCTTTCGCGTCAACGTTCGGATAATTGAGAGTTCGGATAAACTAAGTCATCGTTCGGATAATTGAGGTTCTACTGTACAGTGTACAAAAAAAATGTAACTAACAATTTATCTTGTGTATATACTTCAAGTTGAAATATACAATGTATATATATGTATAAATATTTCATTTTTAGATAAAACGGGATGGCTGAATCGAAAATATATTTTACTTGCATTAAATTACTACTTGAAATTTAATTATGGTGCATGTTTTTTTCTCCGACTTTACGGCTTAAACGTATATATTATTATACAAAGGAATATTATCCATTTGACAATCGTGCGACGTGCGATTTTCTGAAATCGCTCGCGATCTCTTATGGAGTTGTCCGCGACAAACTCGGGAGGCCTCGGGTACACTGGACAGCTCGAGCTAGGTGGGGGAAGCCATAAAATGCGCTCAAGCGGAACGGCGGGGAAATTCTCTCTTAGCGAGGGCTCTCTTAGAGAGGTAGTACTGCATATGAAATACTGTACTAAAACTAAATGAAATCCTATTCTAATATTAATTAAATACTACAATAATACAGAATGAAATACTATACTAAACCTAAATGAAACACTATACTAATACTAAATGAAATACCATAATAATACTAAATGAAATACTATACTAATACTAATTAAATACTATAATAATACTAAATGAAATACTATACTAATACTAATTAAATACCATAATAATACTAAATGAAATACTCTACTAAAACTAAATGAAATACTATACTAATACTAAATTAAATAATAATTATACCAATAATATACTAAACTTAAATTCCTTAAAAATTGTAATATTAAATTGTTACAATTCACAAATAAATGTACTATACAATTTTTCAATGGACTAACCGGTTTTCCAGTTGAAGCATCGAGAAGACTCGCAAAGCGTCCACTCGGCGGTGTGCCATTGCGGGCATCGGCCAGCCCCGCAGGGCCGAACTTTCAGCGGTACCGGAAACCCTGCGTCCTCACAGAGCGAAGCACCGATCACTGTTCTTGATACGATGCGCGTCGCGTTTCCGGGTTGATGACTCGGTCGTACCGTACATTGAGCTCCTCGCATCTGAACGTTGATCGTACGAAAACGAGAGAAAACAATCAGTTTATCATTTGGTACCTTCGTTTCGAAGTTTCGTTTATTTTCGGAATTGAACCGAGTGACGATCGAATGTTTTCGTATCGCCGATCGGTCCGGAAAGATCGACGTCTTACCTGAAATCCTCCCCCTCCACAGGTCTGCGAGCATTTGGACCAATCAGTCGTGATCCATTCGAACGTCAAGTTATCGGCTGTGCCTGCGAAAATGTCGCGTTTCATTGATTTTCAAAATTTGTAATGCTCGGCGCTGTCTGTATTGTTGAAATAAAACGAAAGTTAAAAAAATATATATTTTCATTTGGTTATTTCCATTATTATACGAAATCTTTTTTTTTCGCTGCTTGGTATTGTAAATGTCTAAATAAGAAAAAATAAGAAGAAAAATTGAAAATTAAGAAAAAGTGACAAAATAAAAAGAAAAAAGTAGTCCAGGGATCGTTGTAGGGAAAAGGTGCTGAAAGAGATTGAGGCGTTACATCTGGGTGGAAAAAAAGTTTGACCTTTTTTTTCATTGGCTTCAATTATGTATAAGGATAGCAAGAATGACATGCAAAAAGCGAAATTTTTTATTTTCAATCTTTAGAAGGCTTTACATAGCACGAAACAGCCTAGACGGTCACAGTAACAATTTGAAGTCGTTTTATCCAGACTTTGTACAAAAAATATACAACAACCTAACAACTGAAGACCGAAATGCGAGCTCCAATTTCTTCGTGTGGACGATAGCTCCCAAATCAGTTTTGAAACTTCAAACGCGTTTTTCTCGAAACCACGTTTTTTGAATCTTGTTTTCATTCGATTGACTTGAAATTTTAACTATAGCTGATTCGACAGATTCTCTCAAAAAGTACACATGATTTTTACGCTTCATTAACAATTTTCGTGTTTATAAAAATAAACGATCTTTTTTAGCGAAAAAAGCAAAATTGTTTCAAAATTGTGCAATTTTGCGAAAAAAAAACATATTTTCTAATAACCGTGTGTACTTTCCTAGTAAAACTAATATAATTGACGATTTTTTTTGTTTCTAGGTGCTAATCCGCGAAAGTTCTGCGTCCTTCCGCAGAGCGCCTAAATGAAGTGCTTAGTGTAGCTATGACAGATCTACCACGTTGTAGTTTTTTTCATAATTTTTTTGTTCCTTTGTATACGTCAACACATGTAGAAACCTCCAAACCTGATTCTGATTGCTTTTTTAATATTTAAAAAAATTCTTAAAAGGCTCATTTTTCGATGAGCCACATTGATGTAACGCCTTAAAGTACAGGAAAGTAGGAGGATAACATTTTCGGTGTGCAGTAGGTACATACGTACGTATATTGGACACTGTAAAAAAAGTATATACGGAACGTAGCTCCTTAGATAGATTCTCTGAAGAAGTACACACCATGTTTACGATTCATAATAATTCTCGTTTTCATAATCAAATTAAGGCTGATTTTTTAGCGAAAGAAATGTTTTCTATTCAAAATAGTGCCATTTTGCGAAAAAAACTGTATTTCTTTAAGGGGTTAGGCCACAGTAACGGGTATAAATCATGTGCGAATTTAAACATTTTTTTTTTGTAAGAAAAGGTGATTCACTGATAAAATTAATTACACATCTATTTAGTATGAATATCAAGCTGTTAGAAAAAAAACATATTTTTTTTTTTCGATGTACATAACCGACTACTCGAAACTTCTCGAAACAGCTTTTTTCCAATTGGCGTGACAAATAACTTCAACAATTTTCACTCGATTTACTTCAAATTTAAAAGTTATGTTCCTAATTGCATTTCGCAGAGAAGTGTACGGAATTTTTTATTAATCGAAAACTTTACATTTTATGAGCAGTTTATGAGCAGTTATAACGAAATTTTTCACTGAAAATTCATTTCTCAAGTTCAAATACCTACAAATTTTGAATAAAACAATATTTTTTAAATTCCGTACGTACTTTTCTAGGTATTCTAATGTAGATTGACCAGAATTTTTGTTTTTTGTTCTAGGTGAAAAATTGTGAATGCTAAATGTCACGCCGCGGAGCGCCTAAAAAAAGATAATAGAAAATATTAGTAGTCGGCGATTTTGTACATAAAAAAATTCAAACATCTTGATATTCATACTAAATAGATGTATAATTAATTTTATGAGTGAAACACTTTTTCATACGAAAAAAAATTGTTAAATTCGCACATAATTTTATACCCGTTACTGTGCGGCCTAACGCCTTAAATAATTGTGCGTACTTCCCTATCATAACTGATGTAAATGTTTTCCCAAGGAACATCTTTCAAATGTCCGCCTTCGACTTTGTTCAAACTCATATATGTGATAAAGCATTGAAAACTATTAGACACGTATTTTTTTCTATCGGTAGAAAAACGGTTTTAAAGGGCAAAACCACCCCCTCAAAGAAAGGCGTGTCGAGGGGTGATTTTGCAGTCTCACCCACAAGCAGTCCACCGATCTGCATGAAACAAAAACAAAAATTCTTCTAACGTAACGCGATGAAAAATCCATTATAGAAGTATTGGAAAAATTCAATTGAGGGGTGAAACGACTTTCTTCGAGCGATTAAGGTTTCCTCCTTAAACTGGTTTTTCCGCCGACAAAAAAATACGTATCTAATAGTTTTCGATGCTTCATCACATACACGAGATTTGACTAAATTGAAGGCGGACACTTGAGCGATGTTCTCTGTTAGGGTATGTTTTATTACTGTATAAAGAGTCGCGGCGTGTCGTCGTCCGTGACAGTGATTCTCATCTTCTTTTTATGGCTGTGGAGCTCTCATTTTCTTTTTATTACTCGGCGTCGAGATGCCGCCGCGTCTCCTGATTACTACTTTTGGCTGGTACCTAGTATTTTGGATGCAGCTATTGTGGATTTTTCTCAATCAAATTTTTTTTGTATACAGTTTGTAAAAAAACTATTTGTACACGTAGTCTTTTTCAAAATATCCTTCGAAAAAAATGAAATGCTTCATGAAGTTTCTGTGTTCGATACTTTATCCCAAATATACATAGTGTTTGTTTACAAAAATCTTGGGGAGAAAAGAACAAAAAAATGAAGCCAAATTATTGGTATTTAATATAAACTTCATTGTATTTTGGATGGAGCGATTCTGGATTTTTCTCAATCGATTTTTTTTCTATACAGTGGGTAAAAAAAGTATTTGTACACGTAGTCTTTTTCAAAAAGTCGTTCGAAAACAATGAAATGCTTTTTGAAGTTTCTGTGTTCGACAATTTATCCTAAATATACATGGTGTCTGTTTACAAAAAATTTGGGAAAACACGAAGAGAAAAATAAAGCCAAATTACCAAAAGTTTCTCGTGAGATGTACAAATACTTTTTTTACCCGCCGTACGTCAACACGCAGAATAAACCCTCCGCACCTAATTCGGTTTTCTGTTTTAGCATTTTCAAAAAGAATCCCAAAAAAGTGTCACATTTTGGTCCGCCACATAGACGTAACGCCTCGAAGCAAGTAGGAGATACAGTCCGACCTCGGAATAAGAAACCCGGCAATAAGAAACTTTCCCCAGTTTCTCACTCGAGCGCTTCCCCCACTCCGACTAGAACTCCGAGCTCGAGAACTTTATGCGCGGAAGCTCTGGTTAAGAAACCAGCCTGGGAGAGATTATTCAGGAAAATAGAGTGAACGTTGTAGTGTAAATTGATGTGTGCATGCGTGCGTGAGTTTGTGTGTGTGCGTGTGTGAATGTAACAAAAAATCTACAAGTTTATTAGAAATTTTTTGTATTCGTTAAAAAGACACATATATGTGTTGACAAGATTTCATGTACAATAAAAACAAAGATAAGGGCGTTTAAAGATTTTCGTATAAAACAGCAAAAGGTTCCGAGACGTAAAGAAAAGCGTTTTCGTCTTGTTGCGTATTATTTTGATCCGCAACGCACTCAACTGATGGTGGAATATTTTTGAGAGAGTCGAACTCTGCCATTGAAGATGAATCCTCAGAGATATTGACTTCTTCTTTTATATAAATGGGATAAAACAATATGGACATAAAGCTCTTTGTTTAAATTATCACCTTGTAGCGCACATTCTGTAATATTTTCTTCGACTTGTATACTACAGTCTGATCTCTTACGCTTCTTTACAGTTTCGGTCATTTTATAACAGTTAATAGTAATTCAGATACAGTAGTACACAATAATATTCAATAGTATGTATATTAACGTGAAACAAAAATTCGCTAAATAAATGTCCACGCGCAGTCGAAAACGTTTTTGCATGGGCGATGTGAATACTAAGTTGCAACGCCCCATGTAGGTTTCGCCAATCGAACCGTAACGGCCAATACTTGGACCAATGTTGGCGGGACGACGATCGATTAACCAATTGTACGCCAATGCTCGGCTGAGTATTGACTAGCCAACATTGGTTTGCTGATACGAGGCCAATGTTCGGCGAAATATAGACTCGCTAATCATTGGCTTGTCGATACGAGGCCGATGTTTGGCGATGATGCTTGTCGATACGAGGCCGATGTTTGGCGATGATGCTTGTCGATACGAGGCCGATTTGGTCAATGAATGACTTGCCAATCATTGGTTTGCCGATACGCGGCCAATGTTCGGCTAAACGTAGACTCGCTAATCATTGGCTTGTCGATACGAGGCCGATGTTTGGCGAAGTATAGACTGGCCAATCATTGGTTTGCCAATACGAGGCCAATGTTCGGCCAAGTATAGACTTGTTCATTATTGGTTTATCGATGTGAGGCCGATGTTTTGCGAAGTATAGACTCGCCAATCATTGGTTTGCCGATACGAGGACAATGTTCGGCCAAATATAGGCTCTCTAATCATTGGCTTATCGATACGAGGCCGATGTTTGGCGAACTATAGACTCGCCAATCATGTTTTTGCCGATACGAGGCCAATGTTCGGCTGAGTAACGCATGATCGAACCGCAATTCGTATATTGACGATTCATTGTTTCCCGTTGAAGTCATTGAGAGACGAGATAAATACTTTTTACGAGTCCATTGGATATTATTCTTAACAAATATACTACCAAATCAATGCACTCATTGTTGGCCGATTCTCGAACGAGCTCATACGCGATATTCTGCCGATTTTTATGAACCATCCTACACTGACAGAAAAATTCTAATAATATTGACTAACCGCGTCTATTTATTTTTTATTTGAACTAACTAGATTTTTCGTGAAATCAAATTTTTCCTATTGCATTCCATTATTGGAATTATTCATTTTAAATATATTTATTTATTCAAATTAAACTTGAACTAATGAACTAATGGTCAGACTTTATTGCAACACACATATTAACGGGTTGTGGGGGTAGAGAAGGTGCAGAGAGAGGAATTATATATATAGGTTAGGTTTGAAAATTCTATAACATGGCATTCGATAACACTCTCTAATTATCACAATGATATTAACTAATTGATATAGTTTATGTGATACAAATAATGATGAGAATCCATTTGGTATCTTATGCCATATTTGCGATTCAAATGTTACAGGCACTCGGTAGCATAGGGGCAGCGTGTTTGGCTATGAGTAGGGAAGTTCAAGGTTCGAGCCCCATATGGGTGAAATATTTTCTTCGAACTAATCATTTCGAAATACCAGGTAATGACGAATTACAATACAAAAATAATTAATTTTTTTTTTGGCAGTGCAGGACCAATTTTGGCGATCTGTATTGGGTCACAATTATCCGCCAAGACTCGGTCGATAATCGGGCCAAGCTCGAGTGCCAATGATGGCCGTCTTATGATGGGACTTATTGTTGGCCGATTCTCGAATGAACTACTACGCGATGCTCGGCCGATTCTCATAAGTCATTCTGGAGCCAATATTGATTGCGAATATCGGGCCGCTCTTATCATCCAAGGCTCGGTCGATGATCGGGCCAAGCTCAAGTGCCAATGTTGGCAAGCTTGGCGTCGAGCATCGGCCAATCATTGGCCACTACCGATCACCCTACATGGGACTCGTTCGAGCGAGTTTCTTGTTGAGAGGATGGCATGCGGAAAAGAGTGAGAGAGACAGACAGAGGTAGTGAGCGCGGAGCGCGCACCTGGTGGGGGTATGCGATATATAAGAAAAACTCTTCCTCTTGGGGGCTTTTGGTTTCTTATTCGGAGGTCGGACTGTATCGATAAAGCGAATATTCCTTGATTTTGAAGAAAAGTGCAAACGAAAGAAAGCTCACCGTGGCTGTAAATATTCATGGTCCCGACGATCACAGTCCCGTTCGCGTGTTCTTTGTTCTCGAAGGCCAAGGAAGCCCCACCGGTTGCCGATTTATCGGCAATTTTATCCTTCGACGAGATCTTGTCACTCGGTCCAGATTTCTTTTCCTCCTCGATGGTCTCGTCCTCCCGAGTGATTTCTCCGCCTCCCGAAGTGTCTTCCCTCGTGGTTTCGTTGCCGATCGTATCGGTGCCGTCGTCTTGCCGATTTTCCAAAACTCGTTTCTTCTCCCGCGCGGAGCTCGTTGCGTTTCTCTCGGCGCTCGTGGTTCTCTCCCTGCTCAGTTCTCCATCGTAGGACTCGTCATCCTCGATGCTCTCCAACGACAATTCGGCACCGTAAGATCCTTCGCGCTTGAATAATTGATCGGGCGCCATGGTAGTCGGCCGATCGACCGAATTTTCCGTCGCCTCGTGCGTCGTGATTTTCGCGTCGTCGCGATAGCTGCGATCTTGCGCTTTCTCGTAATCGTCCTCGATCGACGAAACGCTCGTTGAGGCGACAACGCGATGGTGACCGTTTTTCGGACGAGCCTTAGCGTCGGAGGTCTTTTTCCGAAGAGTATCGGCCCGCGAGTTCATTTTGGAGCCGCCGTCGCGATCTTTTTCGTCGTTTCGTTTTCCAGCGCGAAAATCGTCGAAGGTCGCGTCCTCGGGTGATCCTTTATCGTCCTCGTAGTCCGAGCGACCCGTGCCTCGCTGATTTCTCAGATAATTGTCGATTATTCGTTTGTCGTGCAACTTTGCGTTCATCAGCGAGTCCTCGATGTAATCGCGACTGTTGTCCGGGGTGGGCGAACTTCGGTCTTCGTCCCTTCGACTGGTAGATGGAAAAATCGGCGGCCTCGAGTCCTCGCTCGACGCCGGTGCTTTCTCCTTGTGTATCGCGAAGAAAGCCGCGTCGAGGTCGTAAGGATCGTCCTCGATGAAGATTCTCTCCTCGTCGGGACCAAAAGTGTCGTCCGGTATTATCGTTTCACCGGCCGATGAGGGAAAATCGTCGTTTCGCGAGACGTAACGGAGCTCGCTTTTCGACGTGTCCCTGATTCGATGAGTACCGGCAACATTTTTCGGCACATTGTCGAGGAGCATCGGCGGTGCCATTTGGTGGCCGCGACTGCTCGAGTCACCCTGAAACGGCCAGTACGCCTGGTGCCCGGCGAAATATTACCGTGCTTAGTTTTTTTTTCGAACTTTGGGTTTTTTTTTGTCGTAGGATGGATATTGTGATTTGGAGTCGGTGCGGGTCTAGTTTGAATATGTGGAGATGCGGTTGGGGGAGAGAAACAATAATTGATGCGTCGGATTATCAAGCGTAATTGACTGTGGATTCTTCTGTTATTGTTTATTTAGTGATTGACTTTATTTTTGGCGCCCTTTGGAATTTATGAAATTAATCCGTTGATTTTTTTTTGTAAGGTAGCGGGAATTTAATCTGAGAATACGACGTGTTGGGGGAATGGAATGAATCCAATTTTTTAAAATTAATTGTTTGAAAATTTGAAAATTTGAAAATTTCCAAAAATCAATTTCAAAAAAACTTTATTATCTAATAGTACAATATGTCTAGAATATTTGCCCAAAGTTTTAAGGGGTTAGGCCAGTCTAGAGGCCGAAAAAATAGGCTTTTTCGGGATTTCTTTTTTCAGAAAAACTACAAAATAAATCGAGATTACATAAAGGGTGTTTATTATACATATCAGTGGTTCTATACAATAATTTTTTTGAAGCGATTAAATTCAAAATGGCGGCTGTGCAGCGTTTATCTCGAAGATGCATTTTTTAAGTTGGCCGGAAACATAACTCAGACAATTTTCAACCGATTCACTTGAAATGTTCAATATATCTTGAAATATACATTGTTTATGGAAGTACGTAGGATTTTTTTTTATATTGCATAGTTCATTTGTTATTAACAATTATCTGACGATTTTGGAGGCAAATTTTTCTCTTTCCAAAAGTTTGCTTATAAAATCGTGAGATAATTGTTAATAACAAATGAACTATGCAATGTAAAAAAAAATCCTACGTACTTGCATAGACAATGTATTTTTCAAGATAAATTCAATATGTCAAGTGAATCGGTTGAAAATTGTCTGAGTTATGTTTCCGGCCAACTTAAAAAATGCAGTTTTGAGATAACCACTGCACAGCCGCCATTTTGAAATTAATCGCTTTAAAAAAATTATTGTATACAGTCACTGATATGTATGATAAACACCCTTTTTTGTAATCTCGATTTATTTTCTAGTTTTTCTGAAAAAAATCCCCAAAAAGCCTATTTTTTCGGCCTTTAGAGTGGCCTAAGGCCTTAAGTCAATCGGAGTGAAAGTCTAGGAGAGAGAGCCTTTGGGAATTCCCCCCGCTGGGAAAGACCGGCCGGGAGCGACGCAGGTAATCGCATTTTTCTCAAAACACTATTTTTGAAGTCGGTGGACACAATTTGTCAAAAACTAATGCACCGATCTTATTGAAATTTTGCACACTTCTTCAAAATAGCATTGACTAGTGATTGAACGAAGGGTTTTCAGATTACAACCAATTTTTCAAGGCTGTACGTAGTGTAAATTGTACGAAAATTTTTACTATTTTGCATACAAGTCTGCCGGAAATTCAAATTTCAATTTTCGTTCAACTCCTTCGTTCAATCACGAGCTATACTGATCGACTAACAGAAAAAATTGATTTTTAAATTTTAGATAAAGCTATCATGAGTTATCCGGACCACCAGGAGGACACTTTTTTTAAGGGTGTCCGGAAACCAGGTCTCACCGGCTGAATTGTCAAAAATTTTGGATTAATTATTTTTTAAATACATTTAACATTATGAATAAAATAATTTATATATAATTTTTTTTAATAGAGAAAATATGCTTTGTTTTGCTTTGATACCCACGTAACCCCTTAAGGCTCGACACGGATGTGACGGGGAAAAAAGTAGTTCTCAAAGTATACATATTCAAGCATATGTGGAATGCCGGAATCGTAACTTTAGCTATATTTGAGCGATTTTCAATTTTGCATATATCTAAAAAGTTCGTAATGGCAGTAGCTATCGTTGTACAAAGCCGTTTTTTTAATTTAATATTTTTTAAGCCTTCGAATATAAGTTAAAAAATCGCCAAAATTACACTTTTTTGGAACACCCGACAGTTGGTGATTTTCTTTGTTTCTGAAAAACGTCTACGTACAACGAGGACTACATTTGTGTAGATTATAAAATTTTATTTTTATTTTTCAGACCAAGCATCGTCAATTTATCGATCCAGCCGTTGGACCACATTTTTTTATGCAAAGACTCTGTAGTTCCTTAATAACGATGTTACTTTTTAATTTTTTTACATAAAAAATTTACCCGAAAAAAGTTCAATGTATGCTTAACAACATGTATTTTTTCCAAATTTCGAATAAATAATCTAGTAAACGAAAAAAATTCGGAAAAAACGACGTTTTTCGGCCCGTTACAGTGGTGTCCTACCTTAATATATTACAAAAGTAACCGGACTGTCGTTCATTCCCGATTAAAATCCGGCAAAAATGTATGTTTGGGTTTGTCATTTTTTTTCAGAATTAAGCCCTGCAAAAAATTTAGTTTGGATTCGTAGTTTTTTGCCTGAATAAAATCTTGCAAAACTTTTTATTCTTTTTGTAATTTTTTTGCCTGAATTAAATCTTGCAAAAATGCCTGCTCAATTTTCATATTGCCACTTGAAGAAAAACCTGCAAAAAGGTTCGTTTGCATTTTCCATTTTTGCCAAAATCAAATTCTTTGTCATTTTTTTTCTGAATTAAGTTTTGCAAACAAATGTGCACGGATTTGTCATTTCTTGCCTGAATTAAATCCTGCAATACTATTTGTTGTTTTTGTAATTTCATTTCGTGAATCAAATCCTGCAAAAATGTGTCGCTCAAATAAAAACGTGGGAAAAGGATCGTTTGCATTTTCCATTTTTTCCGAACAAAATCCTGTAAAAATGTTGCTACACAGTTTCCTAAACAGCGATCGCATGCAGTGGAAAGTGTTTTGCATAACTAACAACGAACGTACATGTAAAAAAGCACACATTCACAGCATTCCGGTTCTAGGCCGGAAAGCTGTATTCGAAAACATCGAAGAGACATGCTGCGTGAAAAGGAAGAATTTGCTGGGGAGATATATCTCTTTGATATGTTTCGACAGGCAGAAAGGGCTAGGAAACCCCTCGATACATTGATAAAAGCGACGAGGTCGACGTTGCATGATCAAACGAAACGAAATAAAGAACCAGAATAATATATCCTGTCTATGAAAAATCGAATGAAAAAATCGCAGCTCGATTGCGCTCGTAATAAGCCAGAACCGGGTTCGACCGGGCACAATGGAGATTTTCCCCAATTAATAATCCGTTCACGAGATACTGGATATCGGAAATTCAATTTAATTACGATACGAGCGCGGTAATTCTGCATACTCTCGTATCATCGTCGTATCTCAAATTTGGATTCACGAGAGCAGGAATACGTTGATAGGTCATATGAACATCCGAGATTCCCTCGAAAAAGCATTGGCGTAGCCAGTATATTTTCCTAGGGGGCCTGGGGGCCGACCGGCCTGACAAAAAAGTCCTTTCGTTCGCAATATATATTTTTTTTAAATAAAATTTACATAATAGTCGATAATCGCGTAACGCACGTAAAATACGAAGCTTTAATCCTACCTTCATCTTAACATTAATATCAAACTCTTGCAATACCTTAAAAAATAATCAACTAATTTTTCATCATTATTTAATCCAGTTACCAGTCTTCAAACGTTACTTTCAGTAGGTACTTAACCCTTTGAAGCATAGTGACATACTGGCATATCAACTACTTCCACTCTGTTTTTCTTGAATACAAATTTTTTTTAGCACATGCCGACGAATGTAAATGTATATTTAGGATGTTAGGAGATCAATTGTTATTACAATATCACTATTAAGGGCTTATGTTGCACTTAGTGGATGTTGATCATCACTACAGTACAAAAAAACACGTTTTTTAGACAATAAATGTAATTGTGCCTAATCCAGCAGGTAATCCATACACAAAAAATGACTTCAGAGACGTTTTTTGGGTCGCTGATTACGTTGTTGTTAATATGTTGATTCTGTTATACTGAATTTCTAATAGAATTGCGCTTTTAGCATTGCCCGGAGCTAACGGTGAGGACGTAGCGATTTTCTAGCTCCATATTTTTTTTATTTGAAAATTTTTTTTTTATTTTTTTTTGCTTTTTTATTTTATATATTTTTAATATAATATTTATATTATAAAAGCATACTTATATATTAATTATAATATATAAATAATTTTATAAATTATTATAACCCAAACAAACTGTTTTTGCATTTGTGGTCCGCCATGTTGGATCCGCCATCTTGAATTTTCAAATTTTGAGTGCAGATTTGTAATCAGCGACCCCGAAAACCCCCGAGTGCCAACTTTCGCTTTCATCAAACGATTTTTGCATTTATGGTCCGCCATATTGGATCCGCCATCTTGAATTTCAAAATTTCGAGTGCAGATTTGTAATCAGCGATCTCGAAAACCTTCGAGTACAAAGTTTTGAGCTGATTGCACGTAAGGAAAAATGTATGCTTCAATGGGTTAATTAAATCGGTTAGCTTCCTTTTTTTCTGCAAATTGGCTCAACACTTTTTTTGTTGGATTTTTTTGTACATTGTCATTATCTATGTTCAGCAGTTTTTTTGAACACTGTCGTTATCTATGTTCAGTAGATTCTCAAACCGGCAATTTAGTGATATTATCTAGTGCGTAGTAAATGTTGATGTTCCAGTATTTTACTGTTTGTGCATCGGCCGGCAAATCTGATGATTTTTTGCCCCCAGTCAACTTAATTGGGAGAATTAAATATCTTTTTGATTTGCGTAATGTAATTGATACTATTTATACAAGTTACGAAATTACGACGAAGAAAATATCTCAAGTTTTATGAAATTATTTCTTCATGCTTGCTTGGGTGAAACGAATAAAATAAATCGATTATTTGAGTTTAATTCTTTTGGATTGATTTTTTTGTCGACCTTGGGGAGATGCTTGTCTTGGCTACGCCAATGCGAAAAAGTTCAAATAAACGTGGATGAACAACGAAGAATATGAAGGAACCGATTAATTTCGAAAAATAAATGAAAAAAAAACTATGAAAAAGCTTCGGTCGTGCGTTCTCCGTGGGTTCTCGATTCAGAGCCCTCTGTCTCACCTTTAAGCTTGAAATTAGCTGACTCAAGTGTGGCTTGAGTCCCGAGGCACCTGACGAAACTGGCGATTCAACGGATTCCTGATATCCGGGCTGTGTTTATCGATTATTCGTTTTGCCATGGAGAAAGAAATATATCCATCACCATCAGACGATATTTTAGGGGATGCGAGCGCCGACAAGGGATACGCGAAATAATTATTTTCAATGATTAACGTTAATTCGTGTTAATTGTGTTAGGCTCATCAATTATTTTTAACGTGCAAGCTGCCATGTTCATGTTTCAAATTTCAGTGTACATGTTTCAAATTTCTTTTTTGCACAAGATCCTGAGATTTTTAGTCTGCGAAATTACTTGCCATAACCTCAAGAATTAGAATGGATTATTCGAAAAATTATTGATATTTTCAAAACGCAATGTCTAAAAATGCGTTTTCGGATTTTATTTTTCTAACAGTTATTTCCAAAGGTGCGTTGTGATCGCGGGAACGGTTTGGAACGTACAATTATATTTTTTCTTCACTTTTGGACCGGAATATTTATCAATGCTTTTTTTTAATTGAATGAATTCATCAAATTAATTATGTTGACGTTCGAATCGTTTGAATGCAACAAAAAATTATATTTCTGAATTCCTTTAATTTCTATTCGCAGATTTTGCCTACGAAAGGCCTCCATCCAGTTTTGTAAAATATTAATTTAGCAATCTACAATATAAATTTAAAAAAAGATATTACAATATAAATTTAAAAAAAGATATTCTGTAATAATGAAAATATGGAAAGTAAAATGTAAAACGGGATTTTCGTTGCGTTCCAACGATACAAACTTCAACCCCATTCAAATTATTATTATTTTTTCAATCGTACATTTAGATAAGTAAGCATGTATCGACCTGAAGACGGGACCCCACTGTGACGGGTAAAAACAGAACAATTTTTTTTTTGCATTTTCTCAAAGTGTACATATTCAAGGATATGAAAAAAATGTCAAGTCAAAATGTTGAAAATTTACCTCTTTACAGACGATTTAGTGAGAATGAGAGCTTAGAGAGATTTAGTGAGAGATTTACATACGTACTGGAATACACAAGTTACATAAGAACTAAAACTTTCAATCGCGTTTTTTTCGAAACGAATTTTTTCGACCTGGCCGGAATCGTAACTCGAGCTATAAATGTCCGCTTTTGAACTTAAAACACAATTCCGTAATTGCAGTAGCTATCGTTGCACGTAGGCGTTTTTTTAAATTTAGTATTTTTCAAGCCCCCGAATTGTCGCCAAAAAATGGTTGCCAAAATTACACTTTTACACAACAAATTGTCGCCAAAATTACACTTTTTTTTTCACCGGCCAGTTTGTGATTTTTGGCAGTTTGTGAAACGGCTGCGTAACACCAGAACTACATTTATATAGATTATAAAACTATTTTATTTTTATTTCTCCGATCGACCATTGTCAAGTTATCGATCCGGCCGTTAAACCACACTTTTTATACAGAGGCTCTTTCTACCTCAATAACGTTGTCAATTTTTGATTGTTTAAATAAAAATTTACTCGACATGAGTTCAATGTCAAAATAAAAAATCTGATAGAGAAAAAAAATCGAAAAAGGACCATTTTTTGGCCCGTCACAGTGGTGTCCTCCTCCCTTAAGAGGGTCTTCTCACTTTAGACGCTAAAAAAGGCTATTTTTATGAATTTTTTTGATCGTTTTATATTATAGATATCGATATAAAAGTTGTTACACTCAATAAATACACTTTCGAATTACATTTCAAAAAATATATATTTATTTGAGTCACTATGTATAGACGAAATGGTAGTTAAAAAAATGTCCTAAAAAATGGTAGGTCCTGAAAATTAAATTAAATGTCCGAAAAAAAATCAAACGGTAGATTCAGTATGTTAATGGCTATAGCGCATATCATACGATTTTTTATATATGCAAAAACAACAAGCTGGCGGACATTTTTCGAAAAGAATTTTTTTTAAACGTGTTTTTTTCCACCGTTTTTGGCAAAAAAGCAAATATCAAAATTAAAAAAAACCTTGATACGCAAACGTTGTTTCGAAAAAAAAAAACGTGTTCAAAGTTTGTTTGGGTGACATAAATAAATAATTTTTTTTAAATGTATTTCGAAAATGTATTTATTAAGTGTAACAACTTTTATATCAATATCTATAACATGAATCTATCAAAAATTCATGAAAATAGCCTTTTTTTAGCGTCTAAAGGGAGAAGACCCCTTAATATACCTACGGCTCGAAGGATATGTAGGGTCGAAAATACTTTTCTACTTTTGAAATTCCGTTGTGAAGATTCGATCGTTTCCTTGCGATTTTCACGATTGGGCAGCCAATAAAATTGTCGAGTTCGCGAATAATCGCGAATAATTCAATGAATTAAAAAAAAAATCGCTACGCCAAGGCTGTCTATGAAATTCCCTCATTGACAGCTAGTCGACGTATTAACGTCGATCGCGGTTATCCGCTATTTCTGAAGGTCCAAATGATTAATGATATCGGGCGTTGAACCCGCCGATCGAAGCAAGTGCAATATTCATCCACAGTTTTTTTTCCCCTCCCAATAGCGTTATTGAACCTAACGCGGTTTCAGTATCGCGAAGAAAAGCCATTAATTACCTGATTGAGCGACGTGACCGTGTATTCTCCGTGCGCCATTGAAGAATCGGACGGTGCGACGCTAGGTTTTGGTTTTTTCCGATTCCGCGGTTTTTTCGTCGGCCTTCCCGACACTTCCGGTCTCGTCTCGTGGCTTATGTCGTCACTGCCGAACGTGAAGCTGCCCTGGTAACCCGGGGCTGAGGCAAAAAACAAAAGACAAGTCGAAAAGTTGAAAAATAGTTAAAATAAAAAATTAAAAAATAGTTAAAATGAAAAATTGAAAATTAGTAAAAATAAAGCTGTAAATTGAAAAAATATTAAAAAAAAATGAAAACTTGAAATTAAAAATTGAAGATTGAAAAAATATTCAAAAATATAGAATTGAATTTAAATAAAGAACAAAAATTGAATAAAATATTCAACACAAAATTACAATTAAAAAAATATTTTAAAATATTGAAATTTGAAAAAAGGAAACTTGAAAAGTTAATATTAATTAAAATTGAAAAATAGTGAAAATGAAAATAAAAAAAAATTGAAAAAAAATGAAAAGTTACGCGATCGTGCGACTAGAGATTTCGTAATATCGAAAAAAAAGGTTTTGGTCCGACAAATCGAGCGATGAAAAAAAAGAAGTTTTTTGTTCGCTGGTTTGACGCGAAAAATCAAGTCTCCAAAGGAGTGAGCGAGTTTTAATGAAAAATTCTCACCGGTTCGATCGATCTGCAGGTTTTCGCCGGAATTAGCCGCCGAGGAATGGGGGTTAACGTTCTGACGATGATGGACGGCATTTCCGGAGCGCAATATCTCCTCGCTGCTCATCTGCTCCCTTGGTCGATTGTTCACGATCAATCGAGTTTCGGCGTGAGATTGCCCGGCTGGAAATAAAAACAAAAGAATTGTTCAATTTCTTTGTCACTTTGCATCTCGAATTTGCCGGGTGGAATTTTTTTTCTTCTTTTTCCTGACACATTTTATTCGAACGGACAATTTCCGGCTTTAAAAATAATACGTACTTTTATTATTATCATATACAAATTCAACTAGGTACGAAGATCGACAAAAAAATCAATGATACTTTATGGATTTTTTTTTTCGATCTTCGTACTTAATTGAATTTGCATATGATAATAATAAAACTTTTTTGTATACAAAATTTGTAAAGTCGATAAAAAAATCAATAAAATATTATTGTTTTTTTTATCCCAATTCAACTAGGTACGAAGATCGACAAAAAATCAATAATATGTTATTCATTTCTTTTGTTGACCTTCGTACTTAATTGAATTTGGATATGATAATAATAAAACTTTTTTTTATACAAAATTTGTAAGGTCGACAAAAAAATGAATAAAATATTATTGGATTTTTTGTCAACAACAATTTCCGGCTATCCAAATAATACGTACGTTTATTATTATCATATCCCAATTCAAGTAGGTATGAAGTTCGACAAAAAATCGATAATATGTTATTGATTTTGTCGATCTTCGTACCTAATTGAATTTGGATATTATAATAATAAAACTTTTTTTTTTTTATATAAAGTTTGTAAGGTCGACAATAAAATGAATAAAATATTATTGGTTTTTTTGTCGACAAGAATTTCCGGCTATACAAATAATACGTACTTTTATTATAATGATATCCCAATTCAATTAATTCACGAAGATCGACAAAAAATCAATAAAATATTATTTATTTTTTTGTCGATTCTTCGTTCCCAATTGCATTTGGATATGATAATAATAAAACTTTTTTTCATTACCTATACGTGATAACAATAGATTTTTCCAATTCTTTGCACGTGACAATAATACGATATTTGTTTTCTTCAAATAACTATAAACGATAATAATAAAAGCATTTTTTTACAATTACCTATACAGGCGTAAGTTCCATCGTCCGTGTAAGCGATGTCCATTATTCTCAGAGCTCCCTTCCTACTGATTTTGAATTTTCTCGATTTTTGTAACTCCATCCCGTT
Source organism: Ophion obscuratus (assembly GCA_964007375.1). Lineage (NCBI taxonomy): Eukaryota > Metazoa > Arthropoda > Insecta > Hymenoptera > Ichneumonidae > Ophion > Ophion obscuratus. Next base: position 33,875,510 of record OZ023314.1, read on the forward strand.
CTTCGTCCACTCAATTTGATTCCTGAAAACGACAGGGATTTTCGTTTTTCCGCGACGTACTCTCGAGATTGCTTTCTTTTCATTTATCGGCGATATAATTGGCAAATTTTGGTTACCTCTTGAATTTCTTGACCGGACAACGAATTTTGACGACCACAGTCCCGGGAAAAACGATCGCGCTTCCGCCGATTTTAAGGTCGACTTTTTGGTCGATATCCCGCTGAACGAAGCTCGTATTGACGGTCAATATCGTCGGCTGTACGCCCGCGTTAACGTCCTGACAGGATCTCGTGTTGCACGGCTTCTCCATGGGCGGCTTGTTGCCGGGACAATCGCGATCCAATCTCAGCTGCTTGTGACCCTGCGCCATCACTTGTTCGCAAGCGATCTTTCGCGTTTTCGTGCCACCCCCACAACTCTTCGAGCACTAAAAAGAAGCAATGCAGAAATTCGTGTTTCAGATGCTGGCCAAAACCGTTCGATATATTCGTCTATTTGTTCAGTAATTACCAATCGAAAAATCAGGTATGTATCAATTATAATCATTTCTTTAAGCGTAATCAACATTTGGGTAAACACGAAAAAGGATGTAGTTGCCTCAAGTACAAATAAGTAAACTGTATTGCAATTAGTTAATCTAAGAATGAACCTTACTCACGGTGTCGAAGTGAGAATTATTCATTTCGATTTTGCAAGGAAAATTAAAGTTATTTTCGTAAAGATTTAAAAAAAATAGTCAAGGATTTTTTATTTTATTTTCATAAGACCTATTAATTTTATTTTCGTAATTCGTATTTTATTTTCGTAAACATTGTTCACTTTTTTCTGTAAAGATTTTTTTTTCCGCAAGGATCATGCATTTTATTTTCGTAATGATTATTAATTTTATTTTCGTAGAGATTTGTCATTTTATTTTCGTGGGGATTATTAATTTTATTTTCGTAATTTTTTGACATTTTCATATTGTAAGTATTGGTCATTTTATTTTCGTAAGGATAATTAAATTTACTTCCTTACAGATTCGAAATTTTATTTTCTCAAGGATTATGAATTATACTTTTTCAAGGATACTTGCCACTCCGTTTACTTCTCACTCCGAAACGACTATTTCGAATTGACAATGAAAAAAAAGATTCCCCCGAAAATACAATCATAATTCGTGTCCCAATCAAAAATTTTATTTCCGCGACGATTATTGATCCCGTTTAAAATGGCCATTTCGAATTGGGACCAGGATTCCTCGGAGAATAAAATTGATAGTTCTCACGCTTCGTTACGATTGGCTAACGGATATTTCGCAGTTATTCGTAATTGCCCCAGGATTAACGGCAAACGTCAATTTGTCAATTAATTAAACATCGGCGGAATCTTCGAATGAAAATGCAAACAGTGTCGGGTGTCGAATTACAGGTATATATGTGTACGCCGCAGTGGTTGGTACCGGGGCAAGGATATATTGTTGAGCCTATTACCCTGCTCCATTCGTTGGGCTGCCACTTGGGAGGACAGTCCCAAACGTTGCAATGCTGTCTGTCGACCGGCGGTGGAGGTTTGCACATGTGGTTCGGTACGATCACGGTGTTTCCTGGTCCTCTCGCAACCTCGTGTATGCAAGTGACGTCCCGGGTTTGTATACCGATACCGCAGGGACTCCTGCACGGCGAGAAGTCACTGTAGTTCCATCTGAAAGCGCAACGACACACACACAAACACGTCAACACACATGGAAATATCCCCACAATCATGCATCCCTATTTCTCTCCGTACGTAAAATGCCAAAGCCGTGCACGGCCGACCTAAATTCATCCACCGTGTGCTTCGTCGATTACTCGGATCTTTTTCGGCGGAGAAACAAAAATGCTGAAATCGACAAAGAAGAGATGGATAGGAGGACTTTTCTGTCCAATATGCGGAAAAAGAACGAACGGACTTTGACGAAACGGTTGGAAGTCAGTTGAGACGAATGATTGAAGCAGGCGAGAGCTCTGAGGTGCGGACAAGATGGCCGCCCGGGCCTCGCGAAATGGCGGCTCGGAAGTTCATGATTCATGATCCATTGGGTGAATATAGGTTATCAGACACTGCTAAATGGACATTTCTTGCATTCTAATGTTCTCTTGTATGCCCTTGCGAGCTTTTACGAACCGTTCGGTTTTTACTGCAACCTTTAATTCTTCAAGGTTGTTATGGGGTTCAGCTATCGGTGGCGAAGTACGAGGGGAGCTCCCTATGCTTATGCACGGAGCCGATTGACTGTTACCAATTGTTAGCTTTCAAATAATCGTCATATTAAACGTGCATTTTCGAACTTTTTTCCTACATCTATTTGTAAAAAAATGCATCTTTGAACATTCGGTGTTTTCATTACTTTGTATAATTGTTTTCTATCACTTTTTCTCGCTCAATTAACGCGAAACAAATTGGCTACGTTGTAAATCGTGGTATATCATAATGCCCAGGTTGGCAGAAGTGTCGCAAAGTTAAAGACATATGCGTCCCGTGCGTAACCTCAATATCGGCCCAAGGAGCTGTCAAAAATGAATATCGGCCCGAGTGAAAAAAATCCGCTGGAAAGGAAAAGTGTGTACCAAAGCCGTCTATAATCTCGGAGAAATAAAAAGCTCCGATAATTTTCCGATATTCTAAAAAAAAATTTACATACAGTAGAACCTCGATTATCCGAACCAATTGGGATCGAGACTAGTTCGGATAATCGAAAGTTCGCATAATCGAAACGTGGGTTATTTGGGACGGGCTCATAAACAACACCTTTTTACATAAAAACAGTACAGTATATGTCAAATTTTAATATATATGTATGTACTGTTTTTATGTACATACATATATCAGGTGTTAATATATATATATATATATATATATATATATATATATATATATATATATATATAAAGTCGAATGCCTTTTTTAATATTTTTTTTATAAAATCGTCCATTTTTAATTGACGAACGGCCGTAACGCGTTTTTGAGCGGCTAAGTCTCGCAGCCGTTTGAGAAGGAGAAGTTGCGTTGGGTTGCTCATTATTGCTCACGGCAGTGGCAGCGAGCAACAATGTATCTTTCGCGCCAACGTTCGGATAATTGAGCGTTCAGATAAACTAAGCCATCGTTCGGATAATTGAGGTTCGGATAATCGAGGTTCTACTGTATAAAAAAAAATCCACGTTATTTTGTCTTTGTAGAAATGTCCAGAAATTTATAATTTCTGAACATAGATATCAAATTAATGTTAAGTAATTATTACTAATTAAGAGAATAAGTACCAATAATAATATTGAGGTTCCCGGGCATAATTACCGAATATCGATAAGATAAATAGTATTTGTGCCGGCTACGATGTTGCCATGATTGCACAGTCTAATATTTTGTGTGCTTGATTTTCGCACAAATTCCCTATCGAAAACATTAATAATTTTATAACGGTACTGTGAATCCTCATTTTCATGGTACCAAGGGTATCCAAGGTCTTTTCATGGTATCCAAGGTCTGATAATTAGTCGAACAGTACCTATTTTTTTCAGCTCCTTGGTAACACCCGCTTAGAAGATATTAACCCTTAAGCCCATGTGTGACACGTCCAGTCGGTAAAATTCCTAGTGCCAAGTTTTCTCCTAGACGGATCATATTTCGGGCAAAAAGAAGAGGAAGCGGTTGTTCGTCGTTCAACAGAGCGGAACGTGTGTCTTTTCTTTTTTCCCAAAAATCAACCGTTTCAGAAATCATTGGGAATCTCCAAATCAGCTATCTCTCTCGCACTCATGGTCGCTCGGTCTGTGTGTCACTTGGCCTTAACAGCGGGGTAAAGTTAATTCGGCGAAAAAAAGGCGTTTTGAAGATTTTTTTTTGGCGTAACGAATAGTGTTCGTTTATTGAAAAATGTACATATAATAAAGTAACATTTGAACAACATTCTCTTAAATTTGCATTGCAAAATATTCAAAATTGAGCGAGTGAAAATTAAATCCCGGAGGCGCCTCGAAAAAAAGTTGGTTTGCGGTGTGCACCATAACTCGCAACAGAATCATTTGAAACAAAAAAATCAAAATGCATTTGTTAAATGAGATGTTTCTCGAGGTAATAACGGGAGGATTTTTTTTTTCGATTTTTCGATTTTTCGTAGCACTTGGGAGCCAAAAACCCGATTTTCGCTAAAAAAAATCGGCTTATTTGTTGTTGAAAAATGATTAATTATTTTAAAAAAACAAAAAGGCTCTCGACAATACCTGGTGAATTACGTGAAGAAGTACTGTGCAAAATTTCAAAGCGATTGGTCCAGTAGATTTTGAGTTATCGTGCACACGGACTTCAAATATGACAAGTCTCAGAAAAACGGTTTGAAAAACGCAGAAGAGAAGAGAACGGCATAGAGCAATAGACGCTCAAATACTCATAACTTCGTCAATTTTACTCCGATCGACTTGAAATTTTAACACAATATTCTTGATATATTATGCATTCGTTTAAAAAATTTAAAAAAATGAAAAAAAAAATTTACATACTTTACCCCGCCCTTAATATTCACACTGGGTCCACGGGACCCAAACAAATTATTTTGATGCCGTACAACTTTTTTTCCCAATAAAATATACATGTTTTTATATGCGTGAGCGTTTCATTCTTTCCTTCTGAATCGCACCTGCGTTGGATGAAATAAATATACTTTTTGAAAAGTCCACAGAAACAACTATGTCTATTTCATTGTACATTGTTTCATATGCACATATCAAAGTACATTGTACATATCAAAGCACATTGTTTCCAGGTTATAAAATCATTTTTTTTGTCAATAACTACAAGAGTTACAGCAATTTTTGTAAAAAAGAGTAATTTTTCACGATTTTTTGGCATTATTTTTATTGCATATTTAATATTTAATTTTTGATTTGTAACCAATATCTTTGTATTAAACAAGGTTCAAATTATACTTCACTATTTTTTTCATATGGCTCAATGTATTATTTCATTATTTATAACAATTTTAAAACGCCTGGGTCCCATGGACCCAGTATGACTATAACGTGATTCTAGCTGAGTGTGACTACTAAGGGTTAATAATGTACTGAAAAATGAGCGGGAGTTTTCCATAAGCGTAATGTAATTAGCCCACGAAATACTTCGAATTGTCGATTTTGTTTTCTAAAAAACGGCACTGTGGTTCGTATTCAAACTGCACGGGATGATCAGCAAAGAGGTTATGAAGGTCCACAAAAAATGTCAGCTCGGTGGTAACATGCTGAATTGACCCCATAACAACCTTAACTCTAACCTTATTACGATCTTTGAAAAGTCCAACATGTCAAGTTTTATCTACCCTGATATCCAATTTATCGAGCATCGCTAGGTCTGCCACGTACTGTATACTGAAACTCACCGAGGAGGGCAAGGATGATCATTACAGGTCCTTATTCTCGATTCTGGCTTTGTTTCCTTCGTGCATAGGAGTGGCATGACCACCTTGCCGTCGTCGTCCCTCACGCAGTTTATTATCAGGTCCTGAACACCTGAAATCACACGCGACCACATACCCGTGAAGCAGTCTTGGATTCGCCAATAGGGCGTATAGGCCGCGGCCTAGGGGCGGTAGACTTTAGGAGGCGGCGGATTTTAGAGGCACCTAAATAGACCTAGGTCAATACAAGTGATTGAGATAGGAGGGGTGGCACAAAGTCAATCACTCATAAAATTAATTACATATCAAGTGTAATTAATTTTATGTTAATTGTGTTATGTTAATTATGTTATGTTAATTATTTTATGTTAATTTAATTTCACCAAATTAATTACACAGCAGTTAATTACAAGTATGAATATCAAGCTGTTAAAAAATATATGAATATTTTTTTTCGATGCACAAAATGGCCGACTACTCGAAACTTCTCGGAACAGCTTTTTTCCAAATCGCGTGACAAATAACTTCAACAATTTTCACTCGAATTACTTCAAATTTAAAAGTTATGTTCCCAATTACATTTCGCAGAGAAGTACGTACGGAATTTCAGATTAATCGAAAACTTTTCATTTTATGAGCAGTTTATGAGCAGTTATAACGAAATTTTGCACTGAAAATTCAATTTTTAAGGAGAGATATATACTTAGATGGTCGAGGACGAGGATTTAGAAGCTATGAACATTCCGTCGACCGTAGAAGATCTACACTATGGGCCTAGTATCGATGATTCCATGTAAGTTGACAAATTTCATGATTTATTAATTCCCAAATTTTCAAACGCGTTTTTCTCAAAACCACGTTTTTCCAATCGCTACCCAAAGTTTCTCGAAAACCAATGAACCGACTGCCTTGAGGTTTTTCGTGCTTATTCTATACACCATTATCTAGTACTTGTCATAGGATTTTTTCTCCGTTACTTAGTTTTTGTTTTATAGCCAAAATAATAATTAATTTTTGGCCCAAAAATCACTATTTATGTTCAAACGTCCGCCATTTTGTCATAAATCGATATTTTCAAAATCGGCTATGACAAGTACTTGACTATAGTATCGAATTTGATCATCTATTTGGTTTTTTTTCAGATGATTTTTGAAGAAACGCCAGTGGGTACCGTATACACAGATTTTTTTACGACGCTCCAAGGATCATACAATATCCTCGTATATTTTCGATATTTTTAAATAAAGAAAATTAAACATATTTTTGAATGTATATACTTGTAGATAATTAAAAACCCAATCCGAAATTTCAAATAGTTTTCCTTGAAAAAATTCACAAAAATTACCTTTTTTCCGGCTCCTAGGTGTATATCTCCCTTTAAGTTCAAATACCGATAACTTTTGAATAAAACAATATTTTGTAATTCCGTACGTACTTCTCTAGGTATTCTAATGTCGATTGACAAGAATTTTTGTTTTTTGTTCTAGGTAAAAAATTGTGGATGCTAAATGTCACGTCGCGGTGCGCCTAAAAAAAGATAACGAAAGAAAATATTAGTAGTCGGCTATTTTGTACACCGGAAAAAAAAATCTTCCCAGCTTGATATTCATACTAAATAGATGAGTAATTAATTTTATGAGTGAATCACCTTTTCATACGAATCAAAATGGTTAAATTCGCACATGATTTTATACTCGTTACTGTGGCCTAACCCCTTAAGAAAAGTATAAATCCGGCACTGCCGTGAGGTCATCACGAGTGGCCACAAATTTCCATAAGCTTGGCAGTCCGTCGCCAATAACATGATATTTTTAAGATCACCAATGCAATGATGAAAATTGAACTTTATCGTATCTGAAAACGCCTCGAGCATCAATTTTCCATGTGGAACACCTTCGAACGGTCATCAATGACGTCAAAGACTTTATCCATGTGTTCGCATCGAATGTGATGGAATACAAAGGGCGTTTTCATGTAAATACCAACCTCCCAGACAGGTAGCAGTGCAAGGTGTATAGCCAGCCTCTTTCCACGAGTAGGTCGTTTGCACGGAACTTCCGGGTGCCACTTTGACGCTGCCCTCGTAGCCGCTCGGCCCGCTGCCCGAGGATGACCTGTAAGAATCCATCAGGTTGGACTCCTCGTAACCGCTGTCGCCCACCGTGTCGATTCTGTACGACAGACTGTTGTCCAAAGGGGCGCAAGGAACGCCGCTACATTTTTCCGTCTCCGGTGGCTTAGGACCGGCGCACTGTTTGTCCGGAAGTGTCGCGATCGTACGACTGAACTCGAGGAAAATTTTGCAATGTACCTCCCGATGGCGAATACCCTCGCCGCACGTGACGCTACAAGACGACCACTCGTCGGCTATAAACCTGCGGACAATCGAACCGGATGCACTGAAATGAACGTCTATAGGGATTTCAGGTAGTTTCGGGAATTTTAATCGTCAGGAGCATTCGTGAAGATTCGCGAGTGACTAGTCGTAGTTGGCGTGTAGCTTGATGACCTGCGGGGGTGTGCGAGGGAAAGTAGCCCAAATTCACAAATGCATTATTCAGATGTTCAGATTAGTCCTACGTGGCTGATATGGCACCGAGTTTCGAATTTCTAGTTAGGGTAGTTGCGGGGGAGTTGGCCATGAGGCCAGATTCTATTGGCCAGATGGCCAATAGAAATGTTTCGTAAAACAGCTCACTAGATTTTACCTTTTATTGCTCAAGGGGGAAGGATACATTTAGGCGAGGAATAAATTTGCTGATTTTCATTATTTTTTTTTTAAAGGAACGATTTCTTTACCATTTTTCAGACTTAGGATGTTTTATTATTAATTTGACTGTTATATGGTATTTTCTTTTTATTAATCTCTAAAAATGGAGGAGGTGTGGCGCGCTCTTCTGAACTGCATTTTCAAAATTGGCTTGACGTATAGCTAACAAACTAATCAACCGATTCTAATGAAATTTGGTATGAATCTTTCTAAACTTATTGTTTTAAACATGACCTTAAATCTTTTTGAAAATTAAGGGGTCTTCTCACTTAAGACGCTAAAAAAGGCTATTTTCATGATTTTTTTATAGGTTTATATTATAGATATTGATTTAAAAGTTGTTACACTTAATAAATACACTTTTGAAATACATAGCATTTAAGAAAAAGGAATTTGTGTAACCCAAACAAACTTTAAACGCGTTTTTATCGAAACAACGTTTTTCGACGGCTTGTTGATAAAATCTTCGAAACTACTCAACCGATCCTTATGAAATTTTAACCACATATTCTATACAGCTATAGCTATAGCGCATATCAAGGATTTTTAGAATTTTGATATTCACTATCTTTTTTGCCAAAAAAACGGTGAAAAAACACGTTTTCTGTTATCTTTTTTTCGAAAAATGTCCGCCGTTTTGTTATTTTTGAATAGATAAAAAATCGTTTTATATGTGCTATAGCCATTAATATACTGAATGTAAAACCGTTAAATTTTTTTGTTTCGTATGATCGATCTCCGAGATTTCATCAACAGACCAGACCAACAATTTTTTTAGGACATTTTTTTAACTACCATTTTCGTCTATAAATAGTGACTTGAATAAATAAACTTTGTTTTAAATGTATATCGAAAGTGTAACAACTTTTATATCACTATCGATAATATAAATCTATCAAAAAATAATAAAAAAGCGTTTTTTTAGCGTCTAAAATGAGAAGACCCCGTAAAAATATTATATTTTTTTATTGCAAAAAGTTGCCTTTTTTCGGAAAATTAAATCTTTTTGTTTCCGAGCGTACTACTTAATCGATTTTCGACATTTCTTACTTTTTATTGGTTCATATTCTGCGCATGAGTGTTAATGAAAGAAAAATCTACGTTGGATCTTTTCAGATTAAGGGGTTACCCCCACTTGCGATTTTGAAAAAATCGATTTTTTTATTGCATTTTTTTGAAGTATAAGTATCTGAGAATATGTCCTGTAAATTTCAAGTCGATCCGAACAAAAGTGACTGAGATATGAGCGTTGAAAGAGAAGAATCCGTTGTGTAAACGACCGGAAATTGAAACTTTAAACGCGTTTTTCTCAAAATGGCATTTCTGAAGTCGGTGACCAAGATTACTCGAACACTAATGAACCGATCTTCTTGAAATTTTGCAGGCTTATTTAATACATAAAAATGTAGTCTTTAGTCGTTTGATTTTTTTTTCGAAAAAATGGCCGTTTTATAGCCCAAAAACGGCCGTTTTTTTTTCGTTTAAATCGAACCATTAACTTTGACTGTCAGCCAATTTGTGAAAAATGAATATTTTTTAAAATCCTTCGATTAAACACTAGTTTATAATTATATTTGACTAAATCCATCCGCATTTTTTTTTCAGATGATCCACTTCGCCGCAATGTTGGTCACCGCAAACCGTGTATGTAAAAACATTATTTCATTGACGGCCATTTGCCACTAAACACTGTAATATATTTCAATAAAAAAATTACTGAAAGTTCTTCAAGATGTGTTCTTTAAGACGGTATATTGATCGATTAAAAAAGTTTAGTAGTTTTCTTTAAAAAAATTCATGAAAAAGGCCTTTTTTTGCGCTACAAGTGAGGATAACGCCTTAATGCCGCCGACGCTACTTGTCACACATTCTGACAACAGGCGCCGCAATCCGTTTAGAAGACCGTGCCATAATTTCGGTATTTTATTAACAGCCAAAAGTAGTAATAAAACATACCCTACGTTTAAAAAATGGTAAAGCAATCTTTCACAGAAAACAAAATCGTGAAAATTAGCCATTTGTTCCTCGCCTTAAGGTTCCTCGCCCTCCTTGATTCACTTCGTTTCATGCGCAAGTGTACGGGCAAAAGTTTGGCAAAAAAACGACACGTAAGTAAAATCCTTTTTCATTGTTGAGTTTACCGCTAAAATATTTTTACGAGTTCTTGTTTTGAATTGCGGAGATTAATATCGTAAAAATAATTGTTTCGTCTTGTTTACATCTTAGATGGCCATGTACAGTCGGTGTATGATGCCCATACTATTACTTGTGATGTATTCAAGCGATTAATTTTTTCTACATCTGTTTTAGATAAAAGCAATTGCTCTGCTAGGGAAGTGGACTGAAGAATCATTAAAAGCAGCTGTTAGCGCTGCGAAAAATGATGGATTGTCGGTTTGTTTGGCCGTCAAAACCTACGAAATACCAAGGAAGACCCTAGAAAGACGATATAAGAAGAACAATGCCAAAAAAGGTTGCGGAGAAAATGATTATGAACACGAAAGTCGTACGGAATTCGACGATACGTGTTTTAGGGGTGGCCAGAAGGAACAAAAAGAAATTAAGCATCACAACGTAGAAACAAAGAGGAAACCAATAGTAGAATTAAGTATAGTCTCATGAGAATTTTTTTAATGTAATTTGTTTTGCGGTTGAATGTTCAACGTGTCATTACAAATAGCGATAAGTAAAGAAGTACTTTAATTTTGACGGATCCTTGAAAAAACTGTGGCTAAAAAGCTCGGACCCTATAAGTGTTCATTTGATTTATTTACTGTTTCATTGCATTTGTTAACATTGAACTTCAATAGGGCAGAATTCTTGAGAGTGCATATGCCGCGTCTAATGACCAATTCAATTTTTGAGCTCTCAACTCTCTATGTACGGTTGTGTACAGTTTGGTAAGACTGTATAAGCGAGCCAAACGCAAAAATCAGCAGAATTTCAGTACGTTACAATAAATTACCCCTCTCTGGGGTATCCCTCTCTGGAAACTTCAAAAAACCGTTTTTTGCATATTTCAAGAATATTTTTAGATCAACCGGATCCTGAAATTCTAAAAATTGACGAAATTACGTCTACTTTAGTGGAACAGTGTGCGTCGGGTTTGCCGCAATCCGTCGAGTTTGAACGCGATGATTACGAAACTACATATCTTGACACGGTGGGATTGATATCTTGAGTAACTTTGACACTAATGACTTGAATCTGCACAGTTAGCGTTCAAACAGTAGTCATTTTCGGTTCACGATCGCATTTTTCAATTGGATAAACCATTCGTTAATAACAATGACTTCAGCATGCTGTTTTTCGAGAGAAAAATGAGATTTCTTTGGAAAAGCTGTCATTTTTCGTTTTTTAGAAATTTTGAAAAGTGGATCATGAACCCATAGTCAATTGGATATATCCGAAAATCATGTTTTTAATTTTTGTTTCAAATTACATTTGAGTCTGGTAGAAATCCGGCCGTTTCGGGCCTCGCCGCTGGAGGACTGTAACGCCAACGGCAGAACCACGAACACTTTGAAAGATTTTCTTCCGAAAAAATTACCTTGTAACCACAAACATGTGTATAACATGCTGGGGAAAAATTAATTTATTCCAACCAATGTGTTACAAGAAAAAAATGCATCATTCTGACCCTTCAAGTTGGGCTTTTAGAAACGGATACCCCGGTCGCACGCAATTTACCTGCACCAAAAATCTAAAACATTCCGTACCTTTTTTTTCATTAAAAAAATTTAGTCCGTCAATGGGATACATCGATCTAAAATTTTCCATACGTTAGAACAAACGAAGTAATGATGCATTTCATTTTATTAGCCATTCGCGCAAAACTCCCAGGCATCCCTAACGAGCGTCTTTACCGCGCAGCACAAGGTTCCAAAATTCACGAAAAATAATTAAATTCCAAGCTCTTTTTGAGCGCACATTACGAAGCTTTGTACTCACGTGGATTCTGAGGGCACTTTCTGATCAATCAATTTCTCCGGAACAGGTGGTGCGGGATAGGACTGCATGAGCGGCTGTGTCATCTCACCCGAATCTGTACGAAGCCCAGTGATAACATTTATACCAAGTGCGATCGAGACTCGCGACGAATAAAATAGCTCTATCGGATAAAAAAGCCAAGGGCCGAGGTGGGTGGAATTCATTCGCGTCGAAGACGCGAAACGCCGAAATTTCACATTTCATACGAGAGGAAAATGCTAATTTTACCTATCCAATTTGCATTGGTAAATGTCGACCTGTCGGATGGCACTGGCAGAACTGTCAAAATTCCAACGAAACTTGCCAAAATGAATAAACGTTTGACGTCAATTGAGAACAGAATTTTGAACGAACAATTCCTTTATTCATCCGGACTCGCAGTCAATGTTTAATTTTGCCCCAACCGAGAATAACGATTTTCAATTAGACCGATCACATCGAGAAGCTTATTTTTCGTTCAACAGGAAAATAAAAAAATGTCAAGGCAAATAAACACTTTGGAGGTAAACTCACAGCTGACGCATGGCACGTTAATTTTGCATTCCTGTTCGTCGCGTGGTCGTTCTGACGTTTCGCAATTCGAGGACGCGCGACCCTCCGCGTCGCGACACTCGATCGATCTTGTTCTCACTCCGTTGCCGCAGCTGACGGAACACTAAAAAAAAAACCAACGGAAATCATGCTCTAATTATAGAAATAGAAAATAATTAATAAAAAATTGTTTTAAATATTCGTCGTAGTCTTCGGTTCACAGTGCTGCGAAAAGCGGACATTTAATAACGAAATTGCGATATTTACGTGCAATCATAATTACAGAAAAGAGCATTATAAATATGGCAGGCTTTCATGTACGGAAGACGCAGTGAAATTAATCGCTTCATGGAAATGAGTATCGAGGAAAAGGGAAAAGCTTCCTGGAAGCTCCGCAACGTAATTAATGATTGGAGCGTATCAAAATAAAAAAGTGCGCTATCAAACGTTGAAATACCTAAAGTTACAATGCGCCGTGACTCCTCGTTTTTTTCCCCCGTTCCATTCATATCCTCGGAAAATAATCCCATCAATTTTCAACCCTCCCTTTCTTTTGCTCCGATTCATTCATCCCTTTTTTCATACACGCGATCTATCTAATGCCCCTGCAAAACCTTGTTTTTTTCTTTTCGCAGGAAGGCCCATTCCTGAGTGCCTCGAGAGCAAATAATAGAGTGCGCAGCGTGAGTTTACAGAATTTGTTGAAGAAGGATGGCCTGTTTGCTGCAGAGAGAAGGGAGGGGAGAGAAAGAGAGAGAGAGAGAGAGAGAGTCTCCGTGCTCACTCGCGTTTCAAAGACTGCGGGAATCGCGCTTGAAACCTGACGGGAAGTGACGTAATGGTGAGAAAATGGAAAAGCTCTTGTCGTGCTTGAGGCTCAACCGCATGCTCCCACTTATAGATACGAGGCGTTCCGTCCTGCGACCACCAGCCTCAATCGTCTTTTTGTTTCCTGAAGGCGGGATCCCCATGTGACGGGTGAAACACCGTTTTTTAAAATATTTTCCCAAGAGTACATATTCAATAACATGTGAAAAATGTCTCAGTTACGATATTGAACATTGGATGATTTACAGACGATTTAGTGAGGGCAGGTAAGGCAACGATTTACGTATACTGAAACTGACAAACCCCTTGTTCTTGAAACGATTTTGGTGATTCTTTAGATAAGTCACTTTTCCGATTTCGCCGATAAAATATCATGTATTAGGTTAAAAATGATGATAGCCAGTCGGGGGACTCTGTAGTGTTTTTATTAACAATTTTTTTACGAGCAAAAAATCGTAAAAAAATAATTTCGAATTTTTCAAAAACCCAACAGACCCAAACAAACCGAATACCGGCGTTGAAATGTTCAAAAATGCCCTACTGCATCACGTGTTACCGCGAACTTGAAAACCCCATAACTTTTTATGGGGGGGGGGGGGGGGGGGGTGGGGTGGGGTGCATTTCAGCTTCCCCCGGCTGCATATCATCATTTATAACCCAATAAATGAGAAAACAGCAAAAAAATCATTTGTCTCATTTTTCGGAAAAGTCGTTTATCTAAAGAATTACCCCGACTTTTCCCGACTTGGCCGGAATCAAACGTTAGCTAGTATTGTCCGATTTTCAATTTAAAGAAAACCAAAGTATCCGTAATTGCACACAGAGAGAATTAAAAAGTAATTTTTGTCGTGAATTTCACGGTAAAAATTACCGTGATATATTTCCATGTGGTGACAAATGAGAAAAACATAATAATTCGTTTGGACTCACGTTACAGAAAATTTTACATATGTAGCTAAAATTTTACTATACAAGAAGGGTAACCGCGCACGATAATTTTTACCGAGAGCAGAATACATTTTCCTATAACACTCATTAAATTTTATAATAAATCTTAAAATAAATGTTTTATAGACATTTTTAAAAGGCATAAAATAATGAAATGCACAGTAAAATTTCGCTGATATTATATATTTTTTAAATTTAGCTTATGCGTATTTTGTTATACATCAAAATTTAGTAGAATATCTGGTAAAATTTTCTATCTGAAGAAGAAATTTTATTTTATTTTCGTGAAAATCTGTGTCTTACTCAGTAATAATAAGCGAAGTTTCAGGATTGTCATCTGGTTACCGTTACTGCACGGTAATTTTCAACATTCAATTCTTTCCGTGCAGTAGCTCTCGTTGTACGTAGCCATTTTTTTAATTCACTATTTTCTAAGCCCTCAAATATAAGTAAATACTTCGCCAAAATTACACTTTTTTTTTGAACACCCGTCATTTATCGAAATTTTTTTTCTTCTAACAACGGCTACGTACAACGAGAACTACGTTTATATAGATTCAAAAACTTTTTTATTTTTCGTTTTTAGACCAACCATTGTTGAGTTATCGATCCGGCGGTTGGACCACATGTTTTATACCGTGGCTCTATTATAACTCAATAACGTCCTTAATTTTTTATTCTTAGCATTGAAGATGCATTTGAATCTGGATATGTTCGTTGAGGTAGGCTGGACAGAGGGGGCTAAGTTGGCCGGTTGTCACACGAAACTAACACTACCCCCACTCCACTGCCACTGTGCTGTAGTAGAGTGGGGGAGCAGACATCCCGAATGCCTGCGATTGGTTGAAAAGGGCCGTCCACACCCAACCTTTATCTTGTTATTAATTTCAAAATCATATTACAATTTATAGTACAAATATATTCCACAATTTTATAACAATTATTATACAAACAAATCCAATCAAACCCAAACGAACCCAAACAAAATAAAATATATACCTCAAAGTATCGATATTTTTTAAAAAATAATAAAAATCAACTGATATTATTTACAGTACCAGTTTTTTATTAGCAGATAAACCTGATTACATTTTCAATGCCATGAAATAGTTGCGCTTTGTGTAATATCTGTAGGTTTTTTAAATACAAATTTACACGAAATAAGTTCAATGTATGCTCAACAACATACCTTCTTTCCAAATGCCAAAAAAATAATCTAGTAGGCAAAAAAAATCGAAAGAAACGACCTTTTTTGCGGCCCGTCAGTGTGGTCTCCCTTAAAAATATTATTCTCGAAGCTATCGTTCTAGAGAATGAATAACACAAAAAACTGGCATAAAATCTTGGTGCGTTGATTAGACATTGGCGCGCGGTCTCGTCCGATTTTGCGACGAAAGGCCCCATATACTGAATATACATGAAGAGTCTGAGAATATCCGTATAAAGTGAAGGACCCGGAGGCATATACATGTATATGCGTTCTTGAGCGGCGATTTTCTTCGAAGACAGCCAGAGAGAGGAGGTGAACGTCGATGAAGCAAGACGGAGTGCTTTAAGGGGGCGAAAGAGGCAAAAGAAGAGGCGGGTCAGGCCAAAGAGCTTTCGGCGTCGATATATTCCCACTTGGCTCGGGATCAACGCTGTTTCTTTATTCTCCACAATAGAGAAGGAAATCTATCAATTCCCGTCTCCCCCTGTTCTCGTATCATTCATTTTTCGAACGGGCTACCGACGAAATCATTACAACGGATCCATAATGAAAAAAAGTCCATTCAAACTTGTACCGCGACCTCTCAGCCCCCAATTTGACTTGCAGAATAAATTTACTCCAATCCCGCGAATTCACGATTCGAAATTTTGGCAGAACAATTAAATAATAAATTAAATAATAAATTTAATATTAAATTTAATAATTGGCAGAATAATAATAATAAATAAAAAAGTGCTTCGTTCTAATAATTTTTTTCGAAAATCTTCACTCGAAAATGCACTTCCCTCAGAATGCGGTTTAATTTTCCGAAAAATGAAGTTTGCCTCTTAATAAAATTCGTAGAATTTTCATTCGTGTTTATTCTCAACTCAACTACTGTTCGTATATCTCATTTAAAATGCACTCCTTTTCGAATGAAGTGTCATTCCGTTGCAAAGACGTTCCAGTCTCGTTTTGTTCACTGTGAGGCTTCTCGCTGCCTTGATCTTGTCCTAATTGCACACAGCAAATGTTCCGACGCAAGACCCGAGTAACGATGCTACTTTTTCTTTTCAAGGAAAAGCTCTCCGTATTACGTAATAGTGAAAAATTCGTTGCGGAAGCGTACCGAGCTGAGGAATACGTCGTAAATCATAAAAAACAAACGTTAAGGGGATACGTATTTTAAAAAAGATGTTTGCAGCATACACCGGATGAGCGATATTGATGATCACCTTCTGATGTTCCCGGTTTCGCGTATATATGAATTTTACTTTCGCTCTGTGTACATTTTTTTTTACAATGTGCAACGTGCGTATGTACTGAATGAAGAGAATGTTATCTTTCTATCTTTCTTTTCTTTTTAAGGCGTTACATCTTTGTGGCTCACGAAAAATTGTTTTTCAAGAATTTTTTTTTGACAATACTAAAAAAGGAATCAGAGTGAGTAAACCCAAACAAACAAAAAAATTATGAAAAAAATGCAATATGGCGGCTCAGCTACACTAAGTTCGTTTTTTAGGCGCTCTGCGGGAGGACGCCGAACTTTTATGGATTGGCACTTAGGACCAAAATAAAATTCGTTATTTACTAGTTTTCCGCAAAAAAAAACTATTTTCGTGTTTTTCGGAAACGCTTCGGAAAAAGAGGTCTAAACATTTTTTAAATTTTTGCGGATAATTTCTTTTGTATATAAATCTTGTGACGTTTATACATCATTTAAGCCAAATGAAGAAAATGTACAACATTTTTTTTTCACTCCGATGTAACGCCTTTATTCCAACCGCAAACTTTCATTTCAATCAGTTCGTGTCATTTCTATCCCCTATTTTTTTCACCCTCGTCCTGTCGAGCATTTATAAAGCCAGTTATCCGAAGTGCTTGTAGATATGTTTTCCCGAGCGAGAGATACCATTTTCATATAATGGTCTCATGAATAATACATTTCCAGGCGTTTTTCTTTGCTCGCCGATTTCACCCAGCGCCGATTTTTCGATTTGCTGCACTTCAGCGAGACAATCCGACTTGCACCAGAGGGAGAAAAATAAACGCGGAAAAAAAATGTGGCAAAACTTTATGCGCGATAGAAAGATAGATAGATAGAGAGAGAGGGAGTAGGGGAAAAACAGAGCCAGGAGTTGGAGAAGGATATCATCTTGAGTGGATGTAAACTCAACCCATCTTGACTGGCTGATATATGTATATATATAAATAGATATATACCATATACATATATAAATGTTTGCATAAATTGTTACATATATATATATATCTCCTCTCGTGTACCATAACAATAAAGTGTGTTGCGAGTTTTCAGAGCGTCAAAGTTGGTTATGGTCGAACACCGAGACGCAGGTTGGTGAAGAGAAAAAGGCGAGAAAAAATGTACGCTACGTTGAACAAGCGACTTTCATGAATATATATATATATATATATATATATATATATATATAGACGGTGGTACATATACCTAAGCTGCGTGAGAAAGAAGAAAAAGCTGAAAGCTCAAGATCCTATCGTATCTGCACGCATTTTTACGATCTTTCAAAGTCCTTGCCGCTCTGGAGCTTTTCTCCGGGTGATACGGAAAGAGTGACGAGTTTGGAGTGTTTCGTAGATTTTTTGCTTGAAAAAAATATACAATACAATTTGCTGCTAATATTCGGTTCCTGATTTTGGCTTGGTCAGACGCAAAGTATTTTGGGATGTGGTCCGAGGAAATTAGGCAAGCACTCGATTATTTTTTTTTGATCGATTCTTTTGTAACGTTCTGCATTTCTTTTAGAATTGTTTTCGTATTTTTTTTGTTACTATTTTTTTCTACCATTTTTCTTCTATGTTACTATATTGTTATATATTTGTTTCTACTATTTTTTCGCAACTATTTTCGCTTTTCCGATCGATTTTTTTGGCAATGGTTTTTGCTTTCCCGATCGATTTTTTCACAATTGTTTTCGTTATTTTTTTTCGCAATTTCTATTGATTACTTCGTAATTTTTTTCATTTTTGTGTTGATTTTTTTTCGCAATCTCGATTGACTTTTTCGATAAAAAAATGTTTTTGTTATTTATATTCTCGCAATTTCGCTTGATTCTTTCGTTATTTTCTTTTGTAATCATTGTTGTAATTTTTTCCGTAATTTCGATTGATTCTTTCGTAATATTTTTTATCCGATGCACCCCAATGATGAAGATGGTTCGTTGATTCTACGGGTTCGTTGCACTAGTATGGTCTTCGCCGAAGTGCATATCACAGAGTAAAATAGCATAGTGGAGAGATGGCCGCGCCAACGCGGCGCCGTTTCTACTCGAGTCTCGCGTCTGATCTCACCCGGCTTACACTACTGCGGGCCTTCACGCAACGCGCGAGAGTTCTCTGTCAGTGCCGGTTGTCCAGGACGTACCGCGACTTTTTCATACACCGTGCGGAAGACAACATACTCGTAAGATAACTTATCGGCTCGAATTTTACCGGAGTATTTCTCAACCGGTTTGTCAACGAAAGTAATAAGTTACGAAGTTACAGAAAAAAGGCGAATAAAAATGTTACGAAGTGACCGGACGATTTTCTATGAAGAATTGAGCGTGTTTGACGATTGGTGATGAATG
Source organism: Ophion obscuratus (assembly GCA_964007375.1). Lineage (NCBI taxonomy): Eukaryota > Metazoa > Arthropoda > Insecta > Hymenoptera > Ichneumonidae > Ophion > Ophion obscuratus. Next base: position 33,894,781 of record OZ023314.1, read on the forward strand.
ATTGATGAACTTTATGTGCGAGTGAAATATGGCAGTGAAATAATTATTACAGTGTAATAAACAAGTTTGATATTTTGCGAGTATTATACTTTTTTATTTCTGTTTTTTTTTTAATTTACTATCAGAAAGTCAACAAAAGTTCCTGTCGTTGAAGTATCGGCCGAGGCGAATTTTCAAATGGCCTCGGCAGAAGTAAATTTTAATTTTATACATGTAATAAATAGAGCAAAGTACATTTCCACATATTTTCTCCTGGACTTTGCGTCTTTTTCTAATTAAATTGATAAATTTAATTCGATCGATGGTCAACTAAATTATTTTTATGGTCAACTAAATTCGACCGATTGATCAACTAAATTATTTTTGTCTTGACATAAAATTATAAGCTACCAATATGCTCTCTCTCTCTCTCTCTCTCTCTCCCTCCCTCTCTCATGGTCTGCGCAGTAAAACGAGACGGATAAAATTTCTCCGCGAGTCGATATAAAGTGAAAAATGGGAAAATTCGCGAAGTAACGGATTCCCTCCCCTAGCGTGAAAGATTCTGCGGAGCATACGTTTTTTTCCACTTCGTATCTTGCGACCTCTTCTTCGTTCGCTCACTACAGGCGATTCTTCACGGTGATGGCGAAGTACCGAGTGGACGGGGACGGGAGTAGGGGGCACATAGAAAATGCGCCAAGAACGTGTCAAGGGACGCAGTCTGGGGTGAGGGGAGGGGGGGGGGGGGGGTTGGAAGAATTTCTACGGAGAAAGGGTAAAGAGGAGGAGGAGTTATTTGACGAGAAAATTGTCCTGTTTGATGTCGGTGGCTGATGCAGTACCGTTGGCTCCTTTCCTTCGCCACAACTTTGCAGTTCAAGCTGTCCTCCTTCGTCGAACTTTCCTCTTATCTCTCTCTTCTCATCTTACTCTCGTTCTTCCTGTCATCGGGCTACTACTACTCTGACTGGTACAGTCATTGGCAATTGAATCTTTAAAAATGCTCTAATTTTTTTCATCATTACGCAGGAAGGAAGAAAAATGACGCTCATGTGTCGAATAGTACGAAAATGTTGACTTTTCCAAAAATGTATTTATTCGAGCATGACCGCTTTTAGGACACTGAATCAATAGATGAATGAATAAATAATTCTATAAATCAATAAAGTTATGTGAGGGGCGGGGGGCTATGTGTAAAACACCCTTAAAGGGTATGCCATAGAAATACAAAAAACTACAAAAATATCCATAAATCCATAAAACAGTTTAAAAAAAATGAATACATAGATAAATGAATGAACAAATAATCAAATAAATATATATGTTTATATGGATCATTGAGATCTAAACCGAAGAGCAGAATAAATTATTTTGTTTTTGTACGCTCGTTCTAGTAAAAATTCTGCTCATTAAGGGGCTATACCAGTATGACACTTTAAAAAAATTGATTTTTTTTGTTACCTTTTTTTACAGTTTATACTTTCAAGAATATCATTATCATTTATATCAATGTCATTTTATCTTGCAAAAATCGATAGTTAAATATTTAAACGCGTTTTTCTCGAAATGAGATTTTTCAAATTTGCTGACATTGTAACTCAAAGAGCAATTATCCGATTGACTTGAAATTTGAACTGAGCACTCTTGAATATATTTACTCTACAATGACGTAGGATATTTTTGATTGGATGAAAATTGACGATTTTGCATTGAAAAAAACGACAATTTTATAGACAAGAAAACAGACTTTTTTCATAACTACGCCATTTTCTTAGATTTTGATATTTTTCAAAATCCTACGTCATTGTACAGGAAATACCTTCCAGTTTAACGACATTTTTTCCTCTTTCGGTTTCAGCTACTCAATCGGCCGGAATCATGTCAGCAGTGGAGGAACTTTTTTTTGGCGCCTGCGAAGGCAGCGCTTAAGTCGCTTGGACCTTAATATTTTTCTATGAAAAAATTATGTAATATAGGTCAAATATAGCCAAATATATTCTTGATTTTCCAAAACATTTAATTGAGTGCTTTTCTTCCAAAAAATTTCCGAAAATCACCTCAATTTTCGGCGTTTATACTGGTACAGCCCCTTAAAGTGCCAAGTGAATTTTACGGCAAAATTGAATAATGAAACCTTACAACCGCGAGTAAAAGTGAGTATAACGTGAAAAATATTTGTCCTTTTTGTTAAGAGGAGGGTAGGGGTTTCAGCGTGAAAAAAAAAAACATTTTTGCGATTTTTTTTTCATCTATATGGATAGAGTGAAGTTATGGAAACCTTTTGTACATTGTTAAGTGTCATTTCAAGAACATTCTGTGAAATTTGTATGCGAAAATATTCACAAACAAGCCGGTGCCGCGTTTTTCTCGAAACCACTTTTTCAAAGTTCGTGTTCACTGCCATTTGAAAACTACATGACCGATTTATTTCAAACTTGGTACACACTTTCTACATATAAAATACCTCCCCCCAACGGTTAGTTGGAGATTTTTTTTACATTGAGGCGATTTCCACCCCCAAAATGGCGGAATTTTTCGTGAAAAATAGCACTTTACACTTTACATGACCACCAAAAATTGAGAAATGAAAAAAAAAATTATCAAAGATCGTTGAGGGGAGGATTTGGTGATACTTTGACTAAATTTTAATGGTACTTGATTTCAGATAATTTCTAGCTGAGATACAGTGAACACCGCAAATCGTGTTTTTCCAAAGGCGTTCTTGGAAAAGCTTTGTCACAGGCTTGTGTGTGGATATTTTCGCGTACAAATTTCACGAAATGTCCTTCGAATGACACTTAACAATGTACAAAAGGTTTCAATAAATTTACTTTATCCATATAGATGAAAAAAATTCGCAAAAAAGTGTTTTTTTTTCACGCTGAAACCCCTACCCTTCCCTTAAGTATTCAGGTAGCTGTTCCGATGCGAAGAAATTGGATCGCAGTCGGTCACTCGTCAGTTGCAGCCCGAAAGGGGGGAAAAAAACGAGGCTATGCCAATCACTGTGCAATACGTCGGTATCGTCTCGTCCCTGACGTCTGGCGCCATACTTACTGTATACGATCGCCGCGGCGAGCGTTCCTCTCTCGGTATCCTAACACTAGCGTGCAGCCCAGACGCTCGTTCGCTACTCTTTTAGAGATCACCGGAGCGTACAGCATTTCGAGAGTCTCTCGCGGTCTCCCCGTGCACACACGCGAGACCGAGCGTCGCCTTTTCTCTCGTCGAAATATAAATCGCGCTCGAATAACTCCACCCCTGCGTGTTTTACACTCTCGTACACGTATAGGTCGCTCGGAGGGTTCAAACACTCGGATATTCCGGCAAAAGACCACGGAGGACAAAATTTTGAGAGAGGGGAAGTAGAAAGGAAGAGCTTTTATCTGCGCTACGTTTTTCGTAGCTCTCGCTCCCTTGGAGTGCTCATCGCAATTTTACGCAACTCATTTTTATTACACACACAGTTCGAGCGGATCGAGGTCAACGAGGGTGAGTAAAAGTACAAGCCGCCCTTTGCGACCAAAGTATATTTTCTTCTGCATTAAATCGCCAGTCTGCTCGTCTCTTTGACGAGATAGGGAAATTAAAATTTTCGTAATAAATGTTTTTTAATTTGAAAATTTTCAACTTTGGATCCCATGCCCCATGTATATTTATGCTACCCGTTTTTTTTCTGATGCAGTGATGTATCGCGGTAGCAAGAGGGCACAGGGAAACTGCGAATAACCTGAGAAAAAAAATACTGACGATATTTCAACTGAGTTCCCCTTGCATAGCCATTGGAAACCCGGCCAAACTGCCGCGCGGTCTGTAATCGGGGCGGAACTAAACGGTCACCCATCCGAGTATTGGTTTAACGGAGTAATACCCCCGAGACATGGACCTACCGCCTGCAATTGAAACGTCCCGACAAGGACGATTTTTCCACTGCACGTATGGTGCAATCGATGAATCTCCGTCGTAAAATATTGATGCTCGATGGAACAGCCAGCGTTCCATCGTGCAAATAAACGACGCGAACCATTTTTTGCAGATGTGGGAAAAAAAAAATCGCGTCCGCAATATCGTACAGACGATAAACGGAAGGACATATTACCTCTGACATTGATGATGTCACGTAGAAAATTTATATCGTAATTCAATTTTTATTGCCGTGCGTTTAGCACAGCGGGCACTTGATAAGCAGAAACTAGTTTTTTAAATGGAGAGACTATTGCGTGCTCGGCGCTCGTTAAATCTTACCTGGCTCCACTGGCTGCTCTCCCACATGGGACACGAGACCGTGTTGCACGTTTCCTGATAGCGAGGCTTGTGAATCCCGTTGCACCTGTGGTCCGGCAGCTGTTTCAAATGGAAAAATCGATTTTACAATTCGAAACAAGATTTTACCGAATATATATGTATATATATATATATATATATATATATATATATATATATATATATATATACAGGGTGTCCCAGAACTGAATGCGATCACTGAGATGGGGGGTTGGGGGTGAAATTCTGATTCGATTGATATAAGCATGTGTGGGTCGCAAATCAACCCCTGAATTATTATTCATTTTTAAAGATGGGCCAATCAGGTGCGCCCGCCTTAAAAAATGAATAATAATTCTGGGCTTGATCTGAGACCCACACATGCTTATATCAATCGACTGAGAATTTCACCCCCAACCCCGCATTTCAGGGACCGAATTCAGTTCTGGGACACCCTGTATATATTTCATATCATATATATATATATATATATATATATATATATATATATATATATATATATATACATATACACAATGTGGACCATTCAACGTGACCACCCCAAATATCTCTGTTGCCTTTAGAGTGATGAAAAAAATGTCAGGAAGTAATTTGATTGATTTCGAACGACTGATACAGTGGTGAGAAATTAATTTTTGTCAAGGTCATAGTTTTTCCGTTCTCAAGGTCATCTATGCTTTTTCAAATGGGAACATGTTTTGTTTATTAAGACGTTGTAGCTGATATTCAGACGAATCCAACGACCTATGATATCATGACCTTGAAATGATTTTTCACCAAAATACACGTGTAAAAACGGGAGATCGTGATGTCAATGGCAATGAGAATATCCGAATAATGTAATTGAATTTTTTGTGCAGAACATTTTTTGTAACAGTTGTTCGAAGTGATGGCCATTAACCTCGACACATTTTTAAAGACGTCGGCCGAATGATTCTTTCGACCTTCGAATAGTTTCTGGTGTGATAGCGGCGCACGCTCGTGTAATTCGTTCTCGCATGTTCGCCGGCGTCGTCGGAACATCATAGCAAACACGATCCTTTTCAGAAACTATTCGAAGGTCGAGAGAACCATTTATCCGAAGTCTTCAAAAATGTGTCGAGGTTAATGGCCATCACTTCGAACATTTATTACAATCAATATTCTGCATAAAAAATTAAATCACATTATTCGGATATTCTTATTCTCCATCACAATTTCCCGTTTGTGCACGTGTATTATTGAAAAATCATTTCAAGGTCATGATATCATAGGTCGTTCGATTCGTCTGAATATCAGCTACAACGTCTTAATAAAAAAAAACATTTTCCCATTTGAAAAATCATTGATGACCTTGAGAACACAAAAACGTTCATTTTGACAAAAATGAATTTTTCACCAATGTATCAGCCCTTCGAAATCAATCAAATTACCTTGTGACATTTTTTTCGTTACTCTAAAGGCAACGGAGATATTGGTCACGTTAAATGGCCAACCCTGTATATATATATATATATATATATATATATATATATATATACACACACACACACACACAGAGAGAGATACCGAACAAAATGCATTTTTCTGAATTATGCTACAATGAAAAAAAAACCCTCGTTATTCATAATCCTCAAAACGGAAACTGAAAGGTTTTTCCCGGACCTCGCGGTTTCCCGCATACCCAAGAAAGAAAAACACCGATACACGTACACAAAACTCAGGTGATTATGCGACAAGTCGCGTAAAATGAAACTTTGCACGACGCGATAAAACGAACTGAAAATCGAAATACTTTCTCAGTCGATACTCCCACATTTTTCCATCCGGTTATGTACCAAGACGGGCATACAGCCCGCTCGCGTTTTTCCTCACGACTTACGGTTATATACGTTATTTCTTATCCCTTCGTACCTTGGTAGTCTCGTTGCCGTTTTCTTCGGTACAAAATATCGGTCGTGTTCTAGATCCACCCCCGCAGCTAGCACTGCACCTACTCCATTCACCGGTAAGCCATCTGGGAATATAGAAAATTCATAAAAACGACTTTCCCTGGGATTCACCATGGCATAAGTCCTTACACGTCCTTATATCTATGCGTTCGATGAAACGGGATTATCAGGACAATCGATTTTGAGGACTGGATTCACAGTAGCCAATTGTCCCCATACTGAAGATAATCTGGACCCCAATGTTGGGTTAGTGGGAGCTTGATGTGAGCATGAGGGACAGAGAGAAGCTGTTTAAGGGGGAAGATACCTTTGAACAAGCAAACATTTGCTGATTTTCATTACTTTTTTTTTAAAAGGATAGATTTCTTCACCACTGTTGAGACTTTGGGTATGTTTTATCACTACTTGCGTTTGTTACATGGTATTTTTTCTAATGGTGGAGGTATAGCGCGCTCTTTTAAACTGCATTTTCAAAACTGGCGTGACGTATAGCTGAAAGATTTGGGTTAAATCTCTTTGTTGCCTAAAACATGACCCTATAGGTTCTTAAAATTAAAAAAAAAATTATTTGCAAAATGAAACCATTTTTTTTAAATTCCTTTTTTTTCAAAACGTACCATTCCATCAATTTTGAAAAATTTGCACTATTTCCTAGTTCATATTCTGCGTATGAGTGTTTATGAAAGAAAAATCTTCGTTGGTTTTTTTTCAGATTAATTTCGCCGACGCTACGTGTCACGCCGTCTGACAACATCCACCGCAACCCGTTTAGATAACCGTGTCATACCATACCGCCGCCATGTATCTTCATGTCATATGGCGCCATATAGATTCTTGAAAACGAAAAAAAAAAAACAATTTTTTTCATTGCAGAATGTAGCCAATATTTTTTTCAGAAAATTCAATCTTTTTGTTTCAAAGCGTACCATTCCATCAATTTTCGAAATTTTTCACTATTTCTTGGTTCATATTCTGCGTATGAGTGTTAATGAAAGAAAAAACTTCGTGGGCGTTTTTTCAGATTAATCCCGCCGACGCTACGTGTCACGCCGTCTGAGAACATCCACCGCAACCCGTTTAGAAGGCCGTGCCATACCGCCGCCATTTTTAAAGATTAATACATTTTTTTATAAATATCATGTAACAGCCAAAAGCAGTAATAAAACGTACCCTAAGTCTAAAGAATGGTGAATAAATCTTTCCTTTGAGAAAAAATCATGAGAATCAGCAATTTTTTCCTCGCCTAAAGGTATCCTTTAAAGGTATCCCCCCTTAATTCGCTCGTTGGTTCCGTTGATGGCGGTAGGAGAGTTCATCTCCATCCCTCCCCCTCCATCGCTCACTCTCCTGGTCTCTAACTCCCTCGAGTCCGACGCCCGCAACAAAATTAAACTAAATACGTGGGGTAAAGCAATTAGCGCGATTTAACGGCACCGGGGTGACGGGTGAGAGGCCTCGTGATTTATTATTACCCTCGATATACCTACACAAAACACCAGGCCAAGTATGTCCGTACACGGGACGGGTATTCAAACGTGCACGGAGGCATGGTACTGCCGGGGTTGCGGGGGGGGGGGGGTCAACTGGAACCGCCAACCCGACTCATACTGCATTGATGCTGTTTAAACTATGGGATTGTCATTATCGTAATTACATTTTCAGCGTGCATGACGTTTTTCACAGCATTTCAATCCTGCCGGCACTCTACGGAATTCTTCGAATACAATTTCGTCTCGTGACAGATGGGCCATTCGATTTTGCAGTCGTGGAAATTTCGCGAGTGTTTTAAGGGGTCCTCTCACTGTTGACGCTAAAAAGGCCATTTTCATGATTTTTTTTGATAGATTTATATTATAGATATTGATATAAAAGTTGTTACACTTAATAAATACACTTCCGAAATACATAAAAAAATGTTGTTATGTATTTGTGTAATCCAATCAAACTTTAAGGCAGGATATACATTTACAACGACCAAAAAACCGATTTCTTTTTTTTTTTTCGTTAAACGATAGAATATTTTCCTAAAGTTTCAAAGCGAAATTCGAAAAACTGCAAACGTTACAGCCAGTGAACGCTGTGCCTCACCGCTCGGATTCGGAGCTGGCGCGAACTTCAGACGCGTTTTTTTTTAAGAAAGAATATTAAGCCGATTGAGTTGAAACTTGGTAGAAATATTGATACCATTGGTACCTTCTACTTGACGAGAATTGTTTTTAAAAAATTGGAAAAAAAACTACTTTTTTCATCCACATTTTACAGAAATGTTGATTTTTTTTGTAAATCCGTGTAATTTTCTTAAATTTGCATTTTCTTCATTTTAATTACCGTCACATAGAAACTATACATGTTAGAGCTGAAAAAAAGTTTGAACTTTTTTGCAAATCAAAGTCTACGGGGAGCTAGACTGCACGCCGCAGACTGCACGCAGACTGCACGCAGACCTTGCTTCAATACTCTGCCACAGCCCCGTCATTTTGAAGAAGAATTAATTTAAAAAACTTGTTTTGTATACTTAAATATACTATTAAAGTATAACTTAAGTTTGATAATTGTAAAATAATTATTTCTCGATTTAAAAAATCCCTCAATATTGCTCATTTTTTCCTGTCTAAATGTATATCCCGCCTTAAACGCGTTTTTCTCGAAACAACGTTTTCCGACAGCTTGTTGATAAAATCTTCGAAACTACTGAACCGATCCTTATGAAGTTTTAACCATATATTCTTTACAACTATAGCTATATCGCATATCAAGGATTTTTTTTCAATTTTGACGTTCGCTATTTTTTGTGCCAAAAACGGTGTTAAATATTACCACTTTTTGTTCAAATGGGAACGTCGTGGCCCTTGAAAAGCCTCATCGATTGAGTATTTGATCATCACTCTCCAATAATATCTTCAGCTCCAAAAAAATGGTGGAAATATTTTAAAAAAATTGTTTATTCAATAACTCAAAAACAATCGATTTTTCGGGTATGGTTTAAATGTACGAAATGTAGAGAATAATTTTCTCTATATTATCGTTTCTATGGACGGCCCTTTAATTTTGCTTTTTTTTTCGAAAAAAATAAAATTCTGGGAAAACTATTGACCGCACGAAATCGCCGCCGTGGAAAAATTTGTAGCTTGAACCCTCAGCTACATGTTTGTCCACAGCGCCAAACTCATATCTCTTCATTTTCGGTCAATAGTTTTCCCAGAATTTTGAATTTTCAACCTTCCAGAGGGGTTGAAAAAAGCAAAATTCAAGGGTGGTCTATAGAAACGAAAATATAGAGAAAATTATTTTCTACATTTCGTACATTTGAACCGTCCCCGAAGAATTGATTGTTTTTGAACTATTCAATAAACAATTTTGTTTGATATATCAACATTTTTTTTCGGGATGAAGATATTATCGGAGAGGGATGATCAAATACTCGATCGACGCGTCTTTTAAAGAGCTACTACGTTCCCATTTGAACAAAAATTGTATGAATTTTTCCAAAGAGTTATCGGATTAAAACTGATTTTTTTTATTTCACCCCACTTTTTCACCCCCAAAATGAACTTCCACGAATTCGGCGCTGTGGACGAAAATAAAGGCCGGATTTTTCTGAACATTTCGTCTCCCAGCGCCGAACTCATAGGGGTGGTATTAATCCACCCCCATCCCCCTTCATCCCCTACAAAACCCTGCACCCCGATTTTTAGGCAAACTAGGATTTAGCACCCGCGTCACCTACAAAATCACCTGTCAAAAAACTAGTCTCCTAATTCTCCCGATTCCAATATATAGCACGACTGTACTAATAATAAGAATATAGAAATAAAGAATAAAAAAAATCGTCGCTCTCCAACGATGCAAATTTCAACCTCATAGCTGATAAGCGTGCGACAAAAGCTCAATTGTAAGTCTCACGAACAAAGATGAAGCAACGACTTCACCTACAAATTCCATGAAGCAACGTCACGAGACTGCACGAAGAATAAAAAATAAATAAAAAGTTTGTTTTTTATTCATGGCGCGAGCGGTTTTCGCTCTGAATACGGTTCCGCTGGGGTGTCGTCGTTTTCTTTTTTTTTATGAATTGAAAAACAAAATAACAAAAAGGAATAATCGAGGTAAAAAAGAAGAGGAGAGAAGTAGCTGGCGGCCTTTATCTCGGCTAATGGGCGTTCAAGGGTGGTTGAAAGCCTCGGTGCATCGGATAGACGAGAGAGGCTGTATGTGCGTATATGAATGAGTATATTCTCAACACGTGTGCTCACACTCCGGATTGCTGAGCGACCGAAAACCCCCGGACGATCTTTCTTTCGTGCATACTGCTTTCCACTGTACACACATACTCCACAATCTCATCTTACCCTTCCACTCTTTTTTCTTTTCTCCTTTCCCCTGTAATGTCCACAGCTTTTCTCGTCTACCTTTTCTTTTTATTTTGCTCTGTCTCGCCCCATTTCTCTCGCTCTTTTGCCGTTTCTTTACCTCTCTCTCGCTATTGACGTTCCCTGCACACATGCAATTCTTTGCCACACTCCAAACACACTTTTGGTTACGGTACGTTGAAGTACCCCGCGACTGTCTACGCTTACGCGTTCGTAATAGTCTCGTTCAAAGCCAAATAACCAGAATACATATTTATCTCTCTCTCTCTCTCTCTCTCTCTCTCTCTCTCTCTCTCTTTCTCTCTTTCTCTCTCTCTCTTAGTCTCTAAATGGGAAAAGGTACTTTTGAATCCGCAATAAGTACGTAATGTTGGCTATTAGCACATTTGTCTCTCCTAATGACGGTACTTGATATTTTTTTAAAGGGATGGACGATTTCGGTCCCGTAATGGCGCTTGAACTGAGCTTTATTTAAATATAGCCACATCTATTCGAAGGTGGCTTTGGAGACATTGGATTTTAGGCAATGGTGAGTAACGGGCTGTAGCCTATCGGGGGAACAATCCTCCAAGTTAAGTATCGGGACTCCACTGTGACGAGTGAAAAAATGCACTTTTTTGCATTTTTTCAAAGTATACATATTCGAGAACATGTGAAAAATGTTCAATTTAAAATATTGACAATTGACCAAGTTACAAACGATTTAGTGTGAGCAAATAGCGCGACGATTCACGCGTACTGCAATTTTTGATCGCGTTTTTCTCTAAAAAGTTACAGGTCTTTCCTCTACCTAGAACTCTAGCTATAATTGATCGATTAAAAATGTTTTAAAACCAACATTTTCGTAACTGCAGTAGCTATAGTTGTACGTAGCCGTTTGTTGAAATTTAGTATTTTTAAGCTCCTGAATATAAGTAAAAATTTCGCTAAAATTACACTTTTTTTAAACACTGGCCATTTTGCATTTTTTAAAATCGACATACGGCTACGTATAACGGGAACTACATTGACATAGATGAAAAAATCGTTTTATTTTTATTTCTCAGACCAACCATTGTCAAGTTATCGATCCAGCTGTTGGGCCACGTTTTTTTATATAGAGGCTCTATCATACCTCAATAACGTTGTTAATTTTTTATTTTTTAAAATAAAAATTTACAAGAAATACTTTTAATGTAGGCTTAATATCATCCTTTTTTTTCCAAATCCCAAATAAATAATCTAATAGACGAAAAAAATCGGAAAAACTACCTTTTTCGGCATGGCACATTGGTGTCCCCCCCTTAAGGGGTATTCTCACTTAAGATGCTAAAAAGGCTATTTTCATGATTTTTTAAATGGGTTTATAGTATAGGTATTGATATAAAAGTTGTTACACTTAATAAATACACTTTCAAAACACATAACAACATTTTTATTTATTTATTCAAGTCACTATTTATAGACGAAAATGGCAGTTAAAAAATGCCATAAAAAGATGGTAGGTCTGCGCTGTTGATAAAATCTTGCAGATGGATCAACTTTTATATCAATCTATAATATAAACCTATCAAAAAAGATCATGAAAATTGCCTTTTTTCAGCGTCTAAAGTGAGAAGACCCCTCAACCAACCTTTTTCTTCAGACATAAATATACATACATGTCCGTTATTGATTAAAAAACGAAACGAAATTCATTACAATTTTGGGGGCCGGGTTGAAATTCCGAACTTTGAATGATCAGAACGCTCAAAATTCCGAAAGAAAACTACCCCGAAAGATCAAAACTCTTAAAGAATTTTACACGAAAGACCAAAACTCAAAAAATCTGAACACCGTCAAAATCATTCGGCTATGGAAGTTTTAGAAGTTTCAAAATTGTCAATAAATCGACAAATTATTTCAAGAATTTTTTAAAATTAAGAAGTGATTGTACGTAAATTTTGAAATTTGTCTAGACAATGTTATACGTTCTACATAATTTACAGTCAACTGTGTAGACTTTCGCTGACATGATCTTGACGAAACTTGTAATTTCGGAACATTAAAATTAGGAATTTTAAACCGTCGGAGCCTTCAAAGTTCGGAATTTCATCCCGGCAAGATGATGCCAGCTAAAGTCTACACAGTTGACTGTAAATGATGTAGAACGTATAACATTGTCTAGACAAATTTCAAAAGTGGCGTAAAATGACTTCTTAATCAATAAAAATTCTTGAAATAATTCGTCGATTTATTGAAAATTTTGAAACTTTTAAAACTTCCATAGTCGAATTATTTTGACGGTGTTCAGATTTTCGGAGTTTTGGTCTTTCGTGTGAAATTTTTTCGGACTATTGAGCGTTCTGATCAAAGTTCGGAATTTCAACCCAGCCCCAAATATTGATCTGGTATTTTTGCACGTGAGACAACATCGAATCACTTAATACGATTATTATTAATTAAGCAACGTGATTTATAAGTCGGTTTAACCCTTAGTAGTCACACAGCTAGAATCACGTTATACCCGTGCAGAAATGTAACCGGGCATTCCCGACTTAACGTCTAGTCCAGGCCTGACTTGCCTCGTCCGATTTACCTAACCGAGCCCTTTTGTGGAACAGACTAGGAATGTCACAAATCTTTTCCTGGGGAGAACATTGACATGTCCTGAATATTACATCCCAACCTATTATTAAATAATACTTTTTGCGTCATCAAAGATATTAATAATGGAATGTAGTAATATGATTACATTTATTGTAATTGTATACTCCGTTTTATCATCATATTATTTTCTTTAAGAATAATCGACGCCTGACAATGCTATTACAAAGAATAAATTATGATAGTCAACGAAAATTATATGCTGATATGATGGAGGATATAATTACAATAAATGTAATCACATTATCACGGTGAATTATTAATATCTATAGTACGACGCCGACGTTCATTTTTTTCCTTTTTCTTGTCCGCTGTATATCAACAAAAGTAATTTTGAGGTTAGTTTTATCGACATTTCCTGGTCATTTACTGCTTGTTCTCCGGCCCGTTCCTGATCAGTTCCCGATCTACTCCCTACTACTTTCCTAGTCATTTTCTGCTTGTTCCCCGGCCCGTTCCTGGTCAGTTCCCAAGAAAGGGAACAGCGGATCGGGGCCTAACCTTAGACCCGTTACATTGCAGACCTATTCCAGGGTGGAAGGCCCGACCAGAGCCTAATATTATCTCGGGAAGGCAGATTAGGGGCAGTACTTTTTCCCGACTCAAATTTCTACACATGTAGTCATACTGGGTCCATGGGACCCAGGCATTTTTAAATTGTTAGAAATAATGAAATAATGCATTGAGCGATATGAAAAAAATAGTGAGGTATAATTTGAACCTTGTTTAATACAAGAATATTGGTTAGAAATCGAAAATTAAATCTTAAATATGCAAAAAAATGATGCAAAAAAGAAACGTGAAAAATGGCTCTTTTTTACAAAAAAATTGCTGTAACTCTTGTAATTATTGACCAAAAAAAAAAATGGTTTTATAATCGGGAAAAAATGTACTTTGAAATAGTCATAGCGGTTTCTGTGGACTTCTCAAAAAGTGTATTTATTTCATCCAACGCACGTGCGATTTAGAAATAAAGAATGAAACGCTTAAGCATATAAAAAAATGTATGTTTTATTGGAAAAAAAAGTTGTACGGCATCAAAATAATTTGTTTGGGTCCCGTGGACCCAGTGTGACTATTAAGGGCTAAGCTTGTACTCACTTTGTTGAGCAGGGATGGATGTTGCACGGCAACAACGTCCTGTTCGGTCTCGTGTCTGGGTCGCAGTGCGAATCGTCCACGACGCCATCCTCCGGTGATTTGCAGACTGGCATCGCCATCTTGAATCCTTCGGTAGAATGAAGCAAAATACAATTGATGACGACGGCGGGGCATGATCGCAAATATCTAATCAACTTGAACGAGTAATCCATTTCGCTTCAGCCTCATTTCGATGTCTGCATGTTAATTGGATTATCCATTCGCAAGCAGCTACTTTTTGAACTGCATTTTCATAGTATATAAATATTTATATTATTGGGTGGTTGCATATGATTCCGTCCATTTTTAAGCGACAGAAATGGTTTAGTAGGAAGTCGACGAATTGGTTTATTTAAGGTAGTGCCTATTTGAAGAGACAACCGACACAAATCCACGATCCGGCCAACAGTCGGAATCAAAAATCGACAACACAAAATCACCACTTGGGAAGCAGCGATGTCACTTTTTGCAGGTTGCATTGGATGCAGCATGTTCGGCATACACTTCCTCTAGGAAACGATGCGCTTTTGGGGTTGATTTGTTTGCCAGGAAGTATTGGAACATAACGTTCCGCAAATGTGACTTTTTTGGATCAAAACTTGCCATTGTAAAGATAAATAAAATAGATAATGTTAACGCGTTGCACAAATGTCACCTATGGAGTTTTACCGGGACTCCATGGACCAATCCTCATGTGCATTGCCAAATTTTCATTTCAGAAAATAGTGTATCTACCTAACGCTATTTCTTGCCAGTGAGTGGTTTCATATGCAACCACCTAATATTTATATACACATACATGAGGCATTCCACGTGACTTAAGCCAGTAAAAAAAAAATCCGGAAATAATTTTGAAAAATCGAGTCACTTTATTGAAAAATATTCACCGAGTGGCGAAATTTTTAAAAAAATTCTGACGTTTTTTTTTTGGTTGATTACCATTTTTTTTACATTTTTTCATTCAAATGGCCGTATCTTTGGCAGGATTTGACGTATTTACATTCGTAAAAAAACGAAAATGTGCGTCTATTTCTAGCCTTCCAGAAAAAAATTAATTTAGATTTTATTGAGTAAGTCGAACGTCCGTTTCAGGGCAAAATATACAAAAAAAATTTTTCTCAAGGAAAGGCACCTGGCATTTTATTTTTTTTAATTTCCCCGAATTGTGAATACGAAAAAAGGATTTTTGGTATTTTTTATATTATAGGGTTCCTAAACACCGTGAAGTAACAGCTATTTTTATTGTGAATTTTTTTTATTAATATCCAAATGAAGAGTGTTGAGCACTCCAAGGCTTCGACACATATGACATATATGTTGTATGTATTTCAAAAACCTGGTAAAGATACAGCGAGTGCTCCACACTCTTCAATCGAATATTAATAAAAAAAAATTTTTAAATAAAAATAGCTGTTTCTTCACGGTGCTTAGGAATCCCGTAATATAAAAAATACCAAAAATCCGTTTTTCGTATTCACAATTCGGGGAAATAAAAAAAAAAAATAGCGAGTGCCTTTTCTTGAGAAAAAAAAATATTTTTGCATGTTTTGCCCTAAAACGGACGTTCGACTTGCTCAATAAAATCTAAATTAATTTTTTTCTGGAAGGCTAGAAATAGACGCACATTTTCGTTTTTTTTTTACGAATGTAAATACGTCAAATCCTGCCAAAGATACAGCCATTTGAATGAAAAAAATGGTAATCAACCAGAAAAAACGTCAGATTTTTTTTTTCAATTTCGACACTCGGTGAATATTTTTTAATAAAGTAACGCGATTTTCCAAAATTATTGGTGGATTTTTTTACTGGCTGTAGTGACGTGGAATGCCTCACATACTGAATGAAATTCACCACAAAATACGAAGAATTCGTGGCATTTTCACCTCTCCGAAAGTATTCGCAAAAAGAATCGCTGTCCAGTTGATCTTACGAATTAAGGGGATATACCAGTGTGACACTCCAAAAAAATTGACTTTTTTGCTTTTTTCGACAGTTTATACTTTCAAGAATATCCTGTAAACATTTCAAAGCCGTATCTCTAATCATTGTATCTTGCCAAAATCGATCGTTAAATCTTTAAAGGCGTTTTTCTCGAAATGAGATTTTTCATATTTGCTGACATTGTAACTCAAAGAGCAATTATCTGGTTGACTTGAAATTTGAACTGAGTACTCTTGAATATATTTACTCTACAATGACGTAGGATATTTCTGATTGGATGAAAATTGACGATTTGGCATTGAAAAAAAGGACCATTTTATAGGCAAGGAAACAGACTTTTTTTCATAACTACGCCATTTTGTTATATTTTGATATTTTTCGAAAATCCTAGATCATTGTACAGGAAATACCTTCCAGTTTAACGACATCTTTTCCTTTTTCGGTCTCAGCTACTCAATCGGCCGGAATCACGTCAGCAGTGGAGGAACTTTTTTTTTGCGCCTCCGAAGGCAGCGCGTAAGTCGCTTGGATCTCAATATTTTTCTATGAAAAAATTATGTAATATAGGTCAAATATAGACAAATATATTCTTAATTTTCCGCAACAATTAATCGAGTACTTTTCTTCCAAAAAATTCCCGATAATCACCCAAATTTTCAGCGTTCACACTGGTATAGCCCCTTAAAGCGGGATACTACTGTGACGGGTGAAAACATTGATTTTTTTTGCACTTTCTCAAAGTATACATACTCAAGAATACGTGAAAAATTTTCAAGTAAAAATATTGAAAATTTACCAAGTTACAGAAGATTTAGTGAGAGCAGGTAGCGCAACGATTTACGTATACTTAAGCTTTCAATCGCATTTTCCTCGAAACAACTTTTTTCCACCTGGCCGGACTCATAACTCTATTATAATTGCACGATTGTCATTTTTAAAAACCAATACTTCCGCAATTACAGTAGCTGTCGTTGTACGTAACCTTTATTGTTGAAATTTAGTATATTTCAAGCCTCCGAATATAATTAAATTTTTGCCAAAATTACACTTTTTTCTGAACATTCGCCATTTTGTGCATTTTTTTCCCTCGAAAAAACAGCTACGTTCAACCAGCAGCTAGATTTATATAGATTATAAACTTAGTTTTAAGGCTTTCACGGCTCTTTATGTAATGAGAAGAGTTTGTGGCTTCCGGATGGAGGCCGTGTTGAGGATCAGCGTTGTGCCGACGTTTCGCAAACGTTACAGTCTGCATCATCAGGGCTGAGAGCTCCGATACTGAAGCTCTCGTGTCTCAGGTATTCCTTATATAGTTGCAGTCATCGTTCTGGATCGCTGCACCAGCCAATCAGATGTTTTAATTGATCAGCTGGTCAATTAAAAAACCGGGAGGACGGTGTGCCAAATAGGATTGACGTGATATCCTCCATCTCTGTTTAGATTGTCCGGATGTTTTCGGATTTCCAAGCCTTCTCGGTGTTTCCTGGAAAAATAGCTGTTTGATGGGGCCAGGCTTTGGGCTTTGTCGAACTGGATGGCATGACCAGTCTCCATCCAATGTTCGGCCAGCGCTGATTGTGTAATATGGCCATATTTGATACACCGTTGATGTTCTTTGATCCGTGTACTGATCTTCCTCCCGGTTTCTCCTATGTACACTTTACCGCATGAGCAGGGTATCTTGTATACTCCTGGTGCACTTAATGGTGGTCTTTGGTCTTTTGCACTCGGAATCACTTGTGCTAGTTTCTTCTGAGGTTTGAAGATGACTCGCACGTTATGTTTTCCAAGGACCCTCCCTATGCGATCGGTTATGCCCTGAAGGTATGGAAGGGAAGTTGTTACGGTTATTTGTCCTTCATTCTCCCTATCAGGTGCTGTAACCGTTTTCGGATCAGCTATTTTTCTTTTTAGATTTTTGATCGTTCTTTCGATGTTGCCTGGCTTGTAGCCATTGTCTCCTAAAGCTTTTCGTAGGTGTTCTAGTTCAACCTCCAAGGAGTCTGCTTCGGAGATCGCTAGAGCTCTGTAGACCAGAGAGCTTATGACCGACTGTTTTTGGGAAGGGTGGTGGTGGGACGTAGCATGGAGGTATCTATCCGTATGCGTTGGCTTCCGGTAAACTTTATGGCCCAAAGTGCCATCGCTTTTCCGTTGAACCAGTACATCCAGAAAAGGAATTTGATTTTCCTGTTCTATCTCCATGGTGAATTGAATATTGGGGTGCTGGGAGTTGAGGAAGGTTAAGAAATGATTGAGGTTTTCTTTGCCGTGACTCCAAATGACGAAGGTGTCATCGACATATCGGAACCAGGTGGAGGGTTTGAGGGAAGCTTCTTGCAGAATTCTGTTCTCGAAGTTCTCCATAAAGATGTTGGCGATGATAGGAGAAATAGGGGAACCCATGGCTGCGCCTGAAGTTTGTTCATAAAATTGGGATTGAAATTGGAAATATGTAGAGTTTAGGCAATGTTCTATGAGGGGCAGTAGGTTAGGGGCAACTTTTTTGGAATTTTTAACTATGCTTAGGGTTTCATTGGTTGGGACGTTCGTAAACAGGGATACAACATCGAAACTCACTAAAATGTCTTCTGGTTGTACCTTGATAGTCTGGATCTTGTTCACAAAATCCCGGGAGTTTTGGATATGGGAGTTGTTGAGGCCTACGAGTTCCTGCAAAGGTTTGCAGAGAAAACGTGCCAAATGATATGTAGGACTGCCTATGTTGCTAACAATGGGCCTTAGTGGGATGTTGTTTTTGTGTATTTTTGGCATGGATGGAGACTGGTCATGCCATCCAGTTCGACAAAGCCCAAAGCCTGGCCCCATCAAACAGCTATTTTTCCAGGAAACACCGAGAAGGCTTGGAAATCCGAAAACATCCGGACAATCTAAACAGAGATGGAGGATATCACGTCAATCCTATTTGGCACACCGTCCTCCCGGTTTTTTAATTGACCAGCTGATCAATTAAAACATCTGATTGGCTGGTGCAGCGATCCAGAACGATGACTGCAACTATATAAGGAATACCTGAGACACGAGAGCTTCAGTATCGGAGCTCTCAGCCCTGATGATGCAGACTGTAACGTTTGCGAAACGTCGGCACAACGCTGATCCTCAACACGGCCTCCATCCGGAAGCCACAAACTCTTCTCAGATTATAAACTTTTTTAGTTGTATTTTTCAGTTAAGCTATTGTGAAGTTATTGATCCGGCCGACGGACCATATTTTTTATACAGACGCTCCATTATATCTCAATAAAGTTGTTAATTGTTAATTTTTTTAAATAAGAAATTACATGAAATAAATTGAATGTATGTTTAACCCGATCAGTGTTAAACGTCAAATATCAAGGGTGTCAAATTGACCTTTCCTCTACACTAATCGGGTTAATAACATACCTTTTTTTTCCAAATCTCAAATAAATAATATAGTAGACAACAAAAATTCGGAAAAACACTCTTTTATTGGCCCGTCACAGTGGTGTCCTCCCTGAACATGGCGGTGCAAAAAATAATTCGTAGGAGGTAATGTATTATTCTGGATTGAGAATTATATTATTGTTTTTATTACATCTGTGATAGCTCAATGGCACAATCAAATCATTCTCATATCGAATCTCAAGATGGCAGATAAAATAATCATACACATAAGTCGATACTTATATATATATATATATATATATATATATATATATATATATATATATATATATATATATATATACACACACACATACATACATATAACCAGGCAAATATATAAACTCACCATTGCCGCAGGATTTGGAACAAGCAGATATCGATTCGAGGCTCCAAGAGTATCGAGTCTGACAGCTCGAGCCGTTGCCCCCGCAAACGCCGCATGAATCCTTGTTCTTATTGCTGCCCACCCTCATGTCACAGCCTACTTTCTGCCTCCCTCGAATGAAATTCAAAAGGACGTGGCAAGAAAAAGATAAAAAAAAAACGTAACGTTATTGATGGAGATCCATCGTTTCAGTGCCACACGGGCATTCTAGAATTCTCGCGCAAAGGCGAGCATAAAGTCCCTAGTCAACGTCGTTTTTTTTTCTCGTAAAAGAGAAATAGGTACACGAATTTACTCCTAGCGGATAAGACTTTTCGATATAGCAAGGCTCAGGGTCTAATTCCACGCTGATCACGATTTTTAACCTATACACGACTCAATTTGACAATTCAATCTAGATCTCGATCTTTTTCACTTCGAATATTACTATTTGTTCATCGATAAGTCCCCGAGCTGCTGATATTTCTTTGTCTAATTTCTGCCCACGGAGTTTTCCCAGTAACAATTCTCAATCTAATTTACGTTCGACGATGTACCTACGTCGTGACCCTTTGCGGGTCGATTTTCCATTCCCGTACTTCAAACAGACAAAGGAGCGAAGTAATAGCGTAGCAACAGGACCTCACGTGAGCTCACTCCTGAGAATCACTCAGGAGGTTGTTTGGGTTGATTTTAACTTAAAATAATATATTTAATAGTAATATAATAATAATTTATATATATATATATATACACACACACACATAATAGTAATGCTAATAATTTCAAGTTCAATAATTCAATTCAAGTTACAGTAACTAACATTGTCACTTTAAATACTATAAATAATAGAAGTTAATATATAAATTACTATTATATATACGCACACACACACACACACAGACACATATATATATATCGATAATTCGTCAGTCAGGATCCAGGAAAAGAAGATTTCCGTGAGCTGAACTAGCATACTAAAAGTCCAATGCCGAAAGGAATGTTGGAGTTATATATATATATATATATATATATATATATATATATATATATATATATATATATATATATATATATACATACATACATACATACATACATACATACATACATACATACATACATACATACATACATACATACATACATACATACATACATACATACATACATACATACATATATATATATATATATATATATATATATAATTATATGCAGAGAGCAAAGAGTGAAACAGTTGAACGCTGTGAGACGACGGCTCAGCCCGTGTTCCACAGTAGATACGGTTCGCAAATGCTCAGACAGTGAAGAAGAGAAATAGTGAAAAGAAGAATGCAGACGAATCGAGCGTGAACTAGCATACGGAAGTATACATTTATACGGACATATTGTATATACTTTATACATACACGTGGGCAGTGGTCTCATCGAATGAAGTCGTAATGAAAAGATGAGAAATATCTTACCGGAAACGCTTGGAAATCAGGCTAATCAACGCGATAAGTATACTGCGGAGATCGAGAAGTCCAGAAATTTCAATAACAAGATTGTGGAATTTTATAATAGCTCGAATCTAGCGAGAAAGTTATAACAGAGCTTTGACAGTTTATAATTAAATATGTTGGAATTACATGATTTATTGACATTTGAGCAAAAAGCGGGTATATATTTATTTCTATCAGGCTTTTTATTATTTCTTTGTTGTTGTAAAATTCTATATTTTTTAAGTCGTGAGTAAGATTACGTTAACGTGCATATGTGTAAATTTTATTTTCCAATCATGTTCCGCAAGTCCGATCAATAACGAATAATTTTTACGTCGGTGTGTCGCATTTCCAGTGCACCGGTACGATGCGTCCGAACGCATGAGGATTACGGTAACATCCGAGACAAATTTGTTGGCGGATTTAAGGGGTCTTCTCACTTTAGACGCTCAAAAGGCTATTTTCATGAATTTTTTGATAGGTTTACATTATAGATATTGATATAAAAGTTGGTTACTTAATAAATACACTTTCGAAATACATAAGATTAAAAAAAATGTATTTAAGTAATCCAAACAAACTTTAAACGCGTTTTTGTCGAAACAACATTTTTCGACGGCATGTTGATAAAATCTTCGAAACTACTGAACCGATCCTATACAATTTTAACCACATATTCTTTACAACTATAGCTATAGCGCATATCAAGGATTTTCAAATTTTCTGGTATTTACTATTTTTTTTTGCCAAAAACGGTGAAAAAAAACATTTTTTTGTTTTTTCGAAAAATGTCCTCCATTTTGTGATTTTTGCATATATAAAAAATTGCATGATATGTGCTTTAGCCATTGACATACTGAATCCAAAACAGTTTTATTTTTTTGTTCCGGATGATCTATCTCTGAGATTTCATCAACAGCCGCAGATCTACCATTTTTTTAGGACTTTTCTTTAACTACCATTTTCGTTTATAAACATTGACTTGAATAAATAAAAACATTTTTTTAAATGTATTGCCAAAGTGTATTTATTAAGTGTAATAACTTTTATATCAATATCTATAATATAGACCTATCAAAAAAGCATGAAAATAGCCTTTTTTAGGGTCCAAAGTGAGAAAACCCCTTAATAGTGTGTTTGTAGGGACCGTAGGGAATAACTTGGAATATTTAAGAGTATACACACACCTATATATATATATATATATATATACACGCACACCCTTCTCCGAGTCGGGACAAGCGTTTATTTCGTTTTCAAAGCTGCTATGTGGGACATTTCCTCGAGATAAGGGGAAACCAAGGGAAAAACACGTGCAAGGGAGGAGGGGGAAGAGGGCAGAGCGGTCGGCCGGAACTACCGGACGGTGAGCAACGTCCACCGGAAATTCGCACTACGGAAAATTCACGAGAACGCGCGTTTTCCAACGCCCCCTTTAATAATGCAAAGCTAGTTAGCGTTTACCAACCTCAGTTTTGGCGCTTAATTACGTGGCCTATACCACGACAGTTCTCTTTTCCTTCCTTTCACTCGGATAAGTTATTGTAACGGTGGAGTCAACGCTTGACTCGTCCACCCTTCTCCCTATCTTCATCCCTCACGTCTACGGACAGTTTTGAACTCGCTGAACAGTTACGAATTTTCATCACTAATTGACTGTTTTTTTGGCAACTCGCAAAATTAGCACCGAGCTAAATATTCATCTTGCTAATGTTGTAAAATTGTAGCGTCTGTCGGTAGTCTCGTTCCTTCGGCAGGGAATTTATCTGGAAGGGTGGGATCACGATGCTGAGACGAACATATATCAATTTTTCAAATTTTGTCGGTTGATCGAATTTGAATAAAAAACGGGTGAAGTTTTTTTAACCATTTTTTTCTGAATCTTTGGTATGTCGAAATAAAAGCTTCAAGAATTTTCCTGCACTTCCTTTCATTTGGATCCATCGAGGCGAGAAAACGTGATTTTATTTCTAAAAAGGCCAGCGGCGCAAGTTGCTCAGCGGTTATAACAAAACGGTTTTTCATTGGTTTTAAGGGGTTACCCCCACTTGCGATTTTGAAAAAATCGATTTTTTTATTGCATTTTTTTGAAGTATAAGTATCTGAGAATATGTTCTGAAAATTTCAAGTCGATCCGAACAAAATTGACTGAGATATGAGCGTTGAAAGAGAAGAATCCGTTGTGTAAACGACCGGCTAATTGAAACTTTAAACGCGTTTTTCTCAAAATGGCATTTCTGAAGTCGGTGACCAAGATTACTCGAACACTAATGAACCGATCTTCTTGAAATTGTGCAGGCTTATTTAATACATAAAAATGTAGTCTTTAATCGTTCGATTTTTTTTTCGAAAAAAATGGCCGTTTTATAGCCAAAAAACGGCCGTTTTTTTCGTTAAAATCGAACCATTAACTTTGACTGTCCGCAATTTGGTGAAAAATGAATATTTTTTAAAATCCTTCGATTAAAGACTAGTTTATACTTATACTTGACTAAATCCATCCGCATTTTTTTTCTTCAGATGATCCACTTCGCCGCAATGTTGGTCACCGCAAACCGTGTATATAAAAACATTATTTCATTGACGGCCATTTGCCACTAAACAATGTAATATTTTTCAATAAAAAAATTACTGAAAGTTCTTCAAGATGTGTTCTTTAAGATGGTATATTGATCGATTAAAAAAGTTTTGTAGTCCTCTTTGAAAAAATTCATGAAAAAGGCCTTTTTTTGCGCTACAAGTGGGGGTAACGCCTTAACCATTTCCCGAATTAATCTTGATATTTTTTTCTGATAATGTGAATTTTAGTTTTTCTCGGAATTTTTTTCACCCTTCGATATGACGGAATTAAAAATTTAAGAATTTTTCTGCACGTTTTGTCATCTAGATTCTGTAAGAGGACGATGAATTTTTCTTTTTCAAAACTAAGTAAGTCTTCATCAATAATAACCTTACTTATTATTTATTTATAATAATATTTGTGGCATTTACAATAAAACTCGTGGCTTTAACCATTTTCTGCATCAATTTTGTTGTCTTTGTTCTCTGATAATGTGATTACAATTTTGTATTAATAAGCTGCATAGAATTTTTGTTTGTACAGAAAACGTGTTTATTTATCGCAACTTTCATTTGTCTATTATTTCTTACATTTATTAATGGTTATATTCTATCCATATAAAACAATTCCGTGACTGACTGACTGAATGACTGACCGACATATGCAGCCTGTACCACTGACTAACCGACAACGCACAGCTTAAACCGCTGAAGATAGAAACATTACATTTGAAAGATATGTTCCTTAGAAGGTGTAGAGGTGCACTAGGGAAGAATTTTTCGAAAATCAACCCTTAAGGAGGTGAAAAGGGTGCAACAGTTTCTATGGAAAATTGTATTCCTTGAGTGTATCAACGTGGGCGAAGCCGCGGGTGGATGCTAGTCCTTAATAAGACAAGACCATAAAATTAATTCTCAACAAACATATGGACCACATTTCCAACGTACACGCGCTCGAAGCGACAGGCACAGGCTACTTCATTTTAAAATGCAACTAACTTTTAGCGTTTACACAGCAAACTTGATTGGACGATCGTTAAACCGGATGCCGAAATATTTTCGCTCCGTTACGAGCGCGAAATTAACTTAAGGCGATTATCGGGAAATTCCATTACCAATAATGGTCTCATATGCCTTAATTATATCCGCAACAGATTGGATCTTGACCATTTCAGTAGCATGCAAAAGCAGTCGTTTATTGCGTAACTTCACCGTCGACGCACCTGAATGATACATTTCATCGAAAGTTCCGTATTTTCTGCTATCGATGAATGGCCAATTGAGTAAAATGCACAGTGTAATTGGAGGCTGGAGTGGAAGCTCAATTGGCTCGGGTTCTATTTACATTCGAGGTTGAACACAACTAACCGTGCAAATTCCCGCAACGCAAACGTCCGTGGTGTCCTGATGGCATCTAGTGCCGTCTTCAACTTTTTCGGCCAATTGAACGATGACCGAGTCATCGTCCGTTTCTAGCTCTTTGCCGAAAGTGTCCTCGCTGTCCTCGCTCTCGTTCGAAGCCTGGTCCCGGTCGCTCCTAACTTCGGCGTTATTGATGCTCTCCTCGCTCTCCCGATGCAGTTGCCTCGTTCGATGAAAATCGTTCGTTCGAACGCCCCGGCAGATCAAAGAGCAAGCTCTCGTTGGATCCTGGTGAGGATACCACTTAAACAGTTGTCCGTTGTAGGGAACGCCATCAAATGCGGCGCACTGCTCGCTACGAAAATCACTCGGTGGCTCGCACGTCTGTAATCAGTTTCAAGTTCAAGGGCTTCAATTTAAGAAACAAAAACGCCGAAGCAAATTCTAGTGATCAACTCGATGTTCCAGAAGTGTGCTTATCGAGGAGGAAGTGCTTCGACTTGGCAATTTTGCCATAAGCATTCCCTTAGGAGGAGATATATTTGACGGGATGAAAATAAAATGTTCGCGGAACCATTACGCTACAATGAATCGTAGCAGCAATGCCCTCTTTGTGTACTCGTCAAGCAGCTGCTAAGTGAATGAGCTCCTTGGCTTTCCCTTCACAGTTCTCGTTCGATATTCCTGAGAAATTTAACTAGCTACTCCTGGGCAATGCGTTCTTCTTCATAGAATTTGCCTGTTGGACTCATCAATGAGTTGACATGAGTTTGAGTCATCGATGAGTTGACTTGAGATTCACTCATCAATGAGTTGACTTGAGTTTAACTCATCGATGAGTGTACTTGAGTTTAAGTTGAGTCTTACTTGAGTTTACTTGAGTTTAACGCATTGACGAGTTGACTTGAGTTTGACTCATCGATGAGTTGACTTGTAATTGACACATCGGTTAGCTGACTTGAGTTTGACTCATTGATGAGTCGGCTTGATTTTGACTCATCGATAAGTCGGCTTGATTTTGACTCATCGATGAGTTGAGCTTAACTCATCTTGGGATTTACTCATCAATGAGCTGACTCGAGTTTAACTCATCGATGAGCTTACTTGAGTTTAACTTGAGCCTTACTTGAGTTTACTTGAGTTTGACGAATTGACTAGTTGACTTGAGTTTGAGTCATCGATGAGTTGACTTGCAATTGACTCATCGATTAGCTGACGTGAGTTTGACTCATCGATGAGTCGGCTTGATTTTGACTCAACGATGAGTCGACTTGAATTTGACCCATCGACGAGTTGGCTTGAGTTTGACTCATAGATGAGTTGACTTGAGATTCACTTATCAATGAGTTGTCTCGAGTTTGACTTTCCGATGAGTTGACTTGCGATTGACTCATCGATGAGTTGACTTGCGATTGAGTTATCGATGATCCGACTTGAGTTTGACTCATCAATGAGTCGATTTGAGTTTCACTCATCAATGACTTGGTTTGAGTTTGACTCATCGATTAGTCGACTTGAATTTGCCTCATCGACGAGTTGACTTGAGTTTGACTCATCAATCAGTTGACTTGAGTTTGACTAATTGATGAGTTGAGCTTAGCTCATTGATGAGTTAAGTTTAGCTCATCGATGATTCCAATACCGGACGGAAAGTGAGTGCACAAAATTATGGTTCGAATTTTTCCCTAAAGATGTACGCACACTCATGCTTCGGTAATCGTCCGGTAGCACGTTTCGAGGAGAGAACACAAGCCAATTGATGATCGGATCATTGAACAACGAAAGGGGAAGAGGAGCGAGTTAACTGGGACGGTAACATCGCGGTGGGGCAATTTGGAGAGGAACGTAGCCATGAACGAAAGGGGAAGGAAAAGCGAGGCGCGCGGCGACGAATGATACCTATGGCCATTACTCTTCCACGCTTCCGGTACCGGACCAGCAGCGCCGGTAATTGTTTTGCCTCTTCCCTTCCACGTCATTCTCTCCGTGTCACGTCCGCATGCACCAAATAATCTGCCGCACTCTCGTATGGGCTGTTCCGCATTGACCGCACATTCTGCCCGAGAGAATCTCGAGCAAATTTCTCTTAATTCCGGACCGTGTCGTGAGGGTGCACGAGAGTTAAAATCTCATGCAGAAATAGCCGAAATTTTGAAACCTTGAATGTATGCCCAAGATGTAAAGTAAAATCAGCCATTTGTGGCATAATGTACGAACATTCAAATTTCTAGTAAAGTTTTTTTTATTGTTATATACCTGTTAATATTTAAATTAATAACTAAATTAAAATTGGAATTAATAATGAATTCACATTTAAATTGATTGGGAAAAACTTTTGGAAAATTCAGCGCGAAACGATCAATTACTCTATAATTATGTAGTGAATGATTGTGAAATTATAATAATTAATTAATATTCAAATTAATTGGGGGAAAACCTTGAAAAAGTTCAGTACACTACAATTGATTATACTAGACTGATGTAGCGAATAATTGTGAAGATGTATTAGTTAATTCATATTTAAATTAATCCTTAATTTATATTTAAACTAATTAGGGATAAATCCTTGGAAAATCCAGTACGTTACAATTAATTACACTGGAACTATGTGGCGAACGATCGTAACGTTTTAATAATTGATTAATATGTAAAAAAAATAATATTAAAAAAAAATATTAATTCAAATTTAAATTCATCAGGGCTAACCTCTTGGGAAATTCAGTACGTTACAATTAATTACACTACAATTATGTAGCGAATGATTGTGAAGTTCTCAAAAAAACTTCTCTCATGTATCAATCACCCACACAAAAAATCAAAATCATTTGCTCATGTCTTTTCTCATCACATCTGAAAGTCCCATAAGAACACATGAAAAACTGCTGCAAATAAAACGTTCCACAATTCTTCAACGGGTTATTGTATCGATCCCAAACTTGGCATGCAGGCTTGCAACAGACGAAGTAACAATTCATCTAATCATCATCAGGATGGTAATATAATCATTCCTGCTCCCACATATCTTTGAACAATGCATCAACGACAAACGAAAGCAAAGTTGCTAACAACTTTTTCCAATTTTAGGATACGAAATAATAAATTTTAGAATATCCATAGATAGCGTCGATTAAAAAATTCAGGCCCTTCAAGAAAATATTTCTTGACCGAAGATCAAGCACCTCCACGTGAGTTATCCGGTGTGTATGTGCTCTTTGGGAGGTTCAAAGTCAAAAGGGCTCGTGGAACGTGTTTGGGCTCTGAGCCTGAAAACCTTCTCGGCCCGCAAGTCGTTGAGATTTACACGTACGATCTCGTATATGTAATCGTGTACTTGGCGTAGTATCGTATAGCACATGCTCTGTATATGTGCTATATGAGGGCAACGGGGGGCGGCACGTTTTGCGCTAGCCACGCGACGAACGGCGGCTCCGGGTAAACCAGGGCAAGTACGTAGCTATATCGTTCCGGCACTCTCATAGATTAGTCCTAGGATTGTTGCGCCCTCAGCTTTCCCCTAACGCATGTATACAGCCACGTATATTACATATGCATAGACGTATATATTTAATCTTGATGAATCGTACTATATATGTATGCATGTGCACGTATTATCGCGTCAATTCCGACCTGTCATAGGCGTACTGTGTCGGTATCTATATACATGATTTATTTATTGTTAGCAGATCTTTGCATGCAAGTTTGGAAGCCCATAAGTGAATGTCTTCCGGAATGTAAATATATAATTTTGTAAATGGCTCGCTGAATACATGTATATTATTATCATATTGTATAGTATACATAGTTTTTGATTAGTCCCAGTCTCAAGGCGGG
This sequence comes from Ophion obscuratus, assembly GCA_964007375.1. Taxonomy (NCBI): domain Eukaryota; kingdom Metazoa; phylum Arthropoda; class Insecta; order Hymenoptera; family Ichneumonidae; genus Ophion; species Ophion obscuratus. The sequence goes on from OZ023314.1 coordinate 33,924,086, forward strand.
AGCCTGAATTAGAAGGTCCAAAAAAGCGTTTTTTCGGGATTTTTTTTAGAAGGGAAAAAAACAAGTGAGCCTAGTGAACATTGAAGTATATTTGAAATGTATGTTTGAAATGTATAAAAAAATGTTTCAACCTGAAACAATAAATGACTGCAGATTTATCAGCCATTGCAGTCCCCAATCGGCGGGAAAGATGCAGCTCGTAATTCTTCACTGAACCAAATGAACCAATAACAGTTTCAATTATCATATATTTTTCTTCTAGGAGAATCAAGAATGAACTGAAAAAATCGTGAAATTGTAACTTTTCTCAGGTTTGACAGAAAAAAATGTGTTTAAAAAAACACTTCAACGTGCTATAAAAATGATTTCAGGGGTTACCCCCACTTGCGATTTTGAAAAAATCGATTTTTTTTATTGCATTTTTTTGAACTATAACTATCTGAGAGTATGTCCTGAAAATTTCAAGTCGATCCGAACAAAATTGACTGAGATATGAGAGTTGAAAGAGAAGAATCCGTTGCGTAAACGACCGGAAATTGAAACTTTAAACGCGTTTTTCTCAAAATGGCATTGCTGAAGTCGGTGACCAAGATTACCCGAACACTAATGAACCGATCTTCTTGAAATTTTGCAGGTTTATTTAATATATAAAAATGTAGTCTTTAATAGTTCGATTTTTTTTTTTCGAAAAAATTGCCGTTTTATAGCCAAAAAACGGCCGTTTTTTTTCGTTAAAATCGAACCATTAACTTTGACTGTCCGCCATTTTGTGAAAAATGAATATTTTTTCAAATCCTTCGATTAAAGACTAGTTTATACTTATATTTGACTAAATCCATCCACATTTTTTTTTCAGATGATCCACTTCGCCGCAATGTTGGTCACCGCAAACCGTGTATATAAAAACATTATTTCATTGACGGCCATTTGCCACTAAACAATGTAATATTTTTCAATAAAAAAATTACTGAAAGTTCTTCAAGATGTGTTCTTTAAGATGGTATATTGATCGATTGAAAAAGTTTTGTAGTTTTCTTTAAAAAAATTCATGAAAAAGGCCTTTTTTTGCGCTACAAGTGGGGGTAACGCCTTAAAAAGACTTTTTGAACGACTTTTTTAATTCACTTAGAAGAGATCTTCATACTGAAGAAAAAGACCTTTGGTTTGATCCAATAGGTCGTTTAGTTTTTTTCCTACCGCGCTCGCCAATTTGGAAAAATCGTGTAAATAAAAACTAGAGTAAACGCGCTTCAAATTTTTCAATAGAAGGAAATATCAATCGCTTCTCTGCATTTGGCCTGGTATCTTCGAAAATATTTACAATTGGCCTCTGTAACTTTGTAAATATATTCTTGGATAGTTTCTCCATTTGATGATAACAAATGATGGAATTAATCTTTTGGTCGAGAATCGAACTATTTTTCTACAGCTAGCCATTTTTGGAATTTTGTCATTTTACAAAAGTATTTCGTCATACGACATTTTTTATTATAATACTAAAACTACGTTTTTTTTGTTCGCTTCAGATGACCCTAGTTGCCAGAACCACCTGCGCCGGATGGCCATGCAGCAAAGATGGCACGTTGTTAAAATAATAATGACTTCATTGTTTATCGATATTATCCAATAAAAAAGGAGCTCAAACTTGCCAAGATTATATATCAATTGCCTCTGAAATTCTGACCTCGTCATCCCAATAGTCCGATCAGAAAAAATATTGAAAATCGACCTGATCTTTGGGCTCCAAGCTTATGCAGAGCGGTTAATCACAATACTCGTCTCGAGCACTTGATCGTCCAAAAGCGTCGTTTGTATTTAGAACAACAGGACCAGCTGAAAGCTCCTAGGTCCTCCGATGACATCGAAACCGGCTAATTAATCGTGACTAGTTTGAAAGCCATAGCGATACAGGGGAGCAGCAACGTACCGAGATGCTCTTATGATAATCAGGAATATAGGAGCTGAGAACCGTCTAATCTCGGATTCGAGACGAGAATGTCGCGTGAGAGCGAGCTAAGTGCGTACTTGGAGTCTGCCCGGACTTGAATCACGTATCATAAGCACTTTAGTACAAAGGATTATGAATTATGACGTATTTACAGTGCACTGTTTATTCGCAGACGTATCATCGCTATCCAAACTAGTTGATGCTGAAATGATAGTACACCGAGAAAACAATATATTTCTATGTACCAGGATTTGTTAACTATTAACAAATGGTAAAGTTGGATATGGTGAAATAAATATCTTTTTACAGTTAATGAGTTATTCATTGGAGTCTCTGAATTGTCACGAATAAATATTTGCTAATTGTTAAGAAACGAGTACTTCAATAGAACATACCCGTTCTTAACAGCCAATAGATATACGAGGGTGGGGTGAAAAGTTTCCGGCCTCACCAAGAGATGGTGCCACTAGGTCTAGTTTTGGAGCGGCGTCCTACAGTACCATTCCTACCGAACTTGTATGTACAGTTTCAGCCCAATCGCTACGTTAGTTTGCATTTGAGAGCACATTGCGCGAGACGCTTTCGTTTTTTTCGTAAAAATGGAAAAATTGGAAAAACGTGCTGTCATCAAATACTTCCATTTGAAAGGTTTTACACCAAAACAAATAAAAGAAGAGATGGATTCAACACTAGGAGACTCCTCCCCATCATATTCAACTATTAAGCAGTGGGTTTCTGAATTTAAAATGGGTCGTGTGAGCACCTCTGACGAGCCTCGCTCAGGACGGCCCGTTGAAGTCACAACTTCAGAGATGATTGAAAAAATCCATAAAATAGTGTTGGAAGACCGTAGGTTGAAAGTGCATGGGATAGCTGAGACCTGTAGGATGTCAGCTGAACGTGTGCGAAATATTTTGCACAACCATTTGAACATGGAAAAGCTGTGTGCAAGGTGAGTGCCGCGTTTGCTAACGCTCGACCAAAAACTACTTCGAAAAACCATTTCTACCGACAATTTGGCGCTGTATAGGCGTATTCCAAACGAATTTTTGCGTCGATTCATAACTGTTGATGAGACATGGGTCCACCACTACACTCCTGAAAAAGATTTAAGAGCAACGAAGTTATCGAAGCTGTAAATCAGTATTTTGAGGAGCTTGACGAATCTACGTTTAAAACTGGTATAACTAAATTAGAACACCGTTATGAGAAATGTATCAGTGTTGATGGAGATTATGTTGAAAAATAAAGCAAAAAAAAATTTTTAAACATCGTTTTTCTTGGTCAGGCCGGAAACTTTTCACCCCACCCTCGTACAGTTGGTCTAATCCAATGCTTCGCGTTGATATACTATAAATACTTGTTTCCCATAACTGAGGCGTTTGTTTGATGAGGTCAGTGGAATAGTTGTCCCAGATATAAAGGATAGTTGAGTCAACGATATTTTATATTCCAAAAATCAAGATTCGCGTATCGTTATCAAATGAATATTTGGACAAAGTCATCCATTGATTGTCGGCAGATGAATGTGCCGTTGAATCAATGCAGCACTATAGTGCCAGTGGGCAAGTGTACAAGGAACAGGAATAGAAAATGAGAGTTGTTCCTTGCTACTTCTAGAGGACAAATCGTTGGACAATGATTTGTCATCTAAAAGTAGCAAGTTCGTTAATCGGAGAACAACAAAGATGGTCGCATCAATACGTCGTAGAGCAAGGAACAACTCTCATCGAAAACAGGCGGTCAACCGGTCCCGCGGTCGAGGTCTTGCCCACCCCTGCTGTAATGCATTTTTGCTGTAATGAATTTTTGTTTCTGTAAAAAATGACAGTTGATATCAATTTAAAATTAATTCGAAGACACGTAACATTCTCTAATCGTCATGTTAGACAGTCAAAGGCCAAAGCTCGCATTCGATTTCGGGGGCTTGCGTTATCATCCTTTATCATATTCCGTCAGCCTTGGAAAGACTTTTGCAAAGTCAGTTGAAATATTTGCCGTCCCGTATACCGAAGTTTTCTCTACGTCGTCGCGCGTCTCTACGGCGCTCCGCGACGTCGACTCTTGGATCTCTTTGCTCAGGCACAAGAGAGCCCGACGATGAATATTAATTGCGTTGAATCAACAAACGCAAATCCGCGGGCGTTCTCGACTCGTCCTTCCCTCGACCACTTTTCCTCACTATGTATCTTTTATTTTTTCCTCCCTTATACCGGCGTTCTTCTTTGGCCTTTCACCACCAGAATCGCAGCCCGAAGAAGCCATCTACCGAAATTTTCATGTGTGATAGTTATTTCTTCATTTTTTAGCCACTCTACACCTTCGGGCACTCGTCGTACACGGAGCCAACTTTTGTTCGTTCTCCGCAAAATTCCGTATATAAATATCGGAAAATCAGAGTAACAATCGGGGATGTATTCACAAAAAAATAATTCTACACTTTTATATAATTTTCAAGAATCACAAGGATTTTTCTCGAAAAAAAACTTTTAATATTACGTAATTCCCCATCTCGAGAATTTCGTTTGTAATTTTTAAAATAAATTTCAAGTAGTCAATAGTTTTCATTTTCGAAGGATATATTCGGAGAAAACTGATTGACATTCGGCCGTAGAATAAATTACTCCAAAGGGAATTTAAAAAAGTATTATTTTTAATACTATTATAATATAATTCAATGCTGTTATTCAGTATAACATTTTTATAAAGTAATACGAAAAACAAAAAATTGAATCTCGTATTTCTTTTTTTGTAAATATATTTTAAGTACGTTTCGAAATACTATTTTTTTCGCAGGACAGATTCGGAAAAAATTATATCGAAATTCGGTTGGGCCTTTGGAATAAATATCTCCAGAGGGAACATATTTCGTCTGGCCCACAAAAGTTGGTCAAAAATTGCTGTAGAATTTTTTATGACGTGATAAAAAAAAAAAAAAAATTCACGAAATATATGAATTGATGGCGGAAATGTTAGGATTGTGGAGAAAAAGGTGAATAGGGGTGCGATTTGGAGACGGACCATTTTGTGGATGTATACAAGGAGGGCCACCGAGATGTTTGGAATTTTCATTTCCTTTTCTCTCTCTCTCTCGCTCTCTTTCTCTCTGTACGATATGCTCGACGTTCTTTTCGAGAAAAAGACCACACTGGAGCGTAAAAGAAGTATTTGAACGTTTGTAAAAATAGAACTCTGTGAGAGAAGCGAGACCGAGAGAGGCTGAGGGCTGGAACAATTGTGAGGTCACCTCAACAAAATACATGGCGTTCACACATAGCTGCAGACTCAGGAAAAAGCGTCCAAGGAACGTTTATCGCACCGAGTGTTATGCCTTAGAAAAATGTCCTTCTTTTCCATTCTCATACTTTTCTATTTTCTTTTGCAGGGTGTGTAACACTTTTCGAAATGGCCTTCTCGCGTGCTTGAACGAGAAACGCCACGGCGAAGTGCGCCACGAGAGACTGAGAACTGCCGGAGCGTTTGCTCCGAAAACGCTTACATTGTGATTTGCGCGATACTCCCACGCTTCTACATTTTTCGAACGAAGTCACGACATTGCAAAAATAATTCTCCTATGAAATTAAGGCATTACTTTCACGAATCCAGACATTTAACAATTAACTGGTTTTCATCTATAATCAAGTAAAAATACATCCTATTGTACTGGTAAAATTTCAAGTCAAATTACCGAACTTTTAACGAAAAATTACGACCCTAAAAATCGTCTCATTTCTACGGCACTTTATTGAGAGTATACACTGGCTATATTTCTATTTAATAATTTATACACTAAAAAACAGTAGATGACTGATATAAACGGTTCAACGCGTGTAAAAAATGTTGAAGATTTCGCAACGACAATAAAAACAGCGGGTCACCATACGCTTAAAGAAAATATTAATGATTAAACTTGAAAATGTGACTAAGAACTTTCGTAGCCGCGACTTTTCAGGAAAAATGTCTAAATCTACTAAATTTGCGCGAATTTTTTTCTTCCAGTTTTTATTCTTGGGTGTAATAATTGATTGTAACTTATTTTTATTAAACCCCACCTTTATTTACCAAAGATTCAGAAGGAGCCTTCACAAAATACGGCCCTTTGCCGAAAGGGCGCCCTAATACGCTACAAATAGTGAGCTTTGCCAATTCGGAAAAAAATATTTTTAATAAAAAAAAAAATTCGTTTAATTCAGAACAAATTAAAAATAAATCGTTTCGGGCCTGTTGAAGCCGAATTGGAAATTACAATATCATTAATAGCGTTATTGGACATTAAAATGATAAAAATCTTCCTAAAAATATGATTGATTCGAAACAAAAATAGAAGGAAACATGGGCCCACGTTGAGACTAGTCTTAAAAATTATACAATGGCTCACTTTATCTTAGAGAATTTTTTGAAAAAAATTATAGAATGGGTCACTCTATTTTAGAGAATTTTTTGAATAAAATTAAAAAATAATAAAAAGTTTTCACTCGAGAAGCAAAAAAAACGTTGACTTTGGTCATTGATAATTTTTTTTCATATTTTTTAATAATAGTATGCTTCAAAACGAAAAAAAATTATATAGCCACATTTGTCAACATCTCAATCAGTTCAGGAGTTATCAGCGTTTAAACGTTTCCAAAATTTCCGAAAACGAAATTTTTTGGAAAATTATAACTCCTAAGAGAGAAGGGATAAAAATATAAAAATTGATGGATATTCCTTTCATGGGGTACAATTAAAAAACAAAATCAGAAAATCCAAAAATGGTCGGCGTCACGGACTGGGTGAAATGGCGTAGAATATCCCATATACAGTTTTAAAAGCATTTTCAATGCTACAAGAATATCATTCCCAGGTTACGTGACTGATGCAATCCTTTCATTATTTTCCCCGTTGATGAAGCATATAGGAGATTCGCGAAAGAGGATAATAGAAAAAAAAGATCATTGCCTCCGCGAAATAAATACCGAATGTGCGGGGCCGCAACGTAAAATGATCGGTTTTTATTATACATATATACGAGATAGACGATTTTTAAGCCATTCGATTTCGCGTACTCGAAACAGTCCACGAACCCCATACTCCTCATTATGCCAACCCCATCTCTTCGAAATAAACTTCATAAAATGTGAGCTTATTTATATGAATGTATTCCAAGGACCGTCTTTTCCCAATATCAACGATCCGTTTGAAATAATTTTAATTGGCGTTTAATTGACTTTTAAACATTCATATGTGCTGATAGCCAACATTGCACAACGATAATCGGTTCGAAACGTCCTTTCCCCAAATATATAGAGATACGAAATAAATTCCAGCGGAGTGGAATTAAAAAATAAACCGATTTTCGATATGTGTTTCTGGAATTTTGATCGAGCGTCGCAGTCTGCAGAGCTCGCCTCTTTAGTACAGAATGGTACTTCATTATCCGCATACCGCAAAAGTGCAACGGGAATTTATCTGTTACGAGGAGGTTGCGGAATTGAAGAATAAACCGAGAGCGAACGGTTTGGTATGGACGAGGTTAAAAAAAATACGTCGGCGGATCCCGGGCTCGAGGGCGGCGAGGAGGGGGGGGGGGGGGCGGGGTGGGCGCAGAGAAGACGAAATTTGTAAGGTCTATCCGACTGTGTGTGCAATCTCACCGATGCAAACATGTCTACAGGGTGGCCCGAAAAGTGACGTCCAGGAGGAAAATTAAAAAAATGGATCAGTACTCATTCCCGTCACTCTCATTAGTATTTTTTTACTTCTGGAGAAAAAAGAATTCTATTAATGTTTTTCCAACCCCCATTTTTTATATCCCATTTATCTTCTTTAGTTGTCGAGGATAAAGTAATTTTTTTTAATTCCTATTTTTTAACTCACATGTTTTTTTAGTTTCCGAAAAGGAAGAATTTTTAATTTTTTCTAAAATTGTCCCTGTAATATAGGTTTTTTTTCGTTTTCTTCTTTGAATGTGTACTTTTTTTTAGCATTTTTTAAAAGCAACTGGGAACCATGGAGATCAATAAAAGTATTTTTTTTCATCTGAACTTCAGTGACATCCTTTCAAACCTATTTTTTAATTTTTATTTTGATCAATATCTGAGGCATCAACGTTAATGCTCAGTTGGCCATTCACTTATTGCTCAACAGTGCGCTTCACAACGACTCATACTGATCAGTATATTTACGACCTCTAACGATCAGTATATTTACTATATTTTTCGAGACAGAAGAATGTTATTATTTTTCTGTTATTTTATTCCTATTTTTTTAACTCTCATGTATCTTTTTAGTTATAGGAGAAGAAAGAATTTTTAAATTGTGCTTTCGAGTTTTCCTTTATTTTAGGTTTTTTTTCGTTTTCTCTGCTGTGCATGTACTTTCCTCTTAGAAGTTTTTTAAAGCAATTGGGAGCCATTTAGACCAGTATGAGTATTTTTGTTATCATCTTAACTCTGGTGACTGATCCTTTCAAACCTATTTCTCTAACTTTTTTTTATTATTAATTTCCAAGGCATTAACGTTAGTGTTCAGTCGGTCATTTGTTTATTGTTCAACAGTGCACGTCATAATTATAACACAAGTTTAAAAAATCTCGAAGGAAGTACATATATAAGAGAGAAACATCAAAAATGTTTTTTTCTCGAAAATCGAATGGATCGTAGAAAATACATGTTGATACTGAGGGCGATTCGGATAGGTATAGGGATAGGTACGAGGGATAGAGATTTTTCTTTTGGACGTCACTTTTCGGACCACCCTATATATATGTGTATGTCAACCACGTACACAGATGTGTATGTAAAATCTTTGTGTGCGACGGCATAACCGATCTTGCTGTAGGAACGAGGTCAAATCTCACGGATGACTGAATCCTCGACGAGGACATTAAAATTCCGGAGGCCCGGTCTCTTCATTCCCATCCCTTTTCCGTTTTATCCCCTGTGCTTGGCCGTGTAGCGCAACCACAAGAAGCCCCAATGCCGTTGAGATAGAACCAATGGACCGAGGGAGAGAGACAGAATGGGGGAGATTGGAGAGAGAGAGAGGGGGAGAGTGAGAGAGAGAGAGAGAGAGAGAGAGAAAAGCCGGCCTCATAATCGAGGAAGTAACGCGGCTTGAGGGATAGAGAATTGAGAACGATACGATAGAGCATATCCGAGCAGAATGATACACACAAGCACACACTGTACACGAGGGCTGCCGCTCATTACTCGGTGAGATGAAGTTCGCATTCTTGCAGATAGGTATAAGCTCAACTTTCGTACAAAATACTCCAGGAGAACACAAAACTCGGAAGGCAACAAAATTTGATTTGAAATTAATCTTGAGAAGACCATCGATACGTTGACGAAGTTCGTGAAAAATCATACTTCAATTTAAGACTGTACGTATCGTGTAAACGTATAAACCCAACAAAGAAACTTACAGGAATGCCACGGCATTGATAAGAATTGAAAGCATTCTTACTTCAGTTGGTCATGACCGGATGTGAAATTTTGTATCGATCTACTAGACTTTTAATTTGCAGTACACTTGCAAGCATTCTTATAGAACGTTGTTGTGTTCTCAGATATTGTGAAAAAAGACATAATCCAAAATGGGACAGAATGTTTTAGATTTTTTGTGCAGGTCATTAATGTGTGATAGAACATTTTTTTGAAAATTTAAGTAATTAAAAAACAACACTTTTGACTCGAAATTTGAGGCTCGTTCTGCATATTGTACCACCTACGAGCGAATTTATCTTTAAATCTATGACTATATATGAGGCATTCCACGTCACTTAAGCCAGTGAAAAAAAATCCACAAATAATTTTGAGAAATCGAGTTACTTTATTGAAAAATATGCACGGAGTGTCAATTTTTTTTTACAAATCTCTGACGTTTTTTCTCGTTGATTGCCATTTTTTTACATTTTTCTATTCAAATGGCCGTATCTTTGGTAGGATTTGACGTATTCATTCATACATTCGTAAAAAACGAAAATGTGCGTCTTTTCCTAGCCTTCCAGAAAAAAATTCATTTAGATTTTATTGAGCAAGCCGAACGTCCGTTTCAGGGCGAAATATGCAACAATATTTTTTTTCTCAAGGAAAGACACTCGTTACTTTATTTTTTTTAATTTCCCCAAAGTACGAATACGAAAAACGGATTTTTAGTATTTTTTATGTTATGGGATTCCTAAACACCGTGAAGTAACAGCTATTTTTGTTTTTATTTTTTTTTATTAATATACGATTGAAGAGTGTGGAGCACTTCAAGGCTCCAATACATATGACATATATGTCATATGTATTTCAAAAACCTGGTAAACATACAGCGAGTGCTCCACATTCTTCAATCGAATATTAATAAAAATAAAAATAGCTGATACTTCACGGTGTTTAGGAATCCCATAATATAAAAAATACAAAAAATCCGTTTTTCATATTCACAATTCAGGAAAATTCTTAAAAATAAAATAACGAGTGTTTTTCCTTGAGAAAAAAAATATTTTTGCATATTTTTTCCTGGAATGGACGTTTGACTTGCTCAATAAAATCTAAATTAATTTTTTTCCGCAAGGCTAGGAAAAGACGCACATTTTCGTTTTTTTACGAATGTAAATACGTCAAATCCTGCCAGAGATACAGCCATTTGAATGGAAAAATTTTAGAAAATGGTAATCAACGAGATTTTTTTTCACTGGCTGAAGTGACGTGGAATGCCTCATACGTGTGCGTGTGAGTGTTACAGTTAAAAAGCGTTTAACCTAGGAAAAACTACTTCTGACTGAACGCCTTCGTTACAACTCTTTTTTGTCTAGTGAAAACGAAGTGCCTAGAAACCTAAAAAACACAAACTGTGACCTTATTCGGAAACAATTTAAAATGATCAATTCCGTCAGAATTCGTTTTTTCTAGTTAAGACGAGTTTTAACTAGCATTCAAGTATATTTATCATTGAATTTCACACTGTTGTATTCCAAAAAAACCTACAAAGTAATCGAGTAGCATCTATTAAAAAAAGTTCGCTTACATGCGATAGAATAATTTCGGGAGAATCGCCTAAATATTGAGAATTTCACGTGCTGGCTACTTTCGCTTACAGTACCCCCCTCACATCCCTAACTATCGTATTTTTTTTCCTCAAGCAATGCATCGCCACAACCCGATCCCCAAGTGACAAGGATTCATGTAGCTGGCTTCGTGGAGGTGAATAACGAGAGTTTTGATGGAAAATCCGCGGACCGATTGAAAGTGCATGACGGATGAGGCAGTTCGAAGTGCAATAGGTGAAACAGGTGAAACATCGCTGACGACATCGGGCCTGATGGGTGCACGCATGTGCAGTGTTGCTCGAGCCACCGACTGGACGCTGATGGCTCGGTCTTTGTCGAGTAACATTTTTTCCCCTATACGTGCTTGGGCTCAGTCGGTACTCCCATTCCTTTTTTTCGTGCCATTTTCGACCCAAGCGGGAACGAAGAAAACATCGCAGGTATTTGGGTTACCGTTTCAACGTACCTGACACCGCGCGGAATGGGAAGGTAAATGCGAAGCGAGTTTCGGGGTCGTGTGTGCCGCAGTAGCGCTAACTTCCTCATGCAATTGTTTCCGTGTGGATTTTCCCTCGCAGGAGTGCGAGCTCGGAATAAGAAATGAAAGGCGAAAACTGGGGGATAATTTGTTCCTCGCACCGAAAGATCGTGAACTTCCTATGGAACTGAGTTATTTCGTTGAGTGCAGACGCCATTAGTCTCGCTAGTTTTCAGGGTGAAAATCGCTCTCAGCTTTTCCTCTTCGCTATCACATATATGTATGTAAGCCATGTATGGTTTGTGCAATATTAGATTGGGCGGGGAAACAAGTAACGAGAGGATAAATGAGCCGGTGAATCCGACGAGGCGAAACGGCCAACTTTCCTTTATTTCTCATTTTTTCCAACGAGACAAAAATAACGTAACGATCTCTCGTAACGATAGTTCGGTGTTCGGATGATAAAAAAAAATGACGTATCTCGAACTTTGATAGCTTAAGGGGCATGCATAACCTTGAAGTGAAAAAAAACAGATCGATTTTTTATTTTTTATTTTCGTCTCTGGTATTGGGACGATCAGGTCGATCTTTCGCACACAGATGGTACATAGTGTTGACATGTCACACTTTTCTTTTTATTGCAAAATATAGCCTCCGCACGGCTCGGTCGCGTACATGATTCCGGTAACTTGATTTATCTTAAGTAAAACATGGAAAAATATACTTTTAGTACAATGGTGAAGCTACAAAACCACCGGATACTTTTTCGAAATTTTAAAATTTGCATAGATTGCACCTTTTTGAAAAAAAATGTCGATTTTCGACAAAAAATAACGACATTGAACGTTTGTTATTAACAAACGGAGGAACATGTGAAAAAAATCATCCGGTCTGTCGATTGAAGATGTTATAAAATATGTTCAGTCCAAATTTGAAGTAAATCGGACGATTAGATTTTGAGATATGACGTACGCCGGATTGCAAAGTATGCTTTCGAGATAAACGCAAGAAAAGAAAACGTAGTAAATCCACTTTTTCCGTATGCACTTTTCGTACAAATGTTTAGGACAGCGCAATATCTTCGGTGGTTCTTTATGGTTTCGGGTACGGGCAATACGAATAGGACATTTATTTTGTTCTAGAATCGTTTTTTTTCGTTATTAACAAGTTAATTGTTATAATGACGATTGTGACGAAAAAGTTCATTTTGTAGAAAAAAGTTTCAAATAATGGATGTTTCTTTTTGAATTGACAATAAAAAATGTCTCTTTAATTTTTTTTGCTAGCTCCAGTAGTAATGGAGATATGAACAAGGAACATTTTTAGGAGAAACACGGATCGATGAGTGAAAGGGACGAAACGATGAGTGAGAGGTGATGCGATTAATTTCCGTCACTTATATCTCCATAAAATTAAACATTTTTTATTAAACATTTTTATCGATGAAATGCACTCTTTCGTCCCAATTGTATGCAAGTGCCTTGGTGTATAGACTACATGCTTGAGATAAAATCACAATTATTTTTCGTACTTTCAATCTGCGATCACCATATAAAAATCAAACAGCCTGGTTGGACAACGTCATATCAATGCCCTCAGAAACCACCCAATGCACCGTTTTATGACGGTGAATTGTCAAAATCGTCATAACTCGGGCAATTTTTTAAATTTCTACATAATCTTTGAACCAAATCGAAGTTCTACGCAATAAGAAAAAAAAAAAACCAAAAAAAAAACGCAAAACGCAATAACAAAATAAAAAAAAAACCAAAAAATTGATTTTTGAAATTCCAACGTTATGCATACCCCTTAATTTCAGAAATGTATAGTCACGTTCACAACTTTCCGTTCCATTTCAAAATGGAGTTCAACTGTTAATTAGCTAGTTCCCGAGCTTGACGCCATTCGTCGTATTTACCGTTCGATGTCACGAGCCCCGACATATTCGAAATTATTCCGCCACAAGGCCACCCCCAACGAAGCTTTTCATTCGAGCGTCATCCTCCACCCCTGAGGATCAAAAGCGACGTAATGACGAGCCGGAAGTATCTCACGTGCAGTTTGCAAACGCGCAAAAACAAAGGAACGAAAAGAAAAAAGGACAGATTTTTTTTTTGCAAATGGAACAGGCGGATTCCGAAGTACCGGAAAACGATGAGCTGGTAACGATCATTTTGGGGCCGGCGAAAAAAAGCTCACGGGAGCCATTGAGTCATTGAGCACACTCCAATACCGTTGAATGATGACGTGACGGAATGAAAGCTTTTTCGAGGCCGTTCTGAAAGCCGCATGATGACACGATCGTTAACGATGTAAAACGTGGGCAACGACGAAACGCGAGGAACTGCCCGTGCAGAAATTCGTTTGGATTTGTTGGTTATCCCAAAATCCTACCACATCCCAGGAAAAATGGTTCGAGTTATTTTAGTACCCTAGTACGAAAATCACTAACATTGATAAATTGGTACCACTGTAACGGGTAAAAAAATCGATTTTTTTTTGCATTTTCTCAAAGTATACATATTGAAGAATACGCGAAAAAAAATCAAAATGTTGAAAGGTGACCAAGTTACATAACATTTAGTGAGAGCAGGTAGCGCACCGATTTACGTATACTAAAACTTTCAATCGCGTTTCCCTCGACCCCGCCGAAATCATAGCTCTAGCTATAATTGTCCGACTTTCAATACGAAAAAAAAAAATTTCTGTAAATGCAGTAGGTATCTTGTACCTAGCCGTTTTTTCGTTTAGTATTTTTAAGCCTCCGAATATAAGGATAAATTTCGTCAAAATTCCACTTTTTCTAACATTATAGTTAGCCGAAATATTATCCTACATTTATGTGGATTATAAAATCATATTGTTTTTATTTTTCAGACCAACCATTGTCAAGTAATCGATCCAGCCGTTGGGTCACATTTTTTTACAGAGGCTCTATTTTACCTCAATAAAGGTCTTACTTTTTAATTTTTTAAAAATAATTTTAGACGTAAAATAAATACATAAAATTTACACGAAATAAGTTCAATGTATGCTTAATGACGTAGTTTTTTTTTCAAATGTCTAAGAAATAATCTAGTAGACAACAAAATTGGGAAGAAACGCCTCTTTTTTGGCATGTGAATGGGGGTGTACTTCCTTAAGACGGGAGCCTGAATTAGAAGGTAAAAAGAAATCGTTTTTTTTCGGGAATTTTTTTAAAGGAAAAATATAAGTGAGCCCAGTAAACACTGAGGTATCTGTTCATGTATATTCGAAATGTATACAAAAAATTCCAACGTAAAACAATAAATGACTGCAGATTTATCAGCCTATTCCATGTGCGTCTGGCAACTGCAGTCCCCAATCGGCGGGAAAGATGCAGATCGTAATTCTTGACTGAACAAAATAAACCAATAAAATTTTCAATTGTCATAAATTTTTCTTCTGGGTGAATGAAGAAGAAGCTGAAAATCGTAAAATTATAACTTTTGTCAGGTTTGAAAAAAACATGTGTTTAAAAAAACACTTTAACGTGCTATAAAAATTATTCAAAAAGACTTTTTCAACGACTTTCTTAAGGCCTCTTAGGCCACAGTAACGGGTATAAAATCATGTGCGAATTTAACAATTTTTTTTCATATGAAAAAGTGATTCGCTCATAAAATTAATTACACACCTATTTAGTATGAATATCAAGCTGTTAGAAAATATATCTTTTTTTTTTCGATTTACAAAATGGCCGACTACTCGAAATTTCTCGAAACAGCTTTTTTCCAATCGGCGTGACAAATAACTTCAACAGTTTTTACTCGATTTACTTCTAATTTAAAAGTTATGTTCCTAATTGCATTTCGCAGAGAAGTACATACGGAATTTCTGATTAACCGAAAAGTTTTCATTTTATGAGCAGTTATAACGAACTTTTTCACTGAAAAATCATTTCTTAAGTTCAAATACCTATAACTTTTGTAGAATGACGAGAATTTTTTTTTGTTCTAGGTAATAAATTGTGGATGCCAAAGGTCACGCCGCGGAGTGCCTAAAATAAAGATATCAAAAGAAAATATTAGTAGTTCGCCATTTTGTACGTGGAAATTAAAAAAAAAATTATAACAGCTTTTTTATAACAGCAAATTATAATATTCATACTAAATAGATGTGTAATTCATTTTACGAGTGAATCACTTTTTCATACGAAAAAATAATTTTATATTCGCACATGATTTTATACCCGTTACTGTGGCCTACAGCCTTAATTCACTTAGACGAGATTATCATACTGAAGAAAATAAAGTTTGGTTTGATGCAATAGGTCGTTTAGTTTTTTTGTTATCACGCCCGCCAATTTGGAAAAATCGAGCTTCAAAGTTTTTAATAAGAGGAAATATCAATATCAAATATCTCTCGCTTGTCTGCTTTTAGCCTTGTACCTTCCAAAACATTTACAATTGGCCTCTGCAATTTTGTAAATGTATTCTTGGATAGTTTATCCATCGATTAAAGCAATAAAAAAAAACCATTTTTCGGACCTTCTAATTCAGCCTCCCGCCTTAAGAGATTTATATTTTTTCAATATAAGATTTATACTT
Organism: Ophion obscuratus; assembly: GCA_964007375.1. Classification (NCBI taxonomy): domain Eukaryota; kingdom Metazoa; phylum Arthropoda; class Insecta; order Hymenoptera; family Ichneumonidae; genus Ophion; species Ophion obscuratus. The sequence goes on from OZ023314.1 coordinate 33,940,102, forward strand.
TTTGAAGAACTACTCATCTTGAATATCTGTATATTTTGATTCAGGATTCAAATTGGATTCGCAAATTGGATTCCAACGGCAACTCCCGATTAGAAACCAATGCACTCGCGTGACGTTTTAGTGCAGTGACAGGTACGAGAATTCAATTGAATCCCGACGACAATTGCTGTCCACGTCTGTCCCGCGCATAACCATAAACGACCGAAGATTTTCGTTTCCATTCCGGGTGTTTCCAACGCTCAATTTTGTACCGGCAAATTCTGCGTTATCGAGCTCTCTTCATTTTCATCCCCCTCCAGCTCCTCATTCTCTCTGTCTCCAGGCATTGGGCTTGTGCAAATACGTTAACAAGCTGTTCACCAGCAGCCACCCATGCGCGCTTCGATCCCGTTACTGTGGAGTGTTTTCGCAGCGCGGTATCCAGCATTTCCGTCGATGCGAAAACTTGCCAGTTAATATTTGCGTCTCGCTGCATGCAACGGCAGACATTACAGCCGTTGGCGCTCGTTGACAAAAGACTTTTGTCGCTTTTACCAATCGATTGTACGCGTACAAGGCAATCACTGACACGCCCATGGCCCTGTGAATCACAAACTACTGATCAGTTTTTTTTTTCACGATTCTCCGACAGAAACAATCGGTTTTCCGATATTCGTCTACGTGGGTACGAGCGCGTAACCAGATGTCGTTTCACTCGGGAAAAAAGCGATATCGTACGGTTGGGTCTCATATGGAACGGTAGTATCGGGTTTCTTTTTTGGTTCAAATGACATGGGGGTCGTTGGTGACGGCGGGGATCTCCGATGTCAAGGAACGTTGGCCGAGCTAATACTCGGATGGGTGACCGTTTAGCGGCGCTCGGGCTTGCGCGTGAGCCACTGGAGTGGGCAGTTTCGCCATTATCGACACGGGTTTTCCGCAGTTTTCACGCAAATACGATGCGATTAGGAAAGAAGCGTCCCAGTCTCTGCACAATTGGTTTACACTCCAGGGTTCCCGAAAATCCCCAAGGGCCAAGGGAAGAAAGTCGACATAAAATTACTGCTACTAATCGGTATATGTCGAACGACAGAATAATCGGATAATCCGGCCAGTAATTGTGGCACAAGGATGCGCAGGAGCCGCGCTTCTCCATGTACGACGAGAGCGCGAATTAGATTGATGCGGAATAGCATGCTACGCGGGTTAAACTCGTTGAGGGCCTAAAATTTGGACGCCAATTTGTCCTGGTCACGTGCTCGAGCGCACTCTGGACACACAACTCCGGTCGTGCCGCCTGGCGAATAGCTACCTTCGTAGCCCTGGGCAAAATAGTAGCAGAGCAAGGGCCAGCACGCATCACCTAACTCACCGAATACGAGGGGCACGTCCAAATTGCATATGGATAAGGCAAAACGTTCGCGCAAACTTATTGATATTTGTCAAGTGAAAACGATGATTGTTTTTTCATCATTATTATATCGGTTTACGGAAACTTTAAATTTTGGTTCTTACACAATTTACATTATTTTTTACAATTTTATGCTAATTATTTCTCTAATATTAACAATTTTTTTAATTCCTTACTATAACTTAATATTCATTAATTCATTCAATAAAAATTACGAATGACTAAACATAACTATAGTAACGTTTACCCGCTTTTACAAACAAAAAAATTATGCCGAATAATTCGTTAACGCTAGAACTACAAATCGGGGTAGATATCTACCCCAGGTTTTTCTTTGCCAAATTACGTCTTGGCCGTTTTTTAGCGCTTTCGGGTATTTAAGGGGTTACCCCCACTTGCGGTTTTGAAAAAATCGATTTTTTTATTGCATTTTTTAAAGTATAAGTATCTGAGAATATGTCCTGAAAATTTCAAGTCGATCCGAACAAAATTGACTGAGATATGAGCGTTGAAAGAGAAGAATCCGTTGTATAAACAACCGGAAATTGAAACTTTAAACGCGTTTTTCTCAAAATGGAATTTCTGAAGTCGGTGACCAAGATTACTCGAACACTAATGAACCGATCTTCTTGAAATTTTGCAGGCTTATTTAATACATAAAAATGTAGTCTTTAATCTTTCGATTTTTTTTTTCGTAAAAATCGGCCGTTTTATAGCCAAAAAACGGCCGTTTTTTTCGTTAAAATCGAACCATTAACTTTGACTGTCTGCCATTTTGTTAAAAATGAATATTTTTTAAAATCCTTCGATTAAAGACTAGTTTATGCTTATATTTGACTAAATCCATCCGCATTTTTTTTTTCAGATGATCCACTTCGCTGCATGGTTGGTCACCGCAAACCGTGTATATAAAAACATTATTTCTTTGGCGGCCATTTGCCACTAAACAATGTAATATTTTTCAATAAAAAATTACTGCAAGTTCTTCAAGATGTGTTCTTTAAGATGGTATATTGATCGATTAAAAAAGTTTTGTAGTTTTCTTTTAAATAATTCATGAAAAAGGCCTTTTTTTGCGCTACAAGTGGGGGTAACGTCTTAAATCGATTTTACACTGACTGAACTTTAATGAAAGTGAATTTGATTTTCACCATTCTCTTCTGCATGAAAAAAATAAAGAGATTCATATACTTACGAGTCTCGTTACTGCTGGCAGAACAATTATACGAACAAAAAACGCGTGGGGTAAATATCTACTCCGGTTTGTAGTTTAAAGGTAGAAAAAATGGGTTTGTATTTCGAGGGTTAATATTAATTGACATTCATTTATTCGTGAATATTAATTGATTCGATTAATCAAATTTTGAAATGACTAAAGATCATTGTAGTAGTTTATAAATTTGGTCGAGCCAATTTCAACTAGAGCGAATTATAGAGGGTGAAAGAAATATTGAGCACCGGTCGATAGCAAAGTGTTCACGAAATGTTGAAATTGCACCCCGCCAGTGGGGTTGATTGAGGTTGACGAGACCGAAAGGGACGGTGGATTTTGTACGACAGAGAGTGAGGAGAGAGCTGCGGAGAAAGAAGACAATAGAGAGGGGAAGAGAGAGGAGAGAGAGGAGAGAGATAGAGAGAGAGAGAGAGAAGTTAAATGTTACCAGTATCGTTATCGATGTCCATATCCCGGTACATTACTGCACGATAATATCGCTGAAACCATTTTTGGCCGACGTTGAAGAAGAATAAAAAATGCGGCAGAAGATTGTGATTTTCCGCTGCATCGCAAGCTATTTTGTCGTGTCTATAGCTCCGCCGTATTCCACGATGAAACGGGAGACGACCTGAATATCCGGCAAGGCTCTTAGTTCAACAATGCTAATATAGTTACATATAAAATAGTACTTTATCGTGATATCTCGCGAACAATTCTACAATAACCGTGTGTATATATTACACACACACACACACACACACACACACACACACACACACACACACACACACACACACACACACACACACACACACACACACACACACACACACACACACACACACACACACACACACACACACACACACACACACACACACACACACACACACACACACACACATACGCGCGCGCGCGCGCGCGCGCACACATCTATATATATATAGAACAGCATACGTACATTGTCCACGATGATCGACTTTATCGAAGTTCCTTTCACGTATCTCGTATACTGATACGATTATATTTTTCGTTATATCGGACGGACAAAATAGAAATAGAACGGGAATTCATCGCGAAATATATTTCTGTCAAATAGACGTCACTCGCTTGTACATCACAGGATATTTAAAGTTTGATTATAAAAAAAAAATACCTAGATATATATTTAGAAATACGTATTTCCTAGTTGGAGCTTCGGATGAACGCTATTTCGGGACATGTCTGACTATTCTCGTATACTATCACTTCGCTACCTTCTTTTCCCGATTATCAGTCTGTAATAATGGATAAATTCTTCATTATGAGGGTCCCTTAATTCTGCAGCCTTTGGACGAAGAGCCATTGCGATGAATTTCCTCGGTTAAGCGGTCACCCATCCAAGTATTGGCCGAGCCGAAGGTGCCTGCTATAGTTGTGTGCTCTATTAGTTTTCGTTCATAATCGCCGATAATTGACGAGCTTTATTATGCTGATTTCAAAACATCACCGTATATCTTGATTAGGGAAAAAAACCTGCACTCGCGTGCTTTACAGTTCTACTTTCTTCCATTTCTGGGGATTATTTTGTGTCCCTTGTAAGAGTACGTAATGAGCTGAAAATCGAATTTTACGATTGGAGGAGTCTCCGGCTTTCGCGAAGGGATTTTATTGCAAAACATGCGCCAATAAAGAGGGAGAGAGGGGGATGGAGGCGCTCAAGGATGGGATGAATTTCCACGCCAGCAGAGATATCGGAATGTAACGATGAGGAAAAATCAGCCTGGCACATGGGTTGCCCCCCCCCCCCCACCCTCTCAGTGTGCGAAAACCCACCCTCCCTTTTCTGGCGACACTTTAGCTTTTCCGTCGCTCTTTCGCCAACATCGATTACCGTTGCGGACGGTCGGAAAAGTCGATTGGACGAGACATCGTAAAAGCTTACTTCGAGGATAAGAGACGAGAACGAGTATCCAATATGTACACTTATACATACATATATCTACGTGAAACACTTTCCTGGATGGACAACTCGTACCCTAGAGAGAAAGGTCACTAGAAAGTGTTCTTTCTATCGGTGTCTCGTTCAATCTTCGTCGAAGAAGCTGCTCGGGTGTATGTGCGCGTACGTACACACACCTGCGTACATACCTGTATAAGATCGATGAAAAAGAAAATTTCCGAGAAAAATGATAAATACTTTTCTGATGGCACACGCCCACAAAATTGGAGATACTATGATGCAGGTAAAAAGTGATTGGGTGAGACCTGCACGTGTTTTGATTTCAATGACACGGAACATCGAGAAGTCAGCGGACAAGGCTGCCTTAGGTAATTGACACGACCTGAAGACTCTGCTGTATAATGAAAGCAGGGTTGTTCGCTTTGGTGGACAGCCTAATGGCCATCAGGCTGCCTGTCTACTGAAGCGAAGAGGAGAGAAACGCAGTGGACCTAGAAACAAATCAACTAATAGAATCTGTAGATCAGTAGGAGAAACTAATAGATTCAGCGGTTGATTGGTTGATGTATTTTAGCTTCACTCCGCTTCACTCCTTTTCGCTTTGGAGAACAGGCAGCCCTAGGCACTCATTTCCCATTTGTAGAAATTTGCCGTTTGTCATACTTGTCCGTGACGTTAGTTTGCTTTGCAAGATACGCAATTGTATATTCGAGTGTCCAAGGTACAAACTTTCTTGGTATTTGGAGAAAATATGGGAATTTACGTTCCACAGTGCTACTGGTAAGAAAGTCGTGCTGTCGCTGAAAAACCCCGTAATCGGAAAACATTAGAAGCAGGCTAGTTTTTCGACAGGTGATTTTGTAGGTGCCGCGGGTGCTAAATCCAAGTTTGCCTAAAAATCGGGGTGTACGATTTTTTTAGGGGATGAAAGGGGATGCGGGTGAATTAATGCCAAACTACAACCCCTACGAGGTCGGCGCTGTGGGGAAAACTGTGCAGAAAAATTCAGGCTTTAGATTTGTCCACAGCGCCGAAGTCGTAGAAGTTCATTTTGGGGGTGAAATTTTGACATATCAGTTTTAATTCATTAACTCTTTAGGAAAAATTGGTACACTTTTTGTTCAAATGGCAACTTTGTAGCCCTTGAAAAGACGAGTCGATCAAGTATTTGATCGTCACTCTCCGATAATATCTTCACCCGAAAAAATGGTTGAAATACTAAAAAAAAATTGTTTATTGAATAGCTAAAAAACAATCGATTTTTCGGGTATGGTTCAAATGTACGAAATGTAGAGAATAATTTTCTCTATATTTTCGTTTGTATGGACCACCCTTGAATTTTGATTATCCAACCCCTCTCGGGGGTTGAAAATTCAAAAGGAAATTCTGGGAAATCTATTCACCGCACGAATTCAACGCCGTGGAAGAATTTGCAGCTTAAACGCTCAGCTACATTTTTGTCCACAGCGCCAAACTCGTATCTCTTTATTTTCGGTCAATAGTTTTCCCGGAATTTCATTTTGAATTTTCAACCCCTCAGAGAGGTTCGAAAAAGCAGAATTCAAGGATGGCCCATAGGAACGAAAATATAGAGAAAATTATTCTCTACATTTCGTACATCAAACCATTCCCGAAAAATCGATTGTTTTTGCGTTTTTCAATAAACCATTTTTTAAATACTTACACAATTCTTTTGGGGATAAAGATATTATTGGAGAGAGATGATCAAATACTCGATCGACGCATCTTTTCAAGGGCTACAACGTTCCCTCTTGAACAAAAATTGTATGAATTTTTCCTAAAGAGTTATCGAATGAAAACTGATTTTTCAAAATTTCACCCCACTTTTCAACCCCCAAAATGAACTTGCACAACTACGGCGCTGTGGACAAAAATAAAGCCCGGATTTTTCTGAACATTTTGTCTCGCGGTGCCGACCTTGTGAGGCGCGTAGTTTGGCATTAATCCACCCCCATCCCCTTTCATCCCCTAAAAAAATCCTTGACCCCGATATTTAGGCAAACTTGGGTGTAGCACCCGCGGCACCTACAAAATCACCTGTCAAAAAACTAGCTTTCTATTTTTTTTCCGATTCCAATATACACCACGACTGTACTATGGATGCATACACACCCAGGCACACGAAGACTCGCGGGTTTTGATAGTTTACGAAAATGTTCATCGAATCATATTGAGGATGGTTTATCTTGGTAGGATTGCACGAGGATCCAGCCTGGGAGCCCGCTAGCTAGGAAACGATAGTTTCCACACCCCCAACAGGACATCCTGGTCTCAAGGAACAACCTTGGCTTCGGCTGCTATGTGATCCTCAAGTTGCACATGCATACCTATATCTAGTTCGTAACGTAACCGACTGCTTTAGGGCTTCCGAGGCAAGTGCGAATCGGGTTTCGGCGAAGTTGTTCGGAAGTGCTGAACATCAGAACCGGCAGTACAGCCACGTAACCAGATGTGGATTTAGCAAAGTGTTTCACTCCAGTATCTTCTTCTCACCGTTGCACTTCCTTCGCTTCCCATACACCCCTATAAAGTCTTACATCTTTGTACAAGGTGCACACACAAACGCACACCCACCGACACACATACGGACTGTTTTCTCGCGTTTTCCTCAGACAAGTTACTTCTGTACTGTCGTAATAATGGCGATACTATAATTGTACAGCAATTATTGTGAGTTACGTTCTCGCGGTGGTTTTGATCCTTGTACAGTATGTTGCATGCATGTGTGGGTGTGGGTGTAGCGCGGGTGACCTACTATACGTATGAAGTAGTGCAGCCCGGGACACAAATTGTAGCCAATGAAATTCATTCCACATTAGCCATGAATGCACCAGAGGAAGAGAGAAAAGATGAGCCAGAGAACAGGTAGCCATTCACCTTTTGGAATAAATTCTACGCCAACGTAACCAAATATGAGAGACGAGCTTTTTATTCCAATTTTATATTCATATTCCTACTCATTTTTCTCCGACAAACCATTTTCCCAAAGCCGCTTATCGAATTTCGCCCGATTCATAATTTGCGGATTCTCCAAGATGGCATCGGCATTGGAAATTCATGGCCTTTGCGGTTGAAAGGGGAGTGGAGTTGATCGTCTAAATAGTGAAGGACAAAGATGCAGAACACTTCTCTGTCGAGGGTAGTGAAAGTGATTGGATAATATTTACTGAATTGAATTGGTGATCAGGAAAAAAAAGATATCGATGTTTGCAGCGTTGGAAGGCAACGAAAGTTAGTAGACCGATCTTGTTTGGGAAATTTAGACTACAAAAATCGCTCAACTGTTTTTTAGGATCTTTGTAAAAAGCCTAAGTTTGCAGGATAAGAGGTCGGATGATGAAAGGACTGAAGAAATAAATTAAAAAAAAAGAATTTTAGTTACTTTCCAACGATGCAAAGTTCGACACCTTAAAAAAGCTTATTAGTTATCCCTCTTTAGCGTAAATTATTTACTGCAGTAAATTGTTTTCCTAGTTGATGATTGTTATTTTTCGGTTCTGAGGTTATGGACTACTTGTACATTTTCGTAATGGCGTTGAAGTTTGCATCGTGCGGATGCAACAGGAGTTTAGCATGCGTTTTATTTTAATTTGTGGGTGGAAGTCCGATCGGGCTGAAATTCTGCTCTGACCTTCCTTTTAAAATCTTAAGAGATCCCCTAAAAGGATTTTTGGCGACGGGCCATAGTTTTCGAGATATCGATTTTTGAAAGTGCTCAATAATCTCCGAACCGTAAAATAACATCAATAACAATTATCAGCCAGGAAAAAAATTCGCTGCCCGTTAAGGGGTCTTCTCACTTTAGACGCCAAATAAAGGCTATTTTCATGAATTTTTTTGATAGGTTTATATTATAGATATTGATATAAAAGTTGTTATACTTAATAAATGCACTTTCGAAATACATTAAAAATATATATATTCATATAAGTGACAATTTATAGACGAAAATGGTGGTTAAAAAAATTTCCTAAAAAATTGTAGGTCTGCGCTGTCGGAGATGGATCGCCCGAGAGAAAAAAATCAAACGGTTTTAGATTCAGTATGTTAATGGCTATAATGCATATCATACGATTTTTGATATATGCAAAAATAACAAAATCGCGGACAGTTTTCGATAAAACAAAAAAAGCGTGTTTTTTACCGTATTTGGCGAAAAAATTGTAAATATCAAAATGGAAAAAAATCCTTGATAAGCGCTATAGCTATAGTTGTAAAGAATATGTGGTTGAAATTTCATAAGGATCAGTTCAGTAGTTTCGAAGATCAACAAGCCTGATCAATAAACGTTTTTTCGAGAAAAACGCGTTTAAAGTTTGTTTGGGTTACATAAATACATAAAAAGTTTTTTGTTTATGTATTTCGAAAGTGTATTCATTAAGTATCAAAACTTTTATATCAATATCTATAATATAATCCTATCAAAAAATTCATGAAAATAGCCTTTTTCGCGTCTAAAGTGGGACCCCTTAAAATTTCTTTCACTGCATTCCAACGATGCAAATTTCAACATCATTTCCTAGACCTATGGGGAAAAAACGTTTTGAACCTGACATATCTGGGCAATATTGGCTATCAGCACTATAAAAAATGATATGAAATTTACAATACATTTAAGATACAAAGGAATTGAATTTTACGAACTCAGTAGATGGAATTAAATTTGAAACACTTGTACCGTAAATTTAAAACAGGATCATGAAAATCTAACGTGGATATAGAATTTCATAGATGCAACATGGAATTTCAAAGACAAGTTTGTAAATTTGTGGAAAATGTATTGCATTAACCCATCTCTTCAATTGAAAATTACTACAGATGTATAATAAATCAACTATAAAAAACAGAGCATTGAAAATACAAAACAAGTTTGAAATTTATTTACAGCAGCCTGAAAAATATAATATATGTGAGTCTGAATTTTACGATACGTACAATGCATGATCACAACAGATTTATTTAAAAGTGCTTCACTCGATTTATTCCAGTGAAGCTGGAATATAAAAAAAAATTCATAAACGCTGATGAAAATCACATGAAACAATGTGAAAATTATATTAAATTTGCACTACATTTAAGGCACAAAAGAGCTGAATTTTACGAACTTAATATACGAACGAATTTAATATACACTCGTATATTGATATCAGCAAATGGTTGTTAATTTCAATATACATGGATGTGAACATTTTTTTACACGTGCATTATTTTTCAAACGCACAAGTATATTAATATTACGGAGCTACACTTTTATTTTTAAAATAACCTGCTTTGGATTTTCAAAATGTTATCTGTAATTTCATAAACGGCGTCCGCATAAAAACATCATACACTTGTGTATTAATTTTTACACAGAAGCTTTTTACAGTGTACATTAAAGGTAATACTTTGTTTCCGTGAAATTAATACACACCCGTATGCTCATATTAGCAAATGGTTCTTGATTTCAATATACTTGGATGTGATTATTTCTTTACACGTGCATTATTTTTCACACGCACAAGTATATTAATATTACGGAGCTACACTTTCATTTTTAAAATAACCTGTTTTGGATTTTCAAAATCGTATCTGAAATTTCATAAGCGGTATCCGCATAAAAACTTCCTACACTTGTGTATTCATTTTTATACAGAATTTTTTTAGAGTGAGGACATCATGCTGTTTTGGGGGATTTCCGAAGTCGAATGTCTTCAAAATGACCGTGTTCCACCCATATATATGTGTACACGCATAAATCAAGGATCCCGGGATTCGGCGCGGTCTCGTTGCCGAAATTCGTGCCAGATGCCGAAATGTAGGTCGGGTCACCTGCATCGTAACGGCCTTGCGGGGGCCTGGTATCTGCAGAGTGTCTGTGCCAGAGAACGGCGCGTGTGCGGTGTAACAGGAGAGCAAAGACAGAAAGAGGGAGAGAGGGAGAAGGATAGGGAAGTCGAAGAGAGGGTGGATACCGAATACGAACGCGTTTCCGGAATATGTATGTAGATGTTAACAACATTAGAGCTTTTGGAGTCCAGTTATACGTATATATGTATAAATGCGCAGCTGAAAGCAAAAGCGCAGCAGGCGGCGGGTTCGCTTGTTGTATAAACTACCCATCTACGGTTCGCCGTTCCATGTATATGCATACATTTCCGTATGCATATATGCATATATATGGAAACCGAATGACAGAAGTTTCGGGGATGAGAGTGAAAAAATATTGTCGCTAATGGGATAGGAAAAGTAAGGGGCAATGATATGTAAATTTATACTGATGTGAGAGAGTACAGCAATCAGTGCCACTTTTAATATCGCAATCTTTCATCTCATCATTTAGTCGCCTGATCTCGAGCGACGAAGGTACTTCTCTCGTGTAGTTTCTTTTTATTCAATACAGTGCTAGAATGACGTTGAAGTTTGCCTCGTTGGAATGCAACGAAAATGATTTTCTTTTATTTCTCCAATTTTCGTTGACAGTTTTTAGGAAATTTTAGGAAAAAGGACAGATTACGAAAATCACGAGAAGTTTTTTGGAATTCTTGTTTAGCGATCTATAGCGTTAATTTGCAAATTATGATTTTAGATGATAATGGAAGTAATCAATTGAGAGGAATTTTCGTTGCATTCCAAGGAGGCAAACTTCAACCCCATGTGTCAGATTACAGTTACGTTTGGAAGGAATTGATGAAACCATGTTCAGGGAAATCAATGAATTTCGTGTTGAAGAAAAATAATTGAGTCGATGTTGAAAGAAATAAAATTCCAGGTGGCAATTAATTAATCAAATCAGAGAAATTAATTGAAACAAAAACAGGAAATTATGCAAATTGATATTGTTTTTTTACTTCTAGCGTACAGAACTTTTCTAAAGGATAATACGACTATGTTCCTTTGAAAACTGATATCGAGACTTCGACGATGAGTCTCAATAAAGTAATAAACTATCAAAAATGCACAATTGTATGCTGAGATAAGACACAAAGAGGGTAGAAAAAAATGTTTTGATGAAAAAATGGACAATTGTATGCTGAGATAAGACACAAAGAGGGTAGAAAAAATGTTTAAGGTTTTTCTGTAGACATACTCGTGGTCCACTAACGATCTTCCGAAATAATATTTTTCATTGACAGTCGTCGGGGTGGAATTTTCCAACTTGTAGAATCGAATCTAAAGCAAAATACCAAATATTTCCTAATTTAAACAGAAGACGCTAGAAAAGTACCAAGGATTTTGACAAAATATTAATTTTTGAAGACATCACGCTCATTTGCATTTTTTATATCCTCTTTTTCATAAAAATAATAATTGCAAAAAGATATTCCGATATTTGGCAACAATCTTTGGTACTTCTTCGGTGTTTTATGTTACAAATTGTAGAATCGAATGTAAAACAAAATACCAAATATTTCCTAATTTAGACAGAAGACGCTAGAAAACTACCAAGGATTTTGACAAAATATTAATTTTTGAAGACATCACGCACATTTGCATTTTTCATATCCTTTTTTTCATAAAAATAATAATTGCAAGAAGATATTCCGATATTTGGCAACAATCTTTGGTACTTCTTCGGTGTTTTATGTTACAAATCAAAAAATGGTATTTCGCTGCAGGTTTCCAAAATTCGAACAACTTCACAGCGATTCCAATTCTAGCATATTGCCAGTGTGCTGCTATTTCGTTTTTGAGGAAATATTTCAAAAAGTATTGCACCCTTTTTCCTATCTTTTAAGAAACCAATTGTTAATTACGAATCATTATTTGTTTTGAAATAACCTTGATTCGCATACCAGTCTTCGGCTTCACATGGTGGAGTTATTCCTTAAGGGGTTTGGCTACCCGAGAATTTCGAAAAATCGAAGAAAATGGTTTAAAAGATGGCTAAGGGTCTTAAAAATGATATGCCAAAATATTATGGGTGGTTGACATCTTCAAGTACCCCAAATATCTGACATCTGTGCCTAGAGGCAGACACGTGCAGCACATCGAACAGAGAGGAACAGAGGAGCAGGACATCAATATAAGGCAGACATATGGTGCAGACATTGCAATAATCTAAATAAAATGATGGAAAATTGCTATTTAGCTCCAAGGAGCTAAATAGGATTTTTTTATGATTTTATAATACCGAAAACTTTTTTACGCATTTTCCTGAAACGCGTTGTTCTCGAAAGCCCTTTTTTTAATTTTGTGGAAACATAACTCCAAAAAATGTCCGCCAGTCGATTTGAAAATTTAACCGTGGATTAAAAAATGAATTCTGTACAGAAGTACGTAGGATTTTGTTGTTATGTTGCATATTTTTTTTTGCTTTAAACAATTATCTGATAATTTTTCTCTGAGATTTTGAATCTTTTATTCCCAAGTGCGCCATTTTGGGAAAAATCAATATGTCGAAAAAATCCTACGCTCTTGTGTAGCTATTCTTAATTATAATTCAAAAAATCTGTTATTCGTTTCCGGTTAAAAATAGCATGAGCTATGTTTCCGCCCGTGGGCCCTCCCACAAAAAGGGCGTCAAGGGTGAAATGCTATGTAACCGCCAATTTGTTGTTAATCACTACGGAAAAATTATTTTGTCATACATGTGTACAAAATATCGATTGATTTTATTATTTCGCTGAAAAAATCCGCAAATATGCTTATTTTGATAAAACCGATCATTGTAGGAATATTCGGAAAAATCCCAGTTTGACGAGGTAAACTAATTTAACATTTCTTCCCGGATGCCTAGGTCGCCCACTGTGGAACTTCCGTTTAGAGAGCCACAATGAGCGGGAGGGAACACGTGAATCGAAACTTACCATGACGTTGCATACTTTATACTTGACGCTCCAAGATTTTCCCTTGCACGGTTTTTTTCGACAGCGTCTTTGCTGACGTGAGATTCCACCCCCGCAACTCCTGCGAAGTAGAAAAAACACATGTTTATCCGTAATTTACAGACCATTTTTCGATTTTTTTTCTCACCAAAATGGTAATAACAATTCTTTCCTCAATTACCTGCAAGCTTGTCGAGTGTTTTTCAAGTTTTCGCTAAACAATTTTCTCTCGAGATATCGTGATTCGTATTTGCGACGAGTGACCGTGAGATTTTAACACGTGAAGGGAAAAGGGCATTCCGAAGAAACGCTCCGAATGTTTGCAATTTAGTTTGGCTTATTCGTTTTCGCGCAAAACCAAAGTGTGCTCAAAGCTCAATAAATATGCCAGGAGGATTGTGCAATTATCGAGACCGGAGTTATATAAATTCGCAGTGTTTGCGCGCCACCTCGTTTTCTTCGCTCCCAATGTGGGTAATCAAAATGAGGTTAGAGCTTCACGCGAAGGGGGGGGGGGGTGCGAGAGAGAGAGAGAGAGCTCAAACGAAGCTATTCGAAACTCGGCAGTCTCGTAAAGCAAACTCCAGTTGGTTGATCCTCATCCATACAAACGCAGGCGTTTTCGAGGACCCCCCAGTCCCGCGAACTTTCGGTGGTTAGTCTCTACCTCAGCGTGTGTATTTATATGTTTCAGAAAGTGCTCAACGATTGACGCTCACCTAATACTACCAGGTCCCTGATGTAGGGGAACTAGCGGCAAGGCGAAGGTGCGGGATAAGATGAATCATAAACGTAGCTACTAAACACTGTGCTCGCGCACAGTGTTTAGTAGCTAGGCTTTGAAGTGGCGTTTGGGTAAATGAGGTAAATGAGTATGAAAGTATCAACTGTGGCGGAACCTCGCGTCGTGGGTGAGAAAACAATATCGATTTTTTGACAAAACGATCTAATTTTTGGTAAAGTTCATCATCGTTTCAGTTCATTTAGGGTGCTGATATTGATGAGGGACAGGTAAGTACACACAATGAAAGTACTAATTCTTAATATAATAAGAACGGTTTGTCAGAAATGTTAAAGGTTGTTGCGTGACTTTTTGTTGATTCGTTAACCATCTGGGGCATGATGAATATAAGCTATCGCAAAGCCGCAATATTTTGCAACGTATCACTACACTGAAAAAAAATCGTTGATCCAACATCATTGGTGTTATTGAATTAAATTTAGTTGATTCAATTGGAAAATTGTTGGTGTAAATAATCGGACTTATTAGTCCAAACAAAAGACTATTGACATCAATAACATGATAGAATTGAAAGTTTGTTTTTCATTCAAAAGATATATTGTTAGCCCAGATGAATATATTATTGAAACTATCTGAAAAATTATCGCGAACAAATTTTATAGTTTTGAATGCAATTTCTGCAACGAACGAAAAAAAGCGTTTTAATTCATAACATGAATATTGTTGATTCGAGTACACAAGAAAAATTGAATTTCGCTCGTTTGATTCAAATAAAATTTCTATTGAGTACATATGTTATTTTATTGTTTTCACCATATCCGATATTGATTTTAAGTACATTATTCGTTAAAAGATTAATAGTTTATTTTGATTGAAAAATATTAAGCAAATGTCTGAATTGGTTAAAAAAGTATGCGAAAGTAAAATTCGTTTCTTGCACATTTGGTTGAAAAAATTCAACCAAATCATGGCCTAGCGCCACCGAAATTATAAGTGTTGAGGAAACGCGTAGTTCTCGGAGTAACCGCTAGAAGCCGCACGCGCGCTCGTTTCTCGTAAGCGTAACGCGAACCGCAAATCTACTTAAACGCCGGAGAAACTCTGACGAGTATCGCTTCTTGGCCTGTGGCTAAGATCAAAGTGTCGTATCTGTTCTAATCAGTTGAATATCTGATATACTCTCCATGGATATTCCATTGGATATCTGATATTCTCTCCACTATTATTTTGGATGATCATTCTAATGCTCACTTTTTATTTAAGATTTAAAACAAATTGAAAAACTTACGTCCCATGGCATATTCGTTTCGATGTAGTAAAGAAATAATGAATTCTATTGATTATATTTTTGTACGAAATAAACAATGTTTGTGGCAACCGCTTAATTATTCCATCCAATACATCTCCGGATTGTATATAGAGTGATTTCAATAAAATATAATTTTATTTGAAGAATAATGTAGATATTCCGAGAACAGAAGAGCTTTTTCAAATAAAATAATATGTTATTAAATCAATCACATTTTACAATATTTTATAGTATTGAAACAATCTCATATATCTGTGGCACTCCGCAGCAGCAAATTTATTTGGATCAACCAATATATTTCTTTGATTCAACTGTTTTTTTCTCAGTGTACAATGATCAAACAGCCTGGTTGGATCAATGCCCTTAGAAACCATTTAATGCACCGCGCAGCGCTAGAGTAGTAACGCAGCTTCTAGCGGTTACTCCGAGAACTACAGGTTTCTTCACACCTACAATTTCGGTGGCGCTCAGTCATGATTTGGTTAAATCTTTTCAACCAAATGTGCAAGAAACAAATTCTACTTTCGCATAATTTTTTAACCAATTCAGACATTTGCTTTATATTTTTCAGTCAAAATAAAATATTATTCTTTAACGGATAATGTACTTAAAATCAATATCGGATATGGTGAAAACAATAAAATAACATATTTACTCAATAGAAATTTTATTTGAATCAAACGAGCGACATTCAATTTTTAGTGCGTACTCGAATCAACAATATTCATGTTATGAATTAAAACGGTTTCTTCGTTCGTTGCAGAAATTGCATTCAAGACTATATAATTTGTTCGCGATAATTTTTTAGATATTTTCAATAATATATTGTTGTCGGCTAACAATATATCTTTTGAATGAAAAAAAAACTTTCAATTTTATCATGGTATTGAAGTCAATAGCGTTTTGTTTGGACTAATAAATCCGATTATTTACACCAATAATTTTACAATTGAATCAACGAAATTTCATTCAATAACACCAATGATATTGGATCAATGATTTTTTTTCTCAGTGTACGGTGCAGGAATCACAGATTGAAAGTACGAAAAATAATTGTGATTCTATCTCAAGCATGTAGTACATACACCAAGGCACTTTCTTACAATTGGGACGAAAAAATGCATTTCATCGATAACATTTTTTAATAACAGATGTTTAATTTTTTCCCAGCTCCATTATTAATGGAGATATAAGCGACGAAAAGTAATCGCATCACCTCTCACTCATCGTTTCGTCCTTTTCACGCATCGTTCCGTCTCTCTCATAAAAATGTTCCTTGTTCATATCTCCATTACAAATGGAGCTAGCAAAAAAAAATTAAAGAGACATTTTTTATTGTCAATTAAAAAAGAAACATCTTTTATTTCAAACTTTTTTCTACAAAATGCACTTTTTCGTCAGAATCGTCATTATAACAATTAAATTGTTTATAACAACAAAAAAAACGATTCTAGAATAAAGTAAATGTCCTATTCGTATTGCCCGTACCCGAAACCATAAAGAACCACCGAAGATATTGAACAGAACCAAACATTTATACGAAAATTGTATACGGAAAAAAGTGGATTTAGTACGTTTTTTTCTCTTGCGTTTATCTCGAAAGTATACTTTGCAATTTGGCGTACGTCATATCTCAAAATCAAATGGTCCGATTTACTTCAAATTTGGACTGAACATATTTTATAACATATTCAATCGACAGACCGGATGATTTTTTTAATATGTCCCTCCGTTTGTTAATAACAAACGTTCAAAGTCGTTATTTTTTGTCGAAAATCGACATCATTTTTCAATACGGTGCAATTTATGCAAATTTTAAAATTTCGAAAAAGTATCCAGTGGTTTTTTAGCTTCACCATTGTACTAAAAGTATATTTTTCCATTTTTTACTTGAGATGAATCTAGTCACCGGAATCATGTACGCGACCGAGCCGTGCGAAACCTACAGTCTTGAGATTAAATGACAATGATTACGTTGTTTATATATATTTTGCAATAAAAAAACGGTGACATGTCAAGACTATGTGTCAAGACTATGTGTTTGCGAAAGATTGACCTTATCATCCCAATACCTGTGACGGAAAAAAATGATTGAAAATCGATCTGTTTTTTTAACTACAAGGTTATGCATACCCCTTAAAGCTATACGGGGGGGGGGGGGGGGTGCAATGAAACTAGGAGGGCCTTTGGTCCCTCTTCAAGCGGTGTTTCCCCCATAGGAAGAAAAAGTACTAACCAATGATTTAAAACACATGGAAGCAAGATTATTCGGATTAAATACTAGAGAACTTAGACGATTTAGAGAACTTAGACGACTTAGGCTTATCAAATTGCTGCTATTGAGAATGAAATCATTTTTATATGCGAAAGATGTCAATTATTCTTGTCCCATTATGCTCCCAGCGCTGTTTCATCTTGACCCGCATATGGGGTAAGATTTGCAAAAATGAAGGTTCAATTTAAAATATATATTGTATGCTAACAATCAAAAAGACTGATTCCTTTGTTTCCAAGATGAAAAAAGTTAATCAATGATTATTAGTTTGAAAAAAAAATTAAATTTGACTCATCCATGTGTATTGTTTTATGTGAACATGACCTTAGCATTCTCATCTTGCCCCAACTTCCCTTATATAGAATATTACGTATTATCGAATCATCAAATATGTGGCCGTTCTCCGAGAAATAATTTCACGTGTTCGCGTACACAGATAAACTCGGGCGGTTGACTAGCAAAAAGGCGTGACCCACCTAACTTCAAGTATGCACTGTGCTAGACAGCCCCCCTCTCTCCGGAGTATTGTTCGCATTCTTTCGTGATGCCCTACTGTATAGCGTTTGCACGAGGGCACAGGTAAACTGTCAAAAACCTGTATCGACATACCGTTAACCTACTTGCATCGTATTGTCGTCATATTTTTCTCTGTTTAATTCATGATAATGTCAAATGTAATTCATCAATCAACGAATCGTTCAAACGAACGAGTTCACGAGAGAAATTGATTCGACGTTGAGGGAATTGACTGGGTCCGAAGTGAGTTTGGCTAATTTAATTTTACTGCAATTATCAAAGTTATCATGCAGTAGAGAATGACCATGTGCATTTTGTTGCTGAAAGCTTTTAGGAACATTCGGTGCAATCGGTCGCAGCTGTCACCGTTGCTGTTTGTTCGTTGATTGAAAATTCCCATTTCGTTATCTAGATCAGACAAATTTGGTTACGTACCTCGTGCACGGAGACCATTTGGTCCATGGTGACCATTCTCCCCATATGACGTTCTGAAACACACGAGGACGAAAGTTTTTTGTCATTATCGTTCCGGACATTGGGCGTGTGTGTTAATCCTACGTTGACACACTGGGTTATTTTGACCCGGATGGATTTTTAGTCAAACGTTCATTTTGCCAAAATTGAACATTTTTAATAATTCATTTAAGGGGACATATACACCTAGATGGTCGAGGTCGACGATTTAGAAGCTATGAACATTCCGTCGACCGTAGAAGACCTATACTGCGGGCTTTGTATCGATGATTTCATGTAAGTTGATAAATTTCATGATTTATTCATTCCCAAATTTTCAAACGCGTTTTTCTCAAAACCACGTTTTGCAAATCGGTTCCCAAAATTCCTCGAAAACCAATGAACCGATTGCCTTGAGGTTTTTTGTGGTTATTCTATTCACCATTATTTAGTACTTGTCACAGGATTTTCTTTTCGTTACTTAGTTTTTGTTTTATAGCCAAAATAATAACTAATTTTTGGCCCAAAAATTACTATTTGTGTTCAAACGTCCGCCATTTTGTCATAAATCGATATTTTCAAAATCGGCTATGACAAGTACTAGATTATAGTATCTAATTTAATAATCTTTCTGTTTTCTTTTCACATGATTTTTGAAGAAACGCCAGTCGGTACCGTATACGCAGATTTTTTTACGCCGCTCCAAGGATCATACAATATCCTTGTATATTTTTGATATTTTTAAATAAAGAAAATTAAACATATTTCTGAATGTATATACTTTTAGATAATTAAAACCCCAATCCGAAATTTCAAATAGTTATGCTTGAAAAAAATCACAAAAATGACCTTTTTTCCGGCTCCTAGGTGTACATCTCCCCTTAAACGATTTAATTTGATACCCGCCAAATTTTGATTATGCGGACATATTGGGAACCCGTTTACAGTGTATCTCTGATATTTTTCGAGAATAACCTACGGAGGGGTTGTTAATGGCCGGTGGAGGAAGTAGGGATAAGTGGGGCACAATGCATCACGGGGCACTGTGAGGTAGATGCCATTTCTCGGAGGTTTGTAGCTCATGAATTTCGATATTTTTTGTGTTGGACCGCGATTCATATTTTGTTTCGTCAGGCTTAAAACAAAGTCGATAGCGGCTCACAAAGAATTATTAAAAAATGGAAATTGATTTGAGGCTTGGAAAACAAATATTTCGCTCGTCGGAAAAACGTAAAATATAACGTAACTTTCTGTAGCGGTTCAGGTTTTTCGGTCCTAATCGATAGTTTTATTATTCATGATGAGCTCAGTGACTTGTGTTTTTCCATTCGTAGTTTAATTAATAGTTATTGTCATCAATAATCAAATATTTAACTAGTGGGGTACAATGTATCACCGAGCTGTGGGGCACAATGCCCCGACGCCCAATGAGGAGAAGTGACGACGCTCCGAAGTAACGCAATGTGTCACGGGCCGCTGTCAACGACGTGCGATTTGTAAAAATAAGACGTTCCTGTGATATTACTGTTTTTATACTGTTACTGATATACTGATTTTGTTTGGGTTCGTACTGTTATGTGTAAAAATCTGTTATCTATGTTAGAAAAATATAAGAGTTTCAACCGCCTCATTGTACCCTACGTTTCGCAGTAGTTGACACTCCGTCCTTACCTATATGATACATGGTACCCCACCTATGGGGTACAATGAGCCAAGCCGCAATTTTTTTTCGATCCCATTATTTTGGTATTTTAAATCTTTCTGCAAAAAATATGGGAGCTTCATTGTACGCCCAAAAGTCTATAAAATCGGTTATGATTTTTTTTCTAATCAGACTACCTTGATTACAGTAAAAATCTATTAGAAAAAAAGTTACACACTGTACCCCACCTTCCTCTACTGTCCGGGTCAAATTGACCTAGTGTGTGAAAATCTTGGCCAAATGTAAGTTCGTCAACGAAGAGTTAAGAGGTCTTCTCACTTTAGACGTTACAAAAGGCTATTTTCATGATTTTTTTGATATGTTTATTTTAGAGATATTGATATTAAAGTGGTTACACTTAATAAGGACACTTTCGATGATACATTAAATTTAAAAAAAAATGTATTTATGTAACTCAAACGAACAGGTTAGGCCACAGTAACGGGTATAAAATCATGTGCGAATTCAACAATTATTTTTCGTATGAAAAAGTGATGCACTCATAAAATTAATTACACATCTATTAAATAGATTTGTAATTAATTTTATTTTATTTTTTCTAACAGCTTGATATTCATACTAACTATGAATATCAAGTTGTTAGAAAATATGTATTTTTTTTTCGATGTACAAAATGGCCAACTACTCGAAACTTTGCGAAACAGTTTTTTTCCAATTGTCGTGACAAATAACTACGTGTAAAGTAAAAAAAATAAAGTACGCGCGGAATTTCTGGTTAATCGAAAACTTTTCATTTTATGAGCAGTTTATGAGCTGTTATAACGAAATTTTTCACTGAAATTCATTCCTTAATTTCAAATACCTACAACTTTTGAATAAAACAATATTTTTTAAATTTCTTACGTACTTCTCTAGGTATTCTAATGTAGATTGACGAGAATTTTTGTTTTTTGTTCTAGGTAAAAAATGGTGGATGCCAAATGTCACGCCGCGAAGCGCCCAAAAAAAGATAACAAAAGAAAATATTACTAGTCGGTCATTTTGTATATCGAAAAAAAATATATATATTTTCTAGCAGCTTGATATTTATACTAAATAGTTGAGTAATTAATTTTATGAGTGAATCACTTTTCCATACGAAAAAAATGGTTAAATTCGCACATGATTCTATACCCGTTGTTGCGGCCTAACCCCTTAAGTGTAACAACATTTTATATAAATATCTATAATGTAAACCTATAAAAAAAAATCATGGAAATCGCCTTTTTTAGCGTCTAAAGTGAGAAGACCCCTTAATTCGGGGGTTTCAGAGATGAGTAGGAGGATGGCAGAAAAGTTTATCCCTTTGAGGACACAGATCAGACTAAGTTTGGAGGACACATTTCATTGGTGACTAGAACGACGTCCAATCGTAGCTACACTGGCGTCTGTTATTGTGTCGTGTCTCTAGCTGAAGGGACGTTCTCCGAAGGGTCACTTGGACGTTTGAAGAGTAGGAGAAAAGCATCAAAGAAGAAGCAGACCGGAGGCCTATTGGCGACCTCCAATATGTTTTATCGAGAGAGTTAGATGTCCAGGACTACAGCTAAGTGAAACTCGCCCTACAATGTGCCTGTGGAGAGGGAAAGTTCGTCACGCGATCTCATAAAATATCCCATTACGTTTCGGACGTGTCATGGACAAATTGACCGGGTTTAGGGGTTGCAAAGAGTTGGCGAACTGGCCATGTGGAAATTCATCGGTGATCGATTCCTTTCTCGTCGACGTTGAGTGCCTCCACAACTATCTGCAATTATTTCGTCCCTGGTGAAATATTAAATGGTACAAATAATAATTACACGTTGACCTTTGGGTTTTTAGGTCAAGGAACTTTCGACCTCTCATTCGTGACGCCATCTCGATCGAGTGGGAAACCAGCCGATTTCGCAATTCGCAATTCGGATCGCGCTGCCATTCATCATTTTTCATGAGCCTCCGCTATCTCTGAGTATCACACGGAGGGTATAAATCAGTTTTTACATAGCTGGGAAAAGCTCTCGTTAATTAGTTCCGCGAAGAACGAGAGCGATGTAAGGGAGCCTGGAACGAGGATCGGTTTGATAAATCGTGCCGAGGCTAAGACGAATGAAGAACGTCAAGACGAGTCCTTTGAAATGAGCTTTCGAGAGTGCACGCGATAAATAGCATCGTGGTAAAGTTTGGCGAATAACGCTCGCATGTGGCGAATTAAACCGAGTGAAGCTCGTCGTTTCGACGCTTTGAACACGACGTCGAAGCTTTTGTTTGCAAGTCCGGAGACTTGCCGAGCGAGAAATGCAAGCGTATGATTTAAGTCGGTACAATCCACTTGTGCGTCTGATGGAGTTAGTTACGAGTGAACAAAACGCAGTTATCTGGAAACGGAGTTGGTTGCTCGCAATGTTTTGTCAACCGAAATACCATCGAATCAATATTTCAAGGGGTACTTTTACATCTATTCTTAGATGTAAAAGTCGAAAAAGCACTTTTTTCAAAGGTGATTGTTTTGATAGCATATCATCTTATAAATTTTCCCTGAAAATTTCAAGGTGATCGGATTAAAATTGACAGCATTATAGGGTGTCATGTTGACGCCGGTCGGAACGCTCGGAGCGTCGTTCGAAACTTTAAACGCTTTTTTTTGTCTCGAAAGTCCGTTTTCAAAGTCGGTGAGCACGATATTTCGAAAACGACTGCATCGATTTAAAAAAAATTTTTAGGACTTTCTGTAGATGTAAAAATTTAGTATTTGATTGAAGGTTTTTTTTCTGATATGACGTATTATTCTGATTTGTTGAAAGAAAAATGCTCATTTTTTTTTGCAAATATCAAGACTCACTTTGAAGACGTGCAATTTTTTTAAATTTAATATTTCGTAAATTCCTTCGATCAATCATAGGATAAACTAATATACTAAAGAAATCTATCTGATTTCTCAATATCCGATAACTTTTTTCAGAAGGGCATTGCTCACCGCAAACGACGTTTTCGAGAGGTGCTTCCCGGAAATCGGCTGTGAATCGATAATAATAATATAATTTTACAAAAAAAAAAAAAACGTATTACCGTACTTTTAAGGGGGGATATACATTTGAACAGGAAAAAATAAGCAATATTGAGGGACTTTTGAAGCTAAGAAATGATTATTCTACAATTATCAATCTTTAGGTATACTTTAATAGTATATTCAATCTAGGTTCCCGTACACTTTGATTTTCAAAAAAGTTCAAACATTTATTCAGTTAGAACACGTATAGTTTCTATGTGACGGTAATTAAAATGAAGAAAATGCTAATTCAAGAAAATGGCACGCATTTGCAAAAAAGATCAACATTTCACGCAACGTTTCTGTAAAATGTGGTTTAAAAAAGTAGTTTTTTTTCCAACTTTTTAAAAGCAATTCTCGTCAAGTAGAAGATACCAACATTATCAATATTTCTACCAAGTTTCAACTCAATCGGCTTAATAGTTTTTGAGTAATCCTGCACGCCAATTTTGATAATGCAGTTTTGAGAAAAAACGCGTTTTAAGTTCACGCCCGCTCCGAATCCGAGCGGTGAGGCACAGCGTTGACGCGCTGTAACTTTTGAAGTTTTTCGAATTTCGCTTTGAAACTTTAGGAAAATATTCCTAACGATAGATAGAAATATTCCTAACGATAGAACATAGTTCTATCGTTTAAAAAATAAAATAAAAAAGAAATGGATTTTTTGATCATTGTGACCGGAGCCTGAATCAGAAGGTCCGATAAATCGTTTTTATTATTGCTTAAATTCATAGAAAAAATATCCATGAATATATTTACAAAGTTACAGAAGCCAATTGTGAATATTTTCGAAGATACAAGGCCAAAAGCACCGAAGCGATTGATATTTGATGTTGATATTTTCTCCTATTGAAAACTTTGAAGCGCGTTTTCTCCAGTTTTCATTTGCACGATTGTTCTAAATTGGCGGGCGTGATAGCAAAAAAACTAAACGACCTATTGAATCAAACCAAAGTTTATTTTCTTCAGTATGAAAATCTCTTCTGCGTGAATTAAAAAAATCGTTGAAAACGTGTTTTGAATAGTTTTTATAGCACGTTAAAGTGTTTTTTTAACACATTTTTTTTAACCTGACAAAAATGATAAATTCACGATTTTTTCAGCGTTTTCTTAATTCACCCAGAAGAAAAATAAACGACAATTGAAAATTTATTCGTTTTTTTGTTTCACCCAAGAATTACGAGCTGCGTCTTTCCCGCCGATTAGGGACTGCAGTGGCAACACGCACATGGAATGGCTGATAAATCTGCAGCCATTTATTATTTCATGTTGAAACTTATTTTTTTCCCGTTTAAAAAAAATCCTGAAAAAACGCTTTTTTGGACCTTCTAATTCAGGCTCCCGCCTCAAGACGATACTTCTTCGAATACCTAGTTCTTGTAGATATTTATCATCGTGATTTTCTAAAAAAGAATTCCAAAAATGATCTGTTTTCGATTGTTACAACAAGGGAAACTCGTTAAGTGTTTTTTTTCAAAATTATTCTTTTCGAGGTTTCTTCATACGTGTTTGCGGGCATTTGCGATCCATTTTACTTCTACCCCACACTTGTCGTTGCTTTCAGTTCTTCAGAGACCCTCCAAAACCCTCGGTAGCCAGTCTTTCCTGATGCGCCACTGTATGGTATTTTTGTATTTTATTTGCATTTTCTTACCCCTGAAAATGTAAGCTGTTCCATTATTAGCGATTCGTTCCCTTCGAGACTATTTTTCATGACAAATGCTCCGCATCCGCGGTCTCGACGCGTCAGCAAAATGGACAAACTGTCCGAACACATCTTCGCCCATGGAGGCATCTATTCAAAGTTAAATATCATTGCGCGGTGATGAATGAACGCGGAAAGAAATCGAGAACGGATGAGGGTGCAAAAAAAGAAAAGCTCGAGTATATCAACGGCAGCCGAGGGGTAGAAACGAGAAAGGGATCGATGTGTGGGTGAGAGAAATTATACAGAAGCTTCAAGGATCTCTGCTATCGCACGTGAAGAGTCTTCTTTGTGCTTTCTGTTCCTCCGCACATCTGTGTGTTTTTTTTTTCATATGAAGCGTGATTGTCCGGACGCAAGCGGCGATTACGTGGGCCCTCGAAGCTACTCCAGGGGTTGTTTTTTCCCTTCTCGAGTGTCCGAACGTCCCGTCAATTCGCCCGCGATAATACAACTGTCGATAGCCCAAACATAAGAGAGATCCCACTTCATCACCCCAATCTGGTTCTTATCCTCACGGTAATTTTCTTCTCTTTTTACTCACACCGTCGACACGACAAAAAATTCCAAATTTGAGAAAGAAAATACACATTCACGATGTTTTTTTTTTCCCTCGTGTAGATATTAGTGCACGAGACATTTGCTCGTTTTCGTGCATTTTTTTCTCTCGTGCCAAGACATGCTAATCGGGGGAGCATGAATAAGGATGAAGGAATTAAAAGCCATAGTTTAAACGAGGCTCGGCTCGTGTGATGGTAGGACTGCGAGAGGCAGTAATTTTTCTGTTTGTTTATGCATGACTTGATAGTAAAATAATTGGAATTAATTGACTCGTTGATTGGAATAAATTATTGGAATTTTTACGCGGTGTTAGTCTGCGTGAAATAATAATCACGAAAAGGATTCAGCCTTCGTGGTAAAATTGATAATAATTAAACGCAGTTATTTTGAAGTGTTTTTTCATCGGAAAATAATTCATGTAAAAACGTTCCATCGCATTGCGTCCATTAGTCATATTGCGGGACGTTTAACGACTGGGCAACCCTTTGGAGATCTACGCATAGATCTTTGATCCACACTTCAGACGATTCTCGAGAGACACTCAACGTCGGTGCGTCGCACGCAGCAAAACTTTCAAACGTTCCATATACGCTTCCTATTTATCACTCCCTGTCTGGTGCTATGTCAATCGCAGGCCGTTCAGTCCCTTTGAATCGAGCCATTGTTTTTTCGTCAGTTGTCCTCGCGTCGCCAATATATTTAGACTCTTTATCTCGACCACCCTCGAACACTTTTCTTTTCGCTTCAATTCATCATTTCTTGACTGGGAAAAATCGTGGAGCGAAGAATACGTGTTTTCAAGAGTCGGAAGTTTGACGATGTCAATAAGCTCGTGAGACTGCCATTGTCCTGAACGCTCGGAAAGTCATTTTTTCGTACTCTCGTCTCGTGAGGTGTTTGTCCGTTTTTGACGTTACTCCGATCAATGCAGTCTCCTCAGCGGTACGAAATAAGCTTCTCGTACGATTTTTCATCCAGTGCTATGTTGACGAACATTTGCACTTAGAATTTTAGTGTTTTCGTTATAATACGGAAAAAGTATTTTCGTTGCGTTGCGACGATGCAAGCTTCAGTGCCACCCGAAAGGGCAGATATATTTTTTAGTAATGGGTTGTGTCTAGTTGTGATGGTCGCAAACGCCTTATTTTTTTTTAGAAATTCGTGATTATACGATAAATTTCTACAACAATTAGGTATTTGAAAGTATCATCTGGGGAACATTCCGTAATTTTTTTGTGTAAAAATATTTAATGTTAATAGATTTAGGAGCCGATGTCCGGAGAGCACCTCTCGAAAACGTCTTTTGCGGTAAGCATTACCCTTCTCAACTAGTTTATCTAATACACAAAAAATTAAACAGATTTCTTTAGTACATTCGTTTATTCTATGATTAATCGAAGGAATTTCCGAAATATTAAAGAAAAATAGCGACAAAAATTTAAAAAGCCAAAGAACATAATAATATACATTGTGCTCTAATTGCTAATTGATTGTAAAATATGCACTTATTTAAACCTTTCTTTCTTTAAAAAAATATCCCCATAGTGATAATATATTTTTTTTAAAGAACATTTTAAGGAACATGATCTCGATATAATGACACCTCGATATAAGAATCGATATAAAATAGATATATGAAAATAGGTACATAAAATAGATATAGAAAAAGCCCTAAAAATTCCAGAAGATCGATGCATCGACGAAAAACGTACTTTCGAGAAAAAAGCGTTTATAGTTTTCGAACGACGCTCCGAGCGTTCCGACGGGCGTTAACATAACAGCCTATAATTCTTTCAATTTTGATCCGATCACGTTGTAATTTTCGGGGAATATTCATGATATAGTGCATGATATAGTGTCAAAATAAATTGGTTTTGAAAAAAGTAGTTTCTCGACTTTTACAAATGGGCATAAACCCCTTAAGACTTTTACCTTTAAGACCCCTTACACACTCGATCTTAGAGCGTTGAATTTCGTCGAATTTCGTCGAAATCGTCGATAATTAATTAACTATACTTATTCAGTCGATCCAATAGTATTCTTGTAACGGAAGGATTCTAAGTGGCAGTAGAGCTCGCACAGGGCACTGTATTCTCGCGTTAAGGTGCAGCTGTGCCAGGCAGACACATTCCCCGCGGTGTATAACGGCGGCGAGGCAGGCAGCGCCAGAACGAAATACGTATTCCCCAATTCCCACTCAATCTAAAATCAATCTTAGCCCGTTCTCTCGCGAGCGCGAAGGCTTGTACCGGGAGGTGGAAAGAGAAGGTGGAAGGTGAAAAGCGAACGATGTGGGGTGGAAGACTCGACGAAGAGAG